>VTFQ01000001.1:59515195-60105195 GCA_036281575.1 Ancherythroculter nigrocauda | reverse complement strand
GGCCTAGAAAATCACAACTTTTCATTTTCCATCAGTTTTAGTACACAATGTAACTACAGAAGAGTCAAATATTAAATAGGAAAAATATTGAAACTCTTTGGTCATTTTTGAGCGAGATGCTAACGGTCTAATCAGATTCAATGAACTATGCTAAGCTATGCTAAAAGTGGTAACGCCAGACCCGGAGATCGGCTGAATGGATTCGAAAACGGTAAAACTCAACTGTTTAACTCTAGGGGAGCTGGAAAATGGGCCTATTTAAAAAAAAAAAAAAAAAAAAACTGGCGTGTTCCTTTAACTGTGATATGACTCATTAGATGTTGCTTGATACTACAATATTTTCTTTTCTTTTTTTTTTCTCTTTTACCTGCAAGAGACTTAGAAGGAGCAACTTGTAATTTCTGACTGGCCATCTGCCATTTTGGTTTAGACGGAAAAATAATCGACATATACTACTTGCCATTTGGTGGCAATGTATAGGATGATGCACAAGGGTCCACTGTAGAGGTTGATGTGCAACTATGCCATCAAAACCCATGCATATGCAAGAAAATGCTTTTTAATTAGCTGTCGACTGTTGTGACCTCTATGCATGAAAGGGTTAAAATATTTCTTTACTCACAAATAGCAATTTCTGCTCAATAAAATATTTTAGAACTTGATGACTCTTTAGAACTTGATCACTTTTTAAGATTTAATCAATGACTTTTCCATGTCACTTTTTAACATTCCCTTAAATTCCCTCTTATATCCAGGGTTTCTTCTGAATAAATAAATAAAAATATCTAGATTTTTAGCACTTTTAGCTCATTTTAATAATTGTTTTGTCTTTTTTTCTGATTATTTTAAATCGTCTTGAGGTCCATGAAATATTATGGGCTCCGGGCCCCTGGTTGAGAACCACTAATTTATTTTATAATGACCTTTGGTGTTGTCTAATTTTGTGTTCACAATATATTGCATAGGGAGCTAGGGAGCTGATTTAGTCCCTGGATTTTTTGTTATCTAAGTTAATAAACATGTCTATCAAATGATTTTCTAAATATATATTAATACAAATGTTTATTTAAATTTAAGTAGTCAGTGTATTGGGTGTTGTATTGAGTTTCCTTTTATCTCAATGCATGCTGCATTCTCTCAAGCGTTCTCCGAACAGCATTTTTCCATTTACTGATGAAAAGTCCCTGCTGGAAACACACCGTGTTGATGCATTGTGTGAAACACTGCAGTGATTTGTGAAAGGCCATGAGGGATCGTAATGAGCACGTCAATAAGAGAGCGTGGTCAGAACTGTGAGATCATAATGCGCCTGTGTGCAATGCATCCACCTCTCCTTTTAAATTTGATCGATCAGTCAAATGCCCGGTGCATTCATCCAAGCAACCTTTCAGAGGACGCTGCATTACCCAGCAGCCTTTGCAAAGGATACTCTCGTCATTGTACTTTAATACTGATGGGACCTTTGGTTGCAAGCGATAGCGGAAAATAAGATAAGGGAGGGCAGGACAACCGCTGCTAACAGCAGAGAGGGAAAGCAAGAGTCTGTCTGTCTCCGTCTGTAGTAATTATTCATCTTCAAAGCTAAGCGCTGCTGATTTTTAATCCCCTGCATATTCAAATGGCAAATGTTAAATGCCAGATGCAACACATTTAAGAGCTGCTTGCTAAAGCTGCCATCACTACTACTGTTGTTTCAACAAGCCCTTAATACTTCTGCACCGGAGCCTCTGTACCGCAGGCTATGCGTCGGTTTTCATTTATACTTCTGCGTCATTGTCTGCGTCAACGTGCAACATGCAGACCGGTAGTAGGCAGTGTCCACGGTCATGTTGAGTATCAAGGCAAAAGCCGAAGAAGAAGCAGCTTGTCATGTATGTTGTCAGAGAAGCTTTAGCAGTGATGGCGGAAAATAGGCAACGACTTTTGTTGCAGTTTGACGTGAAACAGAGCGTTTTTTCATTCCTATGGAAGCTGAAAATGCTCGCTTTTCTCCGCTTGCTTCACGCCAATTTTTTAACCTGAGGGAGGGGTTCTAGCAGACCAATCACAGCGCTTGTGGTCTGCGTAGAATTGACCCGTTGTTACGTTCAGTGTTGGGGTAACGCATTACAAGTAACTTGAGTTACGTAATCAGATTACTTTTTCAAGCAACTAGTAAAGTAACACATTACTTTTTCCAATTTACAGCAAAATATCTAAGTTACTTTTTCAAATAAGTAACGCAAGTTACTTTTTCACATTTATTGACTGACTGCTCTCTTGTCCCCATGTTGAGAGAAATAAGGTGTTGTGTTCGCTGTGTGAACATGATGGTTATTGTAGTTCTAGTCTAAATGTGAACATGCATTTACTCATCTCACTTACACAAAAACATTCAGTATTCCTCAAAATGAATAAAAACAGTGAAATGCCAACTCAGAATTTTACACAAACCTGTAATAATTAACTATATTAAATTACACAAATATACTTTATGCATTTAGTCTAACTTTATTAAACAATGTCTTTGCTGCTGACCTTCAATGATCCAATTCAACCATAATAATAAACAAAAATTACTTTAGATTTAGAAATAAGAGTCTTTAATCCACTTCTGTACAGGCGTAATTATACATGTCCTTCAGCCTGAGGCTTATTCATTTCACTTTTGGTGTAAAAGGGCCTTAAAATTTGCCAATAATAGAGTTTTTTTTGTTGTTATTAAAAAACAAACAAGCAATTCCAGCCCAGGTGAGAAAAAGTAATGTAAAAGTAATGTAACTCATTACTTTTCATAAAAAGTAACTAAGAAACACAGGGAGTGTAGGGTAACGTAGGGAGTAACGCAATATTGTAATGCATTACTTTTAAAAGTAACTTTTCCCAACACTGGTTACATTTTTGGAGAGGTGCATGTCAGGCTACGGCGTAGGCTACGCGTGCAACACACAGAAGTATAAATCAGTCTTTAGGAATTAAACTTTGAAAACCACAGTCATCTCAGAACGTTCTTAGAACGTTCCGGCAAGGTTCCTCCAATGTTATGAACACACGTTTGTAGTTAAAGGTGCAGTAAGCAAATTCTGAGAAACGCTGTTGAACATGGATCAGACCGAGCGGCACAACACACTTGTAGCCAATCAGAAGAAGGGGGCATGTCCACTTATGATGGGGGAGGAGAGAGCATGAGCAAGAAGGCGGAGCAATGAAGGGAGGGTTTTTTTTTTGGGTTGATTTCAAATATCAACAGTGTTTCTCAGAAATCGCTTACTGCACCTTTATCTGGTCTTAAATAATGTTCTCAAAAAAAAAAAAAAAACATATATAATATAATATAATATAATATAATATAATATAATATAATATAATATAATATAATATAATATAATATAATATAATATAATATTTATACGTAATTCATGGGACATTTTTTTTCTGAAATGTTTTAGTTGGACGTTCGTCTTATGTTTTTTAAAGGTTACTAACTACTTGTCAGTAGACCATTTAGAGATCATTCCTATAATGTTTGCAAAAAGATAAAATGGAACATTCCCTTGTATGATCCATCAGGCTTTTGAGACTTTTGAGGAATCTTTCAATCATCATTGTATTGCATTGCATAGCAATAAAAAATACAGAGCTTTGATAATAAAACATAATAATCATTTAAATATCATCTTACTGATACATATTATTGTGTGATATAGAGTGACAACTAATGTTTATATGTATTTCATGCAAGTTGTCTGTTATAAATGTAGTAGTCTGAATAAAATGTGTTTTTTTTCTCCTTGAGTTTGAGCTTCATATTCTCACTGTATTATATGAGGAATAAATGATGCATCAATATTATTATTTATGTACAGTTAATATTTTGTCTAAATGTTCAATAAACTGTTCTATCTATATCTATATCTATATCTATCTATATATATATATATATATATATATAATATGCAATGTGCTAATAACAATCGGCACACTAGCATCATGAACAGTTGGATCACTGATCTTTCCATGTGGAGTCTTGTTTCTAACTTCATTTTTTTTTATTGAATTAAAACAGTAAGTGAAGTGTTTGTGACTGTGCTTTGTAATTCCATTTCATGTTTTGCTGCTGGTCTCCCGTCAGTCTGCCTGTCCCTCATGTGGCGTGTTAGCTTCTGAAGACGGGCTGCTTCACAGCAACAGCTGCACAGATCCTGATCACAAAACCATCAACAGCAAGGTGTGTGATCTCAATAAGTACAATCTAACAATCCCCAGTTTTTAATTTTTTTTAACGCCCAACTAAACTGCATTGTTTGGTGCAATTTATACAATGGAGTTTCAATAAATAATGCAATAAGACAAGGACATTAATTAAAATGTCCTGCTGTCTTAGATTAGAAAAAGCAATGCTTCACTGCAAGGCTACCAGATAGCGCCACCTATTGGTTATAATGGTAAAAACATGATGTGTCAGATGATCCTTCAGAAATCATTCTAAAATGCTGATTTGATGCACAAGAAACATGTCTGATTATTATCAGTGTTGTAAACAGTTCTGCTGCTGGTTCATATTTTTGTGGAAATCGTGAAACATTTTCTTAGGATTCTTTGACTAGAGAGTTCAAGATAACGCTTTTTTGTAATCATTTTTAATGTTATAAAATGTCTTTACTGTCACATTTGATTCATTTATTGCATCCTTGATGAATATCTTACTGACCCCAAACGTTTGAATGGTAGTTTACTTTATAATTGTATTTACTGTCTAGTGCCTTTTTTTGTGTACTGGTAAAAATTTGTATTGAGAATAATGAAAATGACAAGAAAAAGAATAAATCAATAAAAGGAAAACATCTGGACACAGTAATGAGAATTACATTACATGAGAATTACATGAGAATGTGCCTAATTGACATGAAAATAATGTTTTTATTTCATTTAAAGGTGCAATGTGTAAACTTTAGGAGGATCTATTGACAGAAATGCAATATAATATACATAACTATATTTTCAGTGGTGTATAAAGAGCTCACATAATGAACCGTTATGTTTTTATGACCTTAGAATGAGCCATTTTTATCTCCTATACCGCGGGTCCCCTTACATGGAAGTCGCCATTTCACGTCGGCATGTTTCTACAGTAGCCCTAAATGGACAAACACTCTATCGAGCACGTTTGCTTGACTGGCTACTCTCTGCTGTCTCAAATGATGACATCTTTGTCCTGTGTTGGCCACCGTAGCTTCTCTATATTGTAATTCGCAACCTCACCGATAGATGGATGCCACTAAAATTTACACACTGCACCTTTAAGTGAAATATAATTCTTATTAATTCTTTTTTTTCTTTTGGTTTTGAGATAAAGTGTGACCTTGACATGGTTTTTGTGTGAATATTGGTTACACCAGAACCATAAATGTGCATAAATGAGAAATGTCTTATTAATTATCTTATTTGTTGAAATGCCCTCTTATTAAAGCAGACCTATTATGCTTATGAAAAAGGTCTGCAAAGTTACAAAGCACAAAGTCACAGTATTCTCTATATCAGTAACACTGTTTCTGAACTCCCTGAAATGCCTCCATTTTTAGTTTTGAGTTTTCTTTCAGGAACGAACACGTCACAATATTCCTCATTTAAATAATTCCTGCCCAAGACATATGCAAAATATGTTAGTTAGTAGTGTGTTGAAACTCACGGTTATGGTAAGGGGCGTGACATTTCCCAATCACAACACACTGGTTCAGTCGACCAATCAGAGCACATCGCGCTTTTCTGAAGGAGGGGCTTCATAGAGACAGGAACTAAACAGAGCAATACTGACAGACTGGGAAGAAAGGTGCTGCAACAATGGAGAATGTGTGAAAAATAATGTGTTTTTTGAATATTAAAGCATGAAAACCTATTCTAGTACAAAATCAAGACTGTGTAAAAGGCCATAATATGGTCCCAACACTGATTGTGCCGCGATTCTTTCAATGATTGTGTCTTCCATCCGAATCTTCTTCAGGGACCGGCAGGCAGGAGTCCCAAGACCCTTAATGGCCTGTTAAGCCCTCATCTGGAGCAGCCCCTGACCCACAGCCAGACGTCTCTGTGCGAGATGCTGCAGGAGAAGGAGAAGAAGTGGCCCGGAGGAGGAGGAATCTGCGGCATGGGGACGATGGACCACTCCGCCCTCATCCCACTGCGCTCCAAAAACTTCCGCGAGAGGAGCGACGCTCACTTTGTGGACGTAATAAAGGAGGACAGGTAGGAAACGACAGCAGTGAGGAGGAAGCCCGCTGGGACAAAAATGTCAGATAAGATGGAACGTTATTGTTTAACATCCGCCAGTGGAGGTCATGCTGTTCCCAGAGGGACACTTGATGCACTTTGATGTAGTGTGCTGTGATGTACTATGTGTGTCCTCCAGTCCTGGACGATCCATTTTTCTTGTCTTCCTCTACAAACGCCATCAATGCACTAAAAAGTTACTTACAGTATTTTAGTGCAAAACCAGTAACCGTTGTAATCCAGTTTAACTCGGTGCTGATATAGCTCTATTAAAGTGCCACTGTTATGCTTTTTCAGATAATACCTTTCATGTGGTGTGTAATATACTGCAGCTGTTTGTGAATGAAAAAGGCCTGTGAAATTTCAAAGATCAAAGTGCAGATAAAAGGAGTTATTGTTTCCTGAAAGGAAAAACTGGTTCTGAAACGAGTCGCCAAAAATTCCAGCCTTACTTGCTGCACAAACTTAAGTATATTTGTAACAAATTTGCATAATGCCAGCCTATGGTCTTCATTGGCTGCCTGCGAACAATGATGCAATCATTACTGTTCATATCACTGTGTATCAAGTGCTGAGGAAGCCGCCGGAGCTGAAATTTAGATTTGCTAATGGGTGTTTGGTTTCAGAGCAGAGTAGACCAATCACAACAAACTGGGTCATCTGACCAATCTGAGCAGAGTAGATCAATCACAACAGAGTGGACCATCTGACCAATCAGAGCTGAGTAGGCTCTCAGAAAGGAGGGGTTTAGAGAGACTGAATCCTTTATTGAAAAGTTAAAGACACTGTCAGAAAAGAGCTGATACTGCAATGTATATTATGAGAAAAAATAAAGTGTTTTTGACCTTGAATGCATGTAAACTTATTGTAGGAGACCTTCGAAACAAAATGAGGAACCTTAAAAACAGCATAATAGGGGCACTACTTTATGGAATTGGTCAAATTAACTCTAATCGGATTGACTGTAATCTACTAAAATTCACACTATAATAAAACTAAAAAAAAGAAAAGAAAATCTGTTAAAGACAGCAAATCTTTAACATTAATACTTCTCATACATTACAAAAAATAAACATGAGAACATTAAACAGTATTTAACAACATTTGTTTTTTTTTTCATAAACTGCAAATATGGCGCTTGCGAGTCTGATTTACACCAAAATGAACATGCAATCAGTGTTGGGGAAAGTTACTTTTAAAAATGAATGTATTACAATATTGCGTTACTCCCTGAAAAAGTAACTAATTGCATTACTTAGTTACTTTTCATGAAAAGTAATGTGTATTACTTTTGCGTTACTTATTCTCATTATCTCATTACTTATTCTGGGCTTGCCTGTTGTTGTTTTTTTAATAACAACATAAAAGCTCTATTTTTGGCAAAAGTAAAGGCCCTTTCACACCAAAAGTGAAATGAATAAGCTTCAGGCTGATCACAAATGTGATGTTTTACTAAAGTCATTTTTGCTTATTAGTATGGTTGAATTGGATCATTGATGGTCAGCAGAAAAGACATTGGTTAACAGAAGGATATTTGTTTAATTTAATATATTTAATTATTGTATGTTTGCGCAATAAACACACTGTTTTTATTCATTTTGAGGAATACTGAATCTGTTTTTGTGCAAGTGAGAAGAGTAAATGCTTTTTCACATTTAGTCTAGAGCTACAATAACCATCATGTTCACACACAACACCTCTACACTTTATTTCTCTCAACATGAAGACAGGTGAGCTGTCAGTCAATAAATGAGAAAACAAAGTAACTTGTGTAACTTACTTGAAAAAGTAACTCAGATATTTTGTTGTAAATTTAAAAGTAATTGAAAAAGTAATCTGATTACGTAACTCAAGTTACTTGTAATGCATTACCCCCAACACTGCATGCAATAACTGAAAAAAAAAAAAGTTTCTGCCAAATGCATTTGTATTTGTATTTGTATTTATTTCGATCTCCATTAGCTGTGAAAACACAGCTATTCTTCCTGGAGTCCATGCTTCTAACATAGTGCATACAAAAAATTCTATAGAAAATACAATTTTTCCTTCTTGGTTGCTACTGAAGTGAGAGAAGGTGCCTCTCCTTTTCTTTTTTTCACCACAAACATGCCTCATTTCTATGCAAACTTTCTGCATGCATATAAGAAAACAGATGCAATCGCCTCCAGATGAATTCCCTCCACAGTCTAATGTTGTTTTCTGTGCTTCGGTCTTGCAGTCTGATGAAAGATTACTTCTTCAAACCGCCCATCAACAACTTGAGCCACGCTTTCATAGACAAATCCCTGGAGTCCGCTTACAGGACCAGCTACCAGGACGAGGTAAGACGTTCCTTTCATTCATCTGTCACTTTTCATTTGTTCTCACTCTGTCATGTTTTTTTTTACTCAGTCTAAGTCTGTAATTTTGGCTAACTGCTCAGAACTGAAAATTTAGTTTTGCTGTACCTACCGCCCTCTGGTGGTGTGTCTGTTGAAATGCATGTAAAGATATCATGAGACATAAAGATGTTATATTAGGCAATATCCTTCGAATCAAACGTCTCACTTGATTTGATCAATCATTTCTTTCTGTTCATTTTCAGGTTAAGACACATGCTCCCGTCCAGACGTTTGCCAGTCCAACGTTCAGCTCCTTCCTAGACATGCTCCTGTGCTGTTGTGTTTTCCTGGCTCTGTCTTTGGCTTGCTTCCTGCGACCGCTGGTTACCCAGCAGCCCCTGCCCACACCTGCCCTTATAGTGGCCGCAGTTGCAGCTGTGCTTGAATGTTTGGCCCTAGTGCTTGCTATACGGTGAGTGTGAAGATTGTGACCATTTAGTCGCCCTCATGTCGTTTCAAACCCATGGAATTATTATTATTTTTTTTTTAATGAAACATTCTGAAAAATGTACTCTTTTATGTCCTGCCTGTTTTTGTTTTTATACGTATAATGACATTGACGATGGGTTTGTAGGCAACTGAACCCAAAAAAGGCTTTACTGTGTATTCCAGGTCTTCTGAATCTCATTGACACTTGTGTAAAATCAAATATGGCACAACATGTCACTTCTAATTTTGAAGAAAATACATTTTACAGGTTTGGAATGACATGAGTGTGAATAAATGATACCAGAACTATCATATTTAAACTTGCCTGTGTGCATGAGGAAAAAGAAGGTTTTACTTGCTCTAAATATTCAACAAATCAAATTGAATTATTGTTTTAATGCATTCCAGAAATGCCTCCAATGCTTGTGATCTGTCAAGTCAGAGTATTTTCAACAAGAATTTCAAGCCTCTTAAAATGAACGAATTCTACAAATATTGCCGCTGTAACAGAATGGGACTGAGCTGAAAATATTATAAAGTAATATACGTGGTTAAATAATTTAGTGGAATTACACTTTCAGCCTCTGTTTTAACCGGCATGTGGCTGGATCTGTTCCAGGATCATACAAAGCCATGTTTCGTATTCAAGCTTTATCATTCTTTTGTAGATAAAAATAAAAATTTAAATGCAATTTATTTGCTTTCAGTCACCTTAATTGAAGCCAAATAAATGCCAGTAGTTTTTAAGAATATCTCTCCTGGTAGCAATGTGATTAAATGCCGATAATTGTTTTACTGCCTGGAAATTGTGGTGAGATTTGATTTTACTGTCTGAAAAAAATGTCAATATCAATTATGTGCTTTTTACAGCCAGTACATTTTGGTCTATTGGAAATTTTAGACACGTTTTGAGTGTTTCATTGTCTGGATGATGGACTACAGACTGAATAGACACTATTCCTACTGTGTTTTTGTTCACATCAGTGTGATTTTAGTATCTTTGGGATACTATTATAGCTTTTATTAATATTTTTAATGTTTCTCTTTGTTTGTAATTTATATTTTCAAATGTTATAATATTTTCATAGTTTCATTTATCATATTATTTAATTTATATTTAATTTTAATTTTATATTTTTATTGATATTTAATTTTCATTTTAATTTTAGTTAAAGTTTTAGTAATTTTGTTTGTATTTTTGTCATTTTTTGTTTTTATTTTTTAAAAAACAAATGTTATTTTAGCACATCGTGGTAAACTAAATAAGTTATTTTAAATTAAGTAGCATAAAATGTTTTCTATGATTTTAGTTAAATTTACACCTGATCACTTCGTGTGTTTTTACTGATCATTTTACTGATCTGATTTGTTAAAATGGTTTAAATATAGTAGTCAACATTTGAACTGGATCAAAAAAGTTCATCAAAGTTGTCCTAAGAAGAAGGTTTTAGGACAACTTTGATGAAAGGTTTTGATCCACTTCAAATGTTGACTACTATATTTACATTTGGCCACATAAATATGTCTCTGCAAAACGCATATAAATCCGATCTTTAATTCCAGCACTATATAATGGAGTTCATGTCAACGAAAGAAACACATATGAGCTGCATTTTATTGATCATCAGCTAATTTTAAGATCAAAGACTGCAATAGGAGAGAGAGCGGCATCAGCACTGGTTAGATCATTAGTCTCACTACTTGAAGATGATTGTGTGTTGAGCGTCTGCGACTTACTTTCAGTTTAATTTACAGCAGTTTGTGTGTCGGCTTGCTGAAGAGATACTCTACACATCTGCCGTGACGCGTGATACAGTAGCGCTGACGTTTCTAGCTATAACATGTCATATAGCCTATAACACACTCTCACACTTACATTTTTTAACAATTTGGAAGAGTAAAATTTTCATATGTGGCTTCAATAACCAGATGCATTTACACTTGTCCAGTTTCATCTGGAACGCATCTCAGACCACCTCCTGAAGTGGTTTGAGTGATCAGATTTAAAAGGGACCTATAATGCTCCTTTCACAAGATGTAATATAAGTCTCTGGTGTCCCCAGAATGTGTCTGTGAAGTTTCAGCTCAAAATACCCCACAGATCATTTATTATAGCTTGTCAAATTTGCCCCTATTTGGGTGTGAACAAAAACACACCATTTTTGTGTGTGTCCCTTTAAATGCAAATGAGCTGCTGCTCCAGAAGAGGGCGGAGCTTTAACAGCTCATGTTTCAGTTGCTCAACAACAACAAAGCTGGAGAATCTCACGCAGACAAAATGAGGATTGTCAGTAACGGTGTTCAGCCTTACATTGTTCAAACCGGAGTCGACACTGATGGAGAGACTCAGGAAAAAGTTACAACCTTTAGAATGAAACTGGACGTTTCTGAACGATAAATTTATGTAGTTGTTGTGGAGCTGATTCAACTGATCGACTAGCATGTGCCGTCATGTTAATCTTTTGTGCAAATCCAGTATGAACGCCCACTATAGCGTACCTGTTTACCAAACAGAGCCTTACACATCAGGTTAATGTTTATGATTGCTATCAAATGCTGTGAATGGTCTAATATTTTTTCAAAAATATCGCTCGGACAGAAACGCTCCTTTTTTAGCAATCAAGCTTGCCAGGGTCAACTTGCAGGCTATCCAAGCTAACGAGACTCTAAATAGTGTTCAGTGCTCATCTGTGCAGCCAATGACAGAACAATTAGCATGCTTTTCTCAAACTTTTGCCATGGCGTTAGAACTGGTACACTGTTTTCGGCGCCGTGGGTGGAAATGTGCAGATTAAGGGGCGCAAAAGGGGAGGGGAGCAAAATCTGAACAGCTCGTTTTGCAGAGAAAGGCTTACCAAAACAAAGTTACTGGGTTGTCCTTTTTTACGTTTTCTCTGTTGGTAGATGCACCGGGGACCCAATGACAGCACTTGAAGACAGAAAAAGTCTAAATTTCATGATATGTCCCCTTTAAATCGGTTTGGAAAGCGTTTTGGAGGGGAGGTGTAACCGGGTGTAAACAGGCACTATAATAACAATGGTTCACATCAAATTAAATATGGCACCTGCTCTGACTAAGGTCCACTGAGTTACACCAAGAAAATGACTGTCTTAAATTTTGGGAATTTTTCTCATATTCCAGTATGACGATGTTGAGATTTGTTTTTCCTATTTGTTCACAACCGACTGTTACTTCAGTCTTAAAACTGGAGAGCAGCGTAGTGTACAACACACCGTGTATTTGAAGGGCATGTACTGTTGCTGTACAGTCCTGATGAAATGTGCATATCTCGTTGTCTACTTTACAGAAGAGCCTTTTACCTGGACAGCGTTCTGAACTGCACCATGAGCCTCCTCTGGGCCATTTCTGGATGGGTCCCTCGTCACATGATCGGGGCGGTGCTGGTGTCTTTACCTGCCGTGGCTGTCTTCTCTCATATCACCTGCAATATGCATGACTCCATACAGGTAAACATTTACCTCACAAACAAGCACTTGTAGCACATTCATATTTTGGAATTTTTCATACTTCATACTGGAATTTTTATTTTGTTTTAGAGAAACCCAGTCCTAGTGCTATTGTGGATTGCAGCACATTTTCCTCCATCCATTTTATCTGTGCATCTTTAGGTAGAATTAAAATATAAAATAAAATATAAGCAAATACTATAATAGTATATAAATATTACTAAAATTGTAGTCACAGGTTTGTGTCAAACTAGAGATTTATTCTTATCATATTGTATTAAATCAATCAAATGCTTTACACATGTTCAGAAGTTTGGGGTTAGTAAGATTAATCAGTTTATTCAGCAAGGACACATTAAATAGATCAAATGTGACATTAAAACTAATTTACAATGCTACAAAAGATGTTTATTTTATATAAAACTTTCTATTCATCAAATAATCCTGACAAAAATGTGAAGCAGCACAGTTGATTTCAACATTGATAATAATCAGAAATGTTTCTTGAGCATCAAATCATCATATTAGAATGATTTCTGAAGGATCATGTGACACTGAGTGAGACTAATTTCAAAAACACTGAAAATCTTTCCAACCCTAAACTTATAAACGGTAGTGTATGTATATATAAACATTCTTATGATAGTTTATGCCTGTGTGTTATAAAAGAGTGTCCTCATCTCCTGTCTGCTTGGAAAGTTTATTGAACTGTATTGTGTTTCCCTTGTACTGTAAATTTTCCTTTAAAAAAACTCTAAAAGGAGTTGTAAATAAAGTATTTATTGTAAAAAACACAAGAAACTATTTCATATACAGTATCTCCTTTGTTATTAGCAAAGGAGCAGCAAAACACATACAGCATAGTTAGTCTTGCTATCACAATAAATGTGCATGCTGGGGTAAATGCTTTTAAGTGTGCACTTTAGTATGTAAAGTACATATCTTTATGTAACCTTTTATAGATGTGTCTGGTGTCCACTCCACTGGGTAGCATAGATGCAGTAATTGAAGCGCATTTATGCTGCTCTCAGTCATGGAAGTACACATTTCTGTAAACTGCAATCCTGCACGTACTCTGCTGCGAGCATGAGCATGTTTAATTCATGTCTAATTCTTTTCCCCAGTTCACCATGTTCACCTGCTGTGCTGTCATAATTGCCATCATCCAGTACTGCAATTTCTGTCAGCTGAGTTTCTGGATGCGTTCAAGCCTGGCAACGCTAGCGGGAATCACCTTTCTCAGTGTGCTCTGGAGCCCTCCTTGCAGGTTCAAACAGTCACAAATACACACAGTATACACTGAACTTTTGCATGCTGCAAAAAAAAATCATAGCTTTTTTTTTAGTATTTTTGACTTGTTTTTAAACTATAAGAATGCACTATGTCTTACTGCACTGGTAGATTTTTCTTTTACCTTATGTTAAACAAGAAACATGGGGAAAAAAAATATATATGCCAGTACAGTAAGACAAAATGTTTAGTTTTTTCAACTGGAAAACAAGACATTTAAAACTAAAGAAGTTATCGTTCAAAAGTTTTGGGTCAGCTTCTTTTGCTCCTCACAGCTGCACATATTTGATCAAAAATTCAGTACAACAGTAATATTGTGAAATATTATTACTATTTAAAACAGCTGTTTTATAATTAAATATGTTTTAAAATGTAATTTATTCCTGTAATGGCAAATCATCATTAATCAGTGTCACATGATCCTTCAGAAATCCTTCTGTAATGCTGATTTGATGCTCAAGAAACATTTTGTGTTATTGCCAATGTTAAGTTGAGCACAGTTGTGCTGCTTCATATTTTGGTTGAAATCATGATACATTTTTTTCAGTATTCTTTAAGGCTTTTCACACTGCACTTAACCCTAGGTTATCATCAATTCTAAACACTGCTTTTATCCCCGGGTAAAGGAACGTTTCACACTTAGACGTAGGGTTAGCACCGCTTTTACCCAGGGTTATGAAACCCTGCTCCGGAGCAAGGCTAGTACCAGTTTTGCCCTATTAACCCCTCATTACAGTGCCAAACCTGTACAGCGTGAAACAGCGCAGTGTTACAATGTTATGACTAGATGTTTAGCAACCTAACCAATCGCGTGTCTAATATTCACATGCTTTAGACAGTCACAGAAACACTGCATTGTATAAACATTTGTTTCAGTCGTTACGTAAAAAATGTCAAGCGATGACGGATAATGAAACCAAAGAAGAAAACTTTTCATTCCTTTATATCTGAAAAGTCCATACAGAAAAAAACCCCCAAAAAACTTGATGGTACAGGGTTTAGGAATGTACAGATTTAATGGTTAACCCCGGGTAAATTATGAGCAGTGTGAAATGTGAAGTAAGATAACCCAGGATTCCCAGGGTTTAGAATAACCCAGGGTTAACTATTTCCAAGTGTGAAAAGCATTTTTGATGAATAGATTTTTCACATTTGAAATAGTTATCCCTGGGTCATTCGAAACCCCGGGAATCCTGGGTTATCTTGCTTCACATTTCACAGTGCTCATAATTTACCCAGGGTTAACAATTAATCCTGGGTATTCATAAGCTGACATTTCACATTGTACATTCCTAAACCCTGGGTTAACATTCTTATTTGCATATTTGCGGGGTCAGTGTCATTGATTGGATAAACACAGCACACAACCTGTTTAAATAACTTTTATTGCCGACTGTACTATTGAGTTTATACTGAATGAACATTTCGGGCTATAAAGGTAAGAATGAAACTCTCTTCTTCACTCAAATTGTTGCGTTTACTGTCAGCATTTGACATTTTTCCTCTCAAACGCTGAATTTATTGTTCGATGCACGGTGTTTCTGTGACTGTCCAAAGCAGGCAAATATGAGCATACGATTGGGTGTCTGTTGCTAAGCATTTAGCTGTAACATTCTAACACTGCATCGTTTCACACTGCACAAGTTTGTATGGGGTTAACACTGCAAAAGCAGTGCTAACCCAGCTCCGGAGAAGGGTTTCATAACCCCAGGTAAAAGGCAGTGTTAATCCCACTTCTAAATTACAAGTGTGAAACGTTACTTTACCCGGGGTTAAAAGCGGTGTTTAGAACGACCAGGGTTAGGTGCAGTATGAAAATCCCTTAAATGTCTTTACTTTTGTCACTTTTGATTAATTTAAAGGATTAGTTCAATTTCAAATGAAAATTACCCAAAGCTTTACTCACCCTCAAGCCAAGGTTTATATGACTTTCTGATGAACACAATCTGAGATATTATAATAAATATCCTGACGCATCCAAGCTTTATAATGGCAGTGAGCGGGATCAATGAGTATGAGCTGAAGAAAGTGCATCCATCCAACATAAACGTTCTCCACACGGCTCTGGGGGGTTAATAAAGGCCTTCTGAAGAGAAGCGATGTTTGTGTAAAAAAAAAAAAAATCATATTTAACAAGTTATGAAGTAAAATATCCAGCTTCTGCCAGACTGCCTTCCATATTCAAGTTACGAAGAAAGTGTAAACTGGCGTCACGTCAGTTACACTTTTCCGTAAGTTGAATAGGGAAGGCGTAGGATGTAGCGTAAGCTTTGTGAACTAGAAGAGTTTTACACTTTCTACGTACATTGAATACGGTAGGCGTTCTGGCAGAAGCTAGACATTTTACTTCATAATTTGTTAAATATGGATATTTTTTTACACAAATGCATTACTTCAATTCAGAAGGCCTTTATTAACCCCTCGGAGCCGTGTGGAGTACACATTTATGATGGATGGAAGTGGATGGAAGCAGTTATATGCCATTATAAAGCTTGGATGCGTCAGGATATTTATTAATATTTCTCCGATTGTGTTCATCAGAAAGAACAAAGTCACCTAGGATGGCTTGAGGGTGAGTAAAGCTTGGGCTAATTTTCATTTGAAAGTGAACTAATCCTTTAACGCATCCTTTCTAAATAAAAGTATGAATTCATAAAGGTTCATGATTTAAACCTTTTATAGATTAGCTGTGTTATTCTAATACTAATTCAAAGCTAACTTTTCTCTGTCAATTTTTCTTTTAGCACTTGGGAACGTTTGTTTTTGAGGTAAGTTTAAGACTACGGATACTTCTTTCTGTTTCACATTTTATTCGTTTGTTTTTATGCTAGCATACCACTCAAAAGTTCTCAACCCAGTTTTCATTTTTGCATTACCTTTTAAATTGTCTTACTCTGTATTCACTTTACCAGATCCAGTGACTTCAACAGCAGCATTAATGACGTCCAGTCCTCTGGAGAAGATTCGGCCCAACTACAGGATCTACTCGGCCCAGAGGCTTTGGTTGCCTTTTTCCTGTTGCTTCTCCTTGTTTGGTTCCTCAACCGTGAGTTCGAAGTGAGCTACCGTCTACACTTCCACGGGAACGTGGAAGCAGACCAGCACCGCATCAAGATCCAAAACATGCGGGACCAGGCGGACTGGCTCCTGCGCAACATCATCCCCATCCACGTGGCCGAGCAGCTGAAGGTGACCCAGAGCTACTCCAAGAACCACGACAACGTGGGCGTCATCTTCGCCAGCATCGTCAACTTCAGCGAGTTCTACGAAGAGAGCTACGAAGGCGGGAAAGAGTGCTACCGCGTCCTGAACGAACTCATTGGGGACTTTGACGAACTCTTGCGCAAGTCTGACTTTTCCAACATCGAGAAGATCAAGACGATTGGCGCGTCCTACATGGCAGCGTCTGGGCTCAATACGCAACAGTGTAGCGACCAGGCCCATCCGCACGCCCACCTGCGAGCGCTCTTCGAATTTTGCCTGGAAATGATGCGAGTGGTGGACGACTTCAATAAAAACATGCTGGGCTTTAAGTTCAAGTTACGGATTGGGTTCAACCACGGACCCCTCACTGCGGGAGTCATCGGCACCACCAAGCTCCTCTACGACATCTGGGGAGACACGGTGAACATCGCCAGCCGGATGGACACAACCGGCGTGGAATGTCGCGTTCAGGTTAGTGAGGAGAGCTACTGCATACTCAGCGGAATGGACTACGAGTTCGACTACCGCGGTACCGTCAACGTGAAGGGCAAGGGTCAAATGAAGACCTACCTTTACCCGAAGAGTGCAGACAGTGGACCTGTACCTCAATACCAGCTCTCGGTCTCTCCAGAAATTCGAGCGCAAGTGGACGGCAGCATCGGACGCTCGCCCACTGATGAAATCGCCAATATGATGCCGGCAACCAGTGCCAGTAGAGTAGGTCCGTCTTTCTCCGTGAGTTCAGGGCTTACCGGAGAGGGATACGCTGGTAGAGACTTTCCCGAAAAGGTTGCTGGAAGCAACGGTACGTCCAAGGCCCATCGATCTGCATCTGCTGTTGTCCTGACATGCATACCAGAAACCAACCTGAGCACAAGCGGTAAACCAGCAGAACCAATCTTGACCTCTCCTGTCCGCGCAGAAAACGCAGAGGCCACTGCAAAAAAGGCGGGAGAAATAGCGTACATGGGTGAAATGACAAAACTTTGACTCTAAACGCGCCAGCAGTGTTGTTGCTGTTGGTCTTAACCCTTTAAACGTGGGCTTGCAACCCTCTCTGTTGAGTTTGTAGGGATAGGCATGTTTAGGGACGGATGCTAGCGTAGATTTGTATCTGTGTATGTGGAGTGGAAAGTTTAAGCACATAATCTTAAAGTGTTTATACCGCTAGCTGAACCAGGAGACATTTTCACATCTAGTGCCGTGGACAGCGGTGCTGGACTGTAAAAACTCAGAGAGCCACAAGAACCATTCCTGCATGGAATAAGAAATGCTGGGGAGATGGATTGGGTCGGCACAGACCTGAAGTCCCATCCTTAAACAGACCGCAATTATTCCCGCTAATTTAATTTTGACTATTATTCCCCTACTATTGTCTGCCTTCCGTGAATTGTTTTCTTTTAATGAAGTGCCTTTAGGATGATGATAATATGTATGAGGCATTCAAAAAAAAAATATTTCTCAATCAAACCTTTAGCTAAAGATCTAAAAGATCTAGCATGTAAAATTGATGTTAGAAAATGCTTTAATTTTTGTGAAAGTATTTGGTATATTTTGGAATATTTATAGATATTTTTTGAGTTCTCGCTGTCGAACATTCATCAGTCAGTATTCCGAACAATTTTACAAAGCAAAACTCTATATTGCAATGATTGCGATTTTAAAAAGACCCAATGACTCTGAATGGTGCATGGCCAAAAGTGTCTGTGAAGAAGTATTAGTGAAATGTAGAGCAAGCTATGGGCTGAATCCACATACAATCAAAACTATCAAACATTTCAAAGGAGATTACTTCTCTTGCTTTTTCTTGATGCATGTATTCCTAACTGTGGCCATTCTGTCTCTTTTTCCGCGATTTTTCCTGTCTCTCTTCATTCTGCAGCTAAATGTTGGGTTGAGAGCTAACAATGAGTTCTTAGACAACGTGGCAAGTTTGCCTTAACGCTAATGAGATCATACTCTTAAAGGACACACTCGTAGTCTTAAAGGACAAAAATGCATTCATGCATAAGCTACTGTGACTGGTTTTAAGATATAGGCAGTTTGTTTACAACATAAAGTCAACATTGAACCCATAGTTCCTAGTCTTAGTCTGGATGATTCATCAGTGCACGTAGTTGTAAAAGCAAAAATGTTTGTCTTTGTAGTCTTTCATCAAAATTTAAACTTTCTCAGCCTCTGAAATGACTTTTCTTTTCGGCTGCACGGCTCGGCATGGAAAATAAAGTTAGCCAATAGCTAAATAACATTGTATTAGACTACTTTTGTAAGTAGTGCAGCAATTCAGTGCTGATTAATGGTAAACTGATTATGGCAATAATAGCAGATAACAATACATTTGAAAACAACATTTTAAAATTGTGAGATGCTGTGGTCAAGAATTCTCCTCAGATGGTGTTGTTTCAGGTTTGACTTTATTCTGGTATTGCCTGCTTGGATATAATTGCCTGGTAATGCCTTATGGATAAAATTAAATCCTCATTGAATATTATGTTGCACTTATAAGTGCAGTAAGCGATTTTTGAGACATAAACACCCCCCTCCCTTTATTGCTCTGCCCCCCAAAATGCACGAACACACAATGCAGCTTTATCATAGCTGAAGCCAAGCAAAATAATGCTTCGTGAAAAATAAAGTGAAGATGGTGAACAAATGACTAGGAAGAACAAAAAATGAACATACAGTATACAAGAGTATCAAGCAAGAGTTGGTTGTTAGCAGGGCTGCCCCCTAATACTCGACTAGAACAGGCATAGTCGACCAAAAATTGTATTAGTCGCAGAAAAAAAAAGGCTTGTGGAGAAGTCACGCAGTCCTCGATTGGGACAGATTGTTAACGGCAGGTCCTTGTGGTAATTACAATATTTTGGTCAGGAAATCCAAACGTTTGCTTATCATCCATCAACCTCAAATACGGCTTATCATTTTAAACATGTAAGTATACTCTCGCTAACATTTACCTAGATAAATGTGCGCTATTATTAGGTGCATATCTTAGTTTGAGAAATATATCTATAGAAAACTTGAAATGTCAAGCGATTGTCAACCAATTCAAGTGGGAAACAAATATTCTAAGATTATGTAATCCGTATGAAACATGCATATAGGCGCGTCCACTACTGCAGAGATGACGAGTCAGCATTGTCGACTTCACTGCAGCCGAAAACAGAAAACATTATCAATAAATTATTAAAATGTTTAGTCAGTCTCCTTGCTGTTTTTTCAGGACACATTCATAGTCGTTACTTTTGCCGGTGCGCCGCGGCAAGCTTTATGTGTGCATTTGTAACGAAATACATGTAACTTAGTTACGTATTTAAAATACAAAATTTGAGTAACTCTATTTCATTACAGTTACATTTTAAATGGGTGGTAATCAAATTACAGTTACATTTGAAAAGTATTTTAGATTACCAAAGTGATTACTTTGAATTTCATTTAAACATTAATGTAAACTGTGATGGGTAATTAATGTCAAAAGTAATTGGTGATACTCTGACTCTGACAGTCTGCAAAAGCATCAGCTACATTTCTGCTCATAAGTTTCATTCCCCTTGCAGAATATGCAACATTTTAATAATTTTAACCAAATAAGAGGGATCATAAAAATTGCAAGTTATTTTTTTTTAGTACTGTCCTGAATACGCTATGTCACATAAAATATGCTTACATATATTCCACAAGAAAAAATGACTGAATTTATAAAAATTGCCCCATTCAAAAATGTATATACCCTTGAATCTTAACCGTCCTGTCATTACATTGATAATCCACTACTGTTTTCATGTTTTGCGATAGTTGTTTGTGAGTAAAAAATGGTAATTCTGACAATTCTGACTTTTTTCCTTGCAATTGCGAGTTTGCATCTTACAGTTCTGAACTTTTTTCTCAGAATTGCGAGATATAAACTCGTAAAAGCAAGTTATAAAGTCAGAATTGCGTGATTAAAAACTTGCAATTCAGACTTTTTTCTCGCAATTGCGAGAAATCTCACAATTTGGACTTCTTTTCTTGCAATTCAGACTTTTTTACTGGGAAATTGTGAGATTATATCTCAGAATTTTGACTTTATAACTCACAATAGCAACTTGCAATTCTACAATTCTGAGAAAAAAAGTCAGAATTGTAAGAAAAAACTTTTTTTTGTGTTACATACTTATTAGTATTCCAAAGTATTCTAAAGTATTTAGATTAAGTTACAAAACTTGGGTAACATAACGAAATACCTTACGAATTACTTTTTAAAGCATGTATTTTGTAATCTGTAGTGAAATACATTTTAAAAGTAACCTACCAAGCCCTGACAATGACACTCAAAACTGTCTAGTTACTATAGCTAATATTACAACAACAGCATATCTTGGTTCTGTGAAACATAGCAAAACCAACTTACTCACATATGAGTGTAACAGTCATAGGCTAGTAAGAGCTTTGCTTGTATATCTTACTCCCCTGAACTCAAAAGGCGCTCTACCTCTAGTGTCAGAGCGCCCGACTCACATGCCAGCGAACCCGGGTTCGAGTCTCGCTTAGAGCGGGCGGTTTGAACAGGAGGGGTTAGATGAGCAGAAAAAATTGTAACTCTGTGTCCATTTTCAGGCCTTCCCTCTTCGGTCTCTTCGCCCTAAAGCTCTTGCCTGATCATCACCCTTCTGACCTTTTCTCTTTTGTAATGCCTCTTAGCCATCTCTCTTTCTATAGTCTTTCTTCAAATCTCCCTATTACTCACCCTCTCTTCTGAGTCATGAGACTCAGATCTACTAGTCCGATCTACTTTCAACACCATTTCTCAGAAATCGCTCACTGCACCTTTAAGAAAATGCGTCAAATGAGAGTACGAGCGTGCCATTTCACGTTGGCTTCGATTTTGGTTGTCGTCCACTGACAGAGTAAGCGAGAAAAATGAATGAAATTTGTTAAATGTGAAAAACTTTGACTATATTTCAAAATAAATGGACAAGAAATGATGTTCACAGTTAAGTGCCCATAGTGGCAGAGCAGACTGGCTATAATCTAGGTAAGATACTCCGGCCAGTCAAATGTACAGACTCGATGTGAATATTAGAATAGATTAGACCATAGCCTTGACTCTGCCTGCTTGTCTTTTGATGTGCAATAGTAAAGGGTAAATTATTGTATGGGATATTAGCAAAAGGATCTGTAAAAGTAGATTTTGCCATTGAGTCGTCGCTTTGTAAGTAACTTGATCTGCACTGATACTGCATCCATTTTATGACTGTCACATGCTTTACTGTACATGATGTGTTTACCTTTTGATAGCAGTTTAACTGTTTTGTTTTTTCCCCTTTACATTTTGGCTTTAAGATGGGGAACCTTTATTAGTTTAAAAGGGTTGTGTGCTCAAAGATTTTTCGTGCTTCACATTTATAGGGATTGTGCTCTGATTAAGTAATTATAAGAAAATGTGAAATCTTTTTTGACATTTCTGTGAATTTGCAATCTGCCAAGAACCTAATACAGGTAAAAGGGAATTTGTCAGTATTTCTCATTGTATATATTAGTGCCTTTTACTCATTTAGAATGCATCGACTAGTCATCATTCTTGTTTTTATGTTCGTTTTCATACTGCTTGTGTATGATAAATGTCTTCAGATTTAGCGCTGTGCCTTTTCTTAACAATTAGCTTGACGTGTTCATTCTCCCTGTATATTCCTTTCGAATGTGAACTTTGTAGGATGGATATTGTCATTTTACTCCAAGGTGCCATTGTTAAATACGTCATTTTTATTCTCTGCTGATTTTAATACTGTTAGGTTGATGTGTTTTTGGTGACGCCAAGCATAGCAATCCATGTGTATTTATAATATATTTTATAGGGCACAACTTTTGCTAAATAATAAAAGTGCCCTTGCTGTCTGGAGGGGGAATGATGAGCACACAACCCTCCTCTGTTTCAGAGAGCAGAGCAATATAAAACTTGATCCAACTAAATAAGCATTACGCGTCAGCCTCTGAACTGCTGCTTTAGAGCTTGAACATAACTTGCCGAAGCACATTTATGTTTTCTGTCATAGTCATTTTAATGGAAACGTGCTTCTTATGAACTTTCCATTCCATTACTTCTGCTTGAGACTTCAGCAAAAAACACATAGGGTGAATGAAAGGGCTGATCTATATGCATGATAACAGTAGAGCCACATTTTATTTCTTTTAATCTACTTTACAGTCACTTCAATTGATGATTACAAGCAATTTGACATAAGAAATGTGTGTATATGTACAATCTGACACACAGAAAGTGTGTTTTCAACAGAAGTATCACACAATGGGACTTCTTGCCAAAGAGTGTAATTATTAAAGAATGTATGATTTTGAGTTTCAGTCAGTTTCTTTGGAGATGTTTTCATTGTATTCATTTGTATAAATGTTCTCCTATGTTTGTACATACGCATTGCTCTGTATTGACACATAGCCTAGTTATTTTTTTGTATTATTTATACCGATGCATGTGCCATACTGTTCATTGAAGCTAATGGATGAAAAGGGAAAGTCAATAATACAGTGTTGAAGTCTACCTTCTGCCTGTGGTGATTTGTAGTGAATCTACCTTAAACCTTTCAATGTCTGTTCACATTAACAATATATCCTGCACACACATTGCTTTAAATATGACTTTCTGTGCTTTATACGTGAATCATTTTGTATACACACAGTTGTATTTACAAATTGCAAGGATGTACCATGTCAGTTTGCGGTTACTAGTGAAAAATCTCTTTCAAACAGGGCAGTTAGTTTTAATAAAGAGGTGTCAAAGTGACAATAGATAGTAGTTGTACACTTTTGTAAGGTTACACTCAAATCTGAACCGATTGAATACTACATCTACGACATTTACGTGTAAACCGCGGCCCCTAGCGGCTGTTTTGGTTACGACCGCGTGACGTACGCGTTTGCGTAAGGGGCGTGGCTGCGCAGCCCCTCCCCCTCCACAGTCTGGCTGGAAAAGAAAAAAAAACTTTTTGTATCGAAGGAATCAACAGCCGCCATCTTGTCGCGGATGAGCGTCAGGATTTCGGGAGAGCATTATATCATTTTTTACGCATCCGGCTCCATCGGAACCGGCCTAAATAGCTTCCCTGCGACGAAAACGAAAAGCTTTGGGGCAAATCGCGGATCTTTGTGGCGAATATCAGCGTAATGGAGCCGTTTTTGTGGTCGGCTGGAAAACCCCCGTATATCTGATTTCCCCCTTCAGCGCGAGCGGCGCTCCTGTGCCACTCGCCTATATTAAAATATAAATTTTCCCCACATTTTTCATTTATATTACTGGACTTTACTGATTATTCGATTCGGGCTGGACATGGAGCTTGAAGGTCTTTATTTTTATTCGCAGAAAATTGCATTTTTGAAGAGACTCGCGCGAACCACTTGAAGGACTCGAGATTGAGATTTTTTCCCTTCGTCGTTTATTTTTCGGTTTTAACGATGATATAATTTATTTTTGCGGGGTTTGGGGCGATCATTAAGGTTAATTATGCGGGTTTTGGGTGTTGGATTATCATGGGGTGAATGGCGATGGCGGAGCGGGGCGCTGTTGAGTCGCGTTTGAGCCCCATCTGTTAATTATTGGCTCCTGATCGCTGAATAAGAATAGAAAAACCCGAGGGTTGATTTGATTTATTTCGCTTTGTCCCCCTTCCGGGCTCTTGGAAGACGAATTTATTGCTTTTACGTGTTTTTTTGTGAAGCGAGAGAGCGAGCACGATGGCTGATAATCTACTGGATATGGGTCCCCCCAACGCAAAGCGGCCCAAACTGAACTCACCTGCGCTGTCCTCCTCCGACACTCCAGGTAAGATGCTCACTTCTCCTCAGATCTCACCTGTCAAATCTGAAAACTTCTCAGATGTCATCTGTCATATCAGAAATCTAGATAAGGACCTCTCAATCGGGTCACCTGTCTCATAATACATTTGCTCAGACGTCTAATATCTGGCCAGAAACCCTTTTAGACTCTAACGTGTTCACTAAGAAAGCTCCCAGGCCAGGTTCAGGTAGCAATCTCATCTGTGCTATCAGAAACCGTCCAGATTAGGACCAGGTAAGTCTCAACATCAGGTATGCTGCTCACCTGTCCCACCACAAATCGGTCAGTGCAGGTAAGATTCTCGGTTGTCCTCAAGACTCGGTTTATGTGGGACTCTCCCATCTCAGACCAGATCCAGGTCTTACTAGAGATTGATAAATTATGCTTTTTCTATGACCATCTATTGTTTTTAAACTAACGTTTCTGACAACTGATGTGCAGAATCTATTTTTTTTACACACTAATAACTAATAATCATTGATGATCTAGATGATCATTAGACAACAAATGAAAAAACATGCATTATAATTTTTTTTATTAATAATAATTCTTATTAGTATTACAGTTGTTTATGCAAAGCTATTTTGTGACCTAAACGGGCCCAGTTTTTATCTTTGTTTTGAGTTAATTCTTAAGCTACTTGTTTCTCACTTGAGAATTAATCACTGTTATTTACTTGAAAGATAATCACTCACTCATATTATTATATTATTTTTTATTTATTTTTAATCTTTTTACATATTTTTTAATTGTTGCGTATTGTTGTTGGGTGCTTTTATATACACAACCATCTAATTGTGCGGTTTATAGGTAGACTCAGGATTAAAGATAATCTGTTAAACCCGAAAGTTCACCCAAAAATTAAGGTTCTGTCATTAATTACTCAACCTCATGTTGTTCCAAACCCGTAAGATCTTTGGAACGCAAATTAAGATATTTTTGATGAAATCAGAGAGGTTTTTTTTATTAAGCAACAGAATTTCTGGCAAAAGGGTTAGTTCACTCAAAAATGAAAATTCTGTCATTTATTACTCACCCTCATGCCGTTCCACACCCGTAAGACCTTCGTTCATCTTCAGAACACAACATTTTTTTTGTTGAAATACGATGGCTCCGTGAGGCCTGCAATGACATTTCCTCTCTCAAGATCCATTAATGTACTAAAAACGTATTTAAATCAGTTCATGTGAGTACAGTGGTTCAATATTAATATTATAAAGTGCCGAGAATATTTTTGGTGCGCCAAAAAAACAAAATAACGACTTATATAGTGATGGCCGATTTCAAAACACTGCTTCATGAAGCGTCGCTCAATTCGCTCCGCAGGATGTCAATTCGCGTCTTTGCATTGACTTAACATGTAAATCACTCGCGTTTACCGCTTCATTCGCGTCCGGTGTAAACGCACCATTACGGGTGTGGAACAACATGAGGGTGAGTAATTAATGACAGAAATGTCATTTTTGGGTGAACTAACCCTTTAACAGATTCAACTTTTGACTTTAAAGTATTAGTAAAGGTTGAGATTAACATTAAATAAGATTAATATGCTGCAGAAGTATTGTTCATTATGTTAAATAATATAGTTAAAGCTGCAATCTATAAATTGTTTGGTTACAAATGATCTAAAATAAATATTTGAGCAAGTACATAACCAGCCAATGTTCAAAACGATCTCCTTACCTTAGCCCAATTCACAACAGTAAGCTTGTAATAATCTGTTCTAATTCGAGTGGTATTGGTAGGTTTCCGCCGGAAATACGAGCTTCCGCCGTTCGTCTTTGCATCATTACATTACGTCTGTATAAAGGAGTCCGGTCTATATCGTGTGCGTGGATGCTGCAGGTGGCAGATCGTTTGTTCTTACAGCAGCTGGAATATAATTAAACTTGTCATTTTGATGGCGGATTGTAATGAAAAAAAATCAAAACGATAATCATCATTGACAACTGATAGACAACCCACATATACACCTCAAAACATTAGATTCTTTCAATGCTGAGGAGCCTTGCCAATGTACAACCCACGTAAAGAAGATTACTCCGCAAATAACTGCAATTTCAGGGTTCAAACAGAGATGGTGACAGAGGTAAAACTTACGGACTGCAACTTGTAACAAAGTGTTACTAAACCACCTTTATTTTATTTGCCTTAATTGTTGAGCTGCGTATTTGTCACTTGAGAATGAATAACTTGTTTGTTCTAGAAAAACAATTACTTTTGCATACTTAAAAATACTGTTGTTGGTTGCTTTTATTTAGATACCCATCAAATTGTTGCATTTTTTTGGTAAACTCTGTAATAAACATCCGATTACCGATTAAGTTGAAAAGTGTGAATATTGGCAAAATATGTCAAAACGATTTTTGGTCACTCTCCTAATCCCACCTGTTGCATCAAGTCAAGCCAGGTTCAGGTTGAGCCACTTACCAGTAGGGCTGGGCGATATATCGCATGCGATTGTCACGCGCATTTCGTCATTAAAGCCGGTTCCCTGATTACCGCTAAATCGCCATCACCTGCTTTCAAATGGAGCAGCATTTAATAGACAGAGCCGTAGATCACTGACAAACCACGCAATATTGCGTTCATTATCGCAGATGAATCGCCTTCGATAATAAACGCGATATTGTGTAGCTTGTCAGTGATCTACGCTCCATTTGAAAGCAGGTGATGGCGATTTAGCGGTAATCAGTGAACCGGCTTTACTGACGAAATGCGCGTGACAGTCGCATGCGATATATCACCCAGATCTACTTACCAGGCATGTAAGAATCCTCTCAGACTGGGTTCAGGTAAGACTTTCACCCCAGAACCTGGTCTGTGATAATCTTAAAGGGTTAGTTACCCAAAAATAAAATTTCTTTTTCCTACATTGAAAATTTTTGTGGCCCGCCAAAATTAATTTTTGTCGCGCCAAAGCCTTATTTGATCAGTTATTGTAAGTTGTTTATGAGGGATGCAGATGACTGCTGCGCTTGTGATAGGGTGCATGTTAACTGACGGAGAGAACGAGCAGAGAGCTCCTCCCTCGTGCACGCAACTCTATCGTTCTTCAAACTAAGCGCTGTATTTGCTCTCTCTCCCTTGCACATAATAATTTAAATCAACAGGCACAACGCTAAAAGTTCGGAAGACCGAATCCATGTTTCGCATGGTGCATTCGGAGAATTTTTTTCCTTAATAACCCTTAGCTGTGAATATTGCTAAAAAGAACGTCACCTCTTATATTCTGACAGGCGTCCCGTACATGCAGCTGACATAAAGCACAATTCCAATAAACGGAAAAAAAAATCCTATCCAGTGGTGCGATTCACACGCAACGCATCCACGACCGCTAATATCCGATTCGCGACATAACTCATTTGAACAAATTCATTTTAATGAATCGTGAAAACAACTTATCTGTCCAACACTGAACCCACGAGACGTCACTGTCTGAATCGGTGTATAAGTATAACAAATCATTTACTCGGAACAAATCTGGAATGAGAACGTGAACGTAGGCTAAGTGTGCTTATCCCAAGAGTGGTTAGTAAGATTAAGTCTTAATTATCCACATTATTTTCTGGTTATTTCTATGACAATGTGTAGTAAATTAGGCCTACCTACAAAATCAGTTAGTTTAGACTGGAGTGAGGTGAAAACAGAATAAAGCTAGGTGCATTCAATTATGTATGGTAGAAAATTAGATTATTAGTTAAATTTTTAATGCTACTTTTAAATACTGCTTATTAATTATTATTATATACCAAAATAATTTTCAGGTCTAGCAAAGAAGCATTTTTTTTTTTGCGAAGAAGGCAAGAAAGGACTACAGTAAGAGTGGTGAATACTTTATTGTCAGTATTGGGCTCGCAGATCACGTGGGTACGGTACTTTTTACTGTTTGTGTGGATGACCATGGCTGACAGTCACCACCGAAGATCATTTTTGACCCAGGAAAAACCCTGATTAAGTACTCGCCCTTATGTTGCTCCAAACCCATAAGACCTTCGTTCATCTTTAGAAAACAAATTAAGATATTTTTGATGAAATCCGAGTTGTTGTTTTTTTTTAATCCTCCATAGAAAGCAACGTAACTGCCACATTCAAGGTCCAGAAAAGTAGTAAAAACATTGTTAAAATAGTTAAAAAAAAAAAAACGTGACTACTGTGGTTCAACCTTAATGTTATGAAGCAATAAAGTACTAAAATACTTTTTGTGTGCAAAAATAAAAGTAATGACTTTTATTCAACAATTTCTTCTCTCCCGTCATTCTCCTACAGTGTTTACGTTGAGCGCTTCCGGGTTCTACGTCAGAACTCCCGACTCACTGGCCGGCTCTTGCGTCAGCATCACACGCATGCGTCAGCCAATACTGAGTCAGCGTTCTGACGTAGAACCTGGAAGCGCTCAACGTAAACACTGTAGGAGAATGACGGGAGAGAAGAAATTGTTGAATAAAGTTGTTGCTTTTGTTTTTGCACACAAAAAGTATTTTAGTACTTTGTTGCTTCATAACATTAAGGTTGAACCACTTTAGTCACATTAACTATTTTAGCGGTGTTTTCACTACTTTCTGACCTTGAATGTGGCAGTTATGTTGCTTTCTATGGAGGATAAAAAAAACAACTTGGATTTCATCAAATATATCTTAATTTGTGTTCTGAAGATGATTGAAGGTCTTGCAGGTTTGGAACAACATGAGGGTGAGTAATTAATGACAGAAATTTCATTTTTGGGTGAACTAACCCTTTAAGGCCCTTTCACACTGAGCGCAACGCGATAAAGCCGACGAACGGTGCTTTGACATCAAACGCGAATACATCGATTGCCTTCGGCTTATTCACACTTGCACAATAGGTGGGGATTGAACTGACTGAGAATGAGCTTTTGTATGTATCTTGTAGGTTATTCCATTTGGCTTTAAGTTTAGTGCTACAAACTATCCGTAATTGTTAGAATTATTTTGACCAAATCATTAAATAATCACAGCTGAGGAGCAGGTGCATTAGAGCTACAATTAGCATCAAGCTATGCGTCACAATTTATGAGATTATTACAGATTTTGCTTGAAACCCACTTTAAAGGGTTTGTTCACCCCAAAATGAAAACTGTCATTAATTACTCACCCTCATGTCGTTCCAAACCTTTAAGACTTTAGTTCATCTTTGGAACACAAATAATGATCTTTGAATTTTTTAATGATTTTTTTTTTTTTTTGAGTGAACTAACCCTAAATCTCGCTTTGTTGTGCTGCGATTGATTGTGCCCAGTGTGAATTGCTCCATAGGGATCTATTGTTTCGATTCAAGAGCATCATCATGTTGAACATTTGCGTCACTTAAACGTGCTTGGTGTGAAAGGCCATTTACAGTCCATCAGAAAAGGCCTGATTGCTGTTCTTGTCAGCGTGATTCTGCTGCACAAAAGCAATTGCAGCAAAGGCCCTTATTTCTGGTTTAGTCTGTTACCAGGAGTGCATTGAATTATTGTACAACAAATCTGTGCACCATACTCTGCGCATTGAAGTTAATATTTTAACTAATTACTGGTGTGGTCAAAGACACATTTCAACCACGGATGACAATAAAGATGTATTATTAGTATTAGTATTAATTTTTGTTTTAGTGATGCATCGAAATTTCAGCAACTGACAATTTCGGCCAAAATGGTTTTGGAGGGCCGAAATCATTGACCGAAACAGTGATGTTTAATTAGTGTTTTTTTTTTTCCCTCCTACATTGCTACTAGTTGTAGCATGAAATAAACATTTGGTAAACTTAATGAAATATTTGGTGTAATCAGTCAATCAGTGTTTCAACTGCATAAAGACGTCAATAAAATGGCTCGTAAACAGTATTTCACGTAACATTACATTTACCCCAGGAAAGCCATTCAGTAGACCTCATTCATGAAACGCAAGCAGAAGTCAGCATCGTCAACTTCATCTTTGCAGCTGACACTGACTCAGAAAACAATTCAAATGTTATTTTATAATAATAAACTTACATAAACTTGCTATTTTTTTCGGACACAAAATCGAGCTTTGTGGCAAGCTTTATGAGTGTGCTTGAGCGCGAGGCATAGATATTCCGCCCCCCAGTATATTTAAGTAATTAAATTTAATATGAACATTTAGTCAATTAATGGCTTAAATAAACGACGACTAGACAACTAGAAAAATCTTTAGTCGGGGGCAGCCCTACAATCCAGAAACTTTGCAACTTTGCAATTGTCACTGAAGATGTCCATTCACCCTTCACCGGGAGTTTTATTGACAGGCGATCTGACCAATCATAATGCCAAATCCGCCATTTTGTCCGACAAACAAACCAGACAGGAGAGTTAATAGATTAACATCGGTGGAATTGAACTTGAAAAATGGTGTGTATTGATGTATTTCTGTATAACTCTATAACTTCTGATGTTCATTCATGTTTACGAATGCTATAACCAGTAGGAAGAGTTGATTGGTTCAGGTGCTTAAGCTGAGGCGCTACAGCGATTTGTCACGACACGTTAAAGAGCCACAAAACAGTATTTATGGTTTGAATTTCTTAAATGACAAAATTTGAAAGCTTTTTCAAACCAAAAGTAACCTGCTCTATTTTGTCTTTCGGCATGTCGTCAGGCATGTCTTTTTTGCTTCGAAATGTACTTTTCACTGCATGAGAAAGTGTGGCATGAGAGCTCCATGGCCTTTACAATGTATTTGCAAAGGGTCGATTACTTCGGGTCAACGTGAATATTCTGACTTTTAGGGCTGGGCGATATATCGCATGCGATTGTCACACGCATTTCGTCAGTAAAGCGGGTTCCCTGATTGCTGCTAAATCGCCATCACCTGCTTTCAAATGGAGCGGCATTTAATAGACAGAACCGTAGTTCACTGACAAGCTACGCAATATCGCGTTCATTATCGCAGATGAATCGCCTTCGATAATGAACGCGATATTGTGTAGCTTGTCAGTGATCTACGGCTAAAGCAGGTGATGGCGATTTAGCGGCAGTCAGGGAACCGGCTTTACTGACGAAATGCGCGTGACAATCGCATGCGATATATCGCCCAGCCCTACTGACTTTTTTACTTATTTAAACCCCTCTGATTGGCCATTACTTTCACGCGCTCAACAGATATGTCTGTGATTGGCTACAAGCTCAACGCTGCAAAAACATGATGTAAATAGAAACCTTTGATGCTCTTCACAGAGTGCCTACACAAACACTCAGGGGAATGTTTTAAAGCAGACAGAAGGTAATATCAATGTAATGTAATACCGGTACTGCAGAACAGCAGTATTTTGACTTATTTTGCTGGGCACTAAAATATTTTCAATGCAGGAAAAATCCTGATTATATTTTTATTTAACGTAATCATTCATTTATGTTTCAATAAATCACTCATGAAAAGTTTTTATTACAGCCAACATTTAAATTTTTATTTCAACAAGTTAAGGTCCTTGCACAATTTTCGCATGTTAAAAAAATAAAATGTTCTGTCAATCATTTACACACGCCTCCAAAACTTTCGTCCGTCATAAAAAAAATTGGATCGTGCTCAATGCTCTGCGTTTTTTGCATCCGTAGCAAGCATTTTGAGAGGTGTTTTGACAATTCAGAGCCACCCTACAAGTGAACGCCAAAATCCAGTATCTCTAGCAAAGCATCAAACTGAGCCACTGACATCCTGAAGTAAACTTTGAATCGCTCGGGATAATCCTGCAGCTCCTTGATAAGGAGGTGGAACTCTCCTTCCTCTCTACGCAATCTCAGGATTGGATGGACCCAATATTTCCTCTTTCTTTTTCTCTTTTTAAGTAAAGAGAGGACAACAAAATCATCCTCACTGTTTGAAGACTCCGTTTTGTATTGTTTTTCGAATTTTTTCGCAACGGATTAATTAATACGCATCGGATTCAGTTTGTAAGGTTTCTGTGCGTGACGAATTTAGGATGACATATACGAAAAAACGCAAATAAAAATTTGACTTGGTATTCAAGGACCTTCAGAGTAGAATCAGAAAAAAAGTTGAGAAAAACTGCCTTATGTGCAATTTAAATGTTTGTACTACTATGTTGATTCATTTTTATTTGATTAAATGAAAGCTTTATCCTCATTTCAGTAAAAAAAAAAAAAAAAAATTCAGTGCATCACTATTTATTATCATAAAATGTCTTCATAAGACATGTAATAATCATCTCTATATAATATAGTCCAGAAAGTCTTTTTTACACACTTGAACTGATAGTGGCTTTTGAAGCTGTTTTGAAGCCATTCAGCTGCTGACTGTGTAAGAATTGCTGTGGTATGTCATGACACGACACTGACTCTGATATTTATCTTAAAATGCTCTTTTGAAGGAGATCTTGTTGCAAGTTGTTCATAGAGGTTTGACTGCATCTCAAATGCGGATTTATTGCTTGTTTCTCTTAGGGCTGCTAATCAATGAAATGACAATTGACATTAATCTTGAGGAAAGCAGAAGTTTTATTTCATCCCCATTTTGCGTGCAAGTTATCATGCACCATCTGTTGCGGTTTCAGTCAGCTGAATATCGCTGTTTTGCAGGGATTTTAGTGCAGTGATTCCCAACCTTTTAGAATAAAAGCCCCCGCATTTTCCAACACTATATTTGAAGCCCCAAGAGATATTTCAGTTTACATCTTGATTTAGTTTTTTAGCATGTTAATTTAGAGTTAGACTTTTAATATATATTAATATTTATATTATTAATCATTTAATTTAAACATTAAATAATATATTAAATAAATATTAAGTCAGCCTACAGCCCACTTGAAAGTTTGTTGAGGCCCCCTAGTAGGGCCCTGGCTTTGTGGTTGAGGACCAGTGCTTTAGTGGGTGTGTGTGCATCTGAAATAATTTGTGAAATTATCTTTTAAGCATCTTACCGTTTCAAGCTTTGGTGTGATTTCTTACAAGATTTACCAGTTCATTATTAGACAAATATTAGCCTAGATGCTATGCTTTACCTTTGGACATGTAAGATTGTAATTATGAATTGATGGTTTGTAGAGTCATAGTTTATAGGGACATCAACCCACAACTTCATAGCGTCATGACGGTGAGTTTTGCACAGGCAAGCACCGCTCACTCTCCAGAAAATGTAAAACTGTTAAAAATGTGATGACCAGTCTGTATCTTGCCTAGCATGCTTACTGGTTATGATTTCAGTGGACATCCTAATGGCAGTTTGTTTTTTTGCGAAGCAGCATGTTTTGTGTTGCAGAAAGTAGCGTTTTGTTTAAGAGCATAACTTAAGACTCGCATCAGGAAATTCCACAGCTCGGCGTGGAGAGAGCCGTTATTTCCTGTCTCCCTAATTCCTCCCATGTTTTTGGATTAATATGCAACTTTTAGTGCACACAGAAGTTTATTAAACACAAAACTAGACATTTTCTGATGGTGATGCGAGCCAACTATGATGCTAGAGGGTTGTGGGTGGTTGCCAGGGCATTGCTATGAGGTTGCTAAGGTGTTTGAAGTGGTTTTTAGCATGTTATGAATGATGCTTGACTTATTTATCACAATCACATTCTTCTTCCTTGGGGTTTTACGGCAGTTGGCATCCAAAACGCATTGAATTAAATGTGAAATTTTGAAGTAGAAGGACTTAAGTAGCATTTTCTTGTAAAACACACTCCAATAATCTGTTTATTTACAACTTCAAAAAAAAAAAAAAATCTTCAGTAGTATGGCTTGTCAATAAGCAGTCCGCGTGTTGGTCTCTTCTCCGCTAAGTCCGCACTACTCTGCAGCTGTACTGTAGAACGGCAACACGTGCGCATGTCCGCTAGTATGCATGCTAATTTGTGGGTTTGTGTTAAGTCTCTGTGGTCTTTTTTTGTGTTCCACATTTTTTTTTTTTTTCGCCATTTGCTGTTGTCTGAGATGGTTCCAGTGGGTGTGTTGTTTGCCAGCTGGGTGTTCCTCCTTGTTATTGTGAGCGTGTGGCAGCCGTGGGTGCACTTTTATTCCAGCCGTGTTTGCATTAGTGTACATACAAACACAGCCAAGCGTGTAAACGCTGCCCTCCACCAGCTTCAGGCAGACGGCTCACTGCGTGGTTTAATGTCTCGGCTGAAGCATGACTGATTTGGGGAAGGATGCTGTGGGGAGAACGGCTCAGCACGGATGAGATCTGATGCCGTCTGAGCGACTGCCTGGTTTCATCAACGCAGTGCTTTTATGAAAACTTAAAGGGATAGTTCACCCAAAAATAAAATTGTCATTATTTACTTACTCTAAAGTTGTTCTAAACCTGTGAGTTTTTGTTCTGTGGAACTTAAAAGAAGATATTTTGAAGAATGTGGGTAACCCAAGCAGTTTCTGGTCCCCATTGACTATTGCAAGGTCGCTTCAGATGTGTGTCAGACAGCGAGTACCGCGATTAGTTTTTCTACAGCTTGTTGTGCTTAATTCAGAAAGTCACACACAAGTTAGTCGCGTGCCCAGTCTATTCTCTGCTTTATGCTTCAACCTAAAACTTTGTCTTATCGCAACTTTTTGAAGTGGCCTACTAAAATCCTTTAGATTTTATCGCAAATGTACATATCATGATATTTCGATATATACATTGCGCAGCCCTAATTTTTATTAATATGATGACTGATATTACATTCTGTTGGTTTATTTTACCAAAAAATTAAAATTGTCAAGTTGTTCTAAAAGTTTCTTTGTTCTGTGGAACTTAAAAGAAGATATTTTGAAGAATGTGGGTAACCAAACAGTTTCTGGTCCTCATTGACTTCCATAGTCAGTCGTTTGAGTGCAATAAGCCATGAAAGAGAACTGAATTCAGGATTGCACTCTGTCTGAGAGGTGGCTTTCTGTGCGCGCATTTCGGATGTGTGTCAAGAAAGACGCATGTAAGTAACAGTCCTGTGCCCAGTCTATTCTCTGCTACATGCATCAACCTAAAAATTACTTTTCGCAACTTTTTGAGGTACCCTATTAAAATCATTCAGATACGCATTTGCGATATTTCAATATATCGTGCATCCATAATTTTTCTTTATATATATGATGACTGATGTCACATTCTGTTTATTTTATCAAAAAAATTAAAATGATCATTTACTCGCCCTCATGTTGTTCCAAATCTGACTTTCCTCAGGGGAACACAAACATTTTTTAAGATTATCTTAACTTTTTTTCCTTAAATTGAAAGTATCTTAAAAGTGGTCCATATGACTACTGTACTTTTTTTTTTTTTTTTTTTTGAAGCCTTTCAATATTTCAATTTAAGTCCATGCAACCAAAACTTTACCTCTTTGTGTTTTGAAGATGAATGAGTCTTACGGGTTTGAAATGACATAAGGGTGAGTATTTGATGACAGAATTTTTATTTATAGGTGAACTGTCCCTTTAAAGTTTTATTCTCTAAAAACCTCTAGCGATAGTTGCCAGTATGTTGTCCAATAGACTTTAATTATTAAATTATTAATGTCAGTCAAAAAGCCAAATGCTACATTGGTTTTAATCCACATTATGGTCCACATTTTTTTTTTTAAAGCTAGCACAGCAGTTTTGTCTTTTCTCATTGAGTGTTGATGGTCTTGTAGGATTTGTTTTGACTTATTGTGGTTTTATACAGGTGTAGTGGTTATAAAAGTTTTATAAGCAGAATTTTTAAAGATGGCATTCAAACCACATGAACACACCAGTTATCTCATTCAATATCAATAAACTCTTCTTTACGATTAGTATGATCAATCTAGATTTGTCTTTGAAAAAGTGTTGTGGATGTGCTTTATATGGCAAGAATTTTCAGATGGGTCATCTCAGGTTTTGTATGCTGACAACATATTTTTGAGGACTGTTGTATTTCTGTCAAAATAATGTAGATACTACAGTGTATTGTCAAATTACAATATTGAAGAGCTTCATGATCTGCGCCAAGTTTTAAAGGTCTGGTCTTTGTACCCATTCAGATTTGTCTCATGCCATGAGTGTTGTAAAAATTAAAATGACAAAATACATGCCTCAATACTCATGCTTTGTGATCCCTTCTGTCCTTCGTTCAAATGTTTTTAAGTGCATGAATGTCTTCATTTACATTATGCACTTGACATATGATTTTATCTAAAGCATCTTATCTAAATCGAATTATGCAGTTTATCATTATGTGCATTTAACATGTATTCATTTTACAGTATCATTTTGGGCCTGTTTATTTGGTGTTTGATTGCAATGTTAGTCTATTTATTTATTTATTTTTTAACTTTAAAAATTAAGCACATGACTGGCTGTGTTGGTCTCAGTGGTGAGGAGGTAGACCAGACTGACAGGCAGCTGTTGAAGACTAGGGGGGTATGAGGGGTAACAGATGAGCGGCTAGAGTGATTCTTATTTTTAGCCATGAATCTGAGCACTCCCTGCTGAGAATAAGGAGACATTACAACAGCGTTAACTTCCTCACGCAGTTTTCAAAGCACAAAGTTGAGTGTATGTGTGCAAACTATGACCTTTATTAGTCAAAACTATGTATTCATTGTTTTGACTCCTGTTAACAGTCAGAGAAAAGTTAACCGATATGGGCCAGTGACAATGTTTAGAGAGCAGGGTAGCCAACTGATGATAACTTACACATTACACATTACATATACATATCTATTGCTATTTATAATGATTGCAGTTGACATGTACACAAAATTTACTCAATTCACAAGGCTTGAAACCATTTTAGTCGCATATGCTCCCTAAATTTAATGCGTGCAACCTCAAGATATATTTGGGAGCGTGTGTGAGTGCAAATAATCGTTGAGGTGCGACCTGTGTTACGCAAATTGTACTCAAATCACAAAATATTTGAGAAACTGAAAGTAATAATATTCATTTACAAAGTGCATTTATTAGAAATTCTTGTGAGTTCATTCTGATTGGAGATGAGTTTATCCATTCACGGGCCGATTGTCAACCTAGTATCAAGCTAAAATCAATCGGAAATATCGGTTTATCACCTCTGAGCTGCATGTTGGTTGTTTAGTTAATGAGATGATGACCTGTGCTAAAACCTTCTTTTTCCTCTTTTCCTAGACTTTGTGTCCTTGTTCGACTTGGAAAACGATCTTCCAGATGAGCTGATACCCAACGGAGACCTGGGGCTGATGTCCATGCCCTCTAACGGAGATGGAGGGGTGGGAGGCCGGATGGGGGGCACCGTCTCGGATGCTGCTGCCAAGCACAAGCAGCTGTCTCAGCTCCTGCAGGCAGGGAGCGGCTCTGGTCTGGCTGGAAACCTCAGCCCTCAGCCTGGAATGGGTGGCCAACTGGGAGCCTTGGGGAAGAGTCCCATGGGCCAGGGCTCACCCGGTCACCAGACCCAACCTTCGAAGCCGGTCGGCAACCCTACCGGTCAGGGCAACAATAGTCCCGGTATGGGCCTTAATACAGGTTTCAACCCGGCCATGATGAACAATAACAACCAGGCTCATGGACTCATGGGGCAGAACATGGCTCAGCAGGGGCAGATGATGAATGGCGTGATGGGGGCTGCCGGAAGAGGCAGGGCAGCTCCGGGGATGCAGTACCAGGGTCAGGGCATGCAGGGAACACCGGTGGGAGCAGGCGCGGGGCCGGGGGTCAGCGTTTCTGGCAGCGTATTGGCGGAGACACTTACCCAGGGTGCACCACAGATGGGGGCACACAATGCCATCAATCCCCAGCAAGCGGGAGGCATGAACAAGGTAAGTCGCCATTGCTATTTTTCAGCTCTTGCATTCTACATTTTTTTTTTATTTATTTTTTTTTATGTTCAGCATGGTTGAGTTTGAATGATTTAACATGTTAACACGAATACAAATACGAAATTGTTTCGGTTTCGACCAGCTTCATATACGTGTAGTTTCAGTTTCAACCTATAATTTCCACTTCAGATGGTAGAGTGCTATTTATGTTACTTGGATTATGTGTCATGTAGGAAGGTTTTCTGCTTGTAGTATGATAATTTGCTTTGTGGTTTTGTTATTTTCCTTATCAATTATCAAAATTCAAGCCTTTAAAATGAAAGGAAATTCTGTTCAACTTGAGGTATAGACAGCTTTTCAGGTATGCTGTTTACAACTGACAGTTCCAACACATAATATATGCAAAATACAGATTTATTTGTCTAAATAAAGGTAGTTTAAAGGTATAGTTCGCCCAAAAATGATTTACTCACTTTCAAGCCATCCAAGGTGTATATACATTTCTTCTTTCAGACACACACAATCAGAGATATACTTAAAAATATCCTAGGTCTTCCAAGCTTCCAGTGAATAGGGGGCCTGATTTTAAGCCAAGAAAGTGCATTCATCCTAGAGATGCACCGATCGATCGGCCAGGGATCGGAATCAGCCGATTTCCCTCATGATCGGCCCGGATCGGTGATCGGCCGATCAGTCTCACTTCTTACAGATTCTGAGCCATCCTGTTTTGTTACCAGCGGCACAGGCAATAACGTCAGCTGCGCGTTCTCGCTCTCTTCTCTGTCACGGTGAAGTGACACACACCCGCGCGGGCGCCTCCTCTCTCTCACTCTCTCCTGTTAAATAGTGCTTGTATTGCGCATAATTTTAGTCATTCCCGCAGGTTTCGCGCTCACACCAAAAGCTCGCGCACCACTGATCTAAATTAGTGAAGCGAACAAGCCACGCTCAGTCTCAAACAGAGACCGAGTCACTCACAAGTACCAAAATAAGTGGCTTACTGCGCTTAAACTGTCAAATACATACAAAAGTATGTCAAAACCAGCGGCACAGGCAATCTTGGTGAGTATTTAAATAAACACAGTCAGTTTTGAATCGTTAAATAGCTAAGAAAGTGAACTCGTGTTGTGTGTAACAGTATTGGGTCCGTTGAACACCGTTCATAAACTCAGTCCAGTATTCATGCTGCTGTCTGTCATGTTAATCAAAGAACAAAAGACAAAAAAAATCACTGCTCTTGACTGAATGCGTTTTATAACTTTAATGGTAAGAATTGATCTGTATTAATATTTACAATAAAGACTACAGAAATTAAGGTAGGCCTAACCAATGTAAAATAACACTGAATGTGTTATTTTACATTTGATTACTTTAATTTCTGTAGTATTTCTTACCTGAATAAAAACCCAGTTAACCTGAAAAACTTAGTTTCATAGCTCTTTATTCTAGTGCATTTATTTGCACTTTTTATATTTTATTACTGACTTTTTTACTTGGGTTTTTTTTTATGAAAATAAAACTTTGTGTTGAAGAAAAGTAGATTTTTGTTTGTATATGTTGTCAATTATAGTTCTTAGAAAGAAAATCAGAATCGGCAAAAATCGATATCGGCCGATCTCACTAACAAAAAATCGGAAATCGGAATCGGCCAAGAAAATTGCAATCTTTGCATCTCTAATTCATCCATCATAAAAGTAATCCATACGGCTTCAAGAGGTTAATAAAGGCCTCCTGAAGCGAAGCAATGGGTTTATGTAAGAAAAATATCCATATTTAAAACTTGGTAATCTAAAATAACTAGCTTCCACCAGATGGCCGTACGCATATAAGAGAAGCTCATCTCATTTCTCTTTAAAAATTCTGGTTTTAGACTTCTAATTCATGACCGGTGTTTTGAGTTGCTCTATCCTCTGCGCTTCCACGTTCATCATTATGTAATGCATCAGGTCAGGGGTTGCTCTTCCGCCGGAAATCTATACGTATGGCCATCTGCCGGAAGCTAGTTACTATAGTTAAATAAATAAAAATCCAACTTGAAAACTTTATAATTTATTTATTTTTGCAAAAAACCATTGCTTCACTTCAGAAGGCCTTTATTAACTCACTGGAGCCGTATGGATTATATTTATGATATATAGTGCTTTTTTGGGCTTCAAAACATGCCCCCCGTTCACTACCATTATAAAGCTTGGAAGACACAGAATATTTTTAAATATATCTCAGATTGTGTTTGTCTGAAAGAAGATAGTCATATATACCTAAGATAACTTGTAACTGAGTAAATCATGGGGTAATTTTCATTTTTGGATTAACTATCCCATTAAAAACAAAGAAATGTATAAATATATAGTTACTGTGGTAATTTTGAAAATGCAATTGCTGTTGCTATTGTTTGTGTTAATATTGCAATGGTACTCAATTATCGTAGTTATCTGTTTTGAATTGGTCATGATTAAGTGGACTGGTTGGGAAGTTTTCCGAGTGGTTTTTTTTTTTCCCCAAAATTTGTCTTGTCCGATTGGCCTTTCACGTTGGCCATCTCTCGTCTGTGGTGGGGTTTGCTTAAAATGTGCCTTAAGATCACGAAAGCTCCAGTTACTTTTTCCCATCCTGAACTAAACTAGTGTTTGTGGCTGTGTCTTTGTTAGCACATGTCATTGTTTACCTCAGGTATAGGCTTCATATTCAACTTATGTTTAACATTAATCTGTGCCAGCTTGAGCCCTTAAGGCATTTAAAGAAAAGATTGCACAGAAAGGTAGTTGTGGCTATCACACTTGTCTGACTGTTGTGGTTTTACAGGAAACCAATCGGAAACCAGTCTGCTACTCGCATTGCGATTTTTCTCACAAGTGAGCGCTCCTCAAGCACTTGTGTTGGGGTGTTGGGTTGTTGGGTTCATATTGAGAAATCAGTCAATCGATGGAGTTGGCAAATGAAACATCCTGAATAACTTCACACAGGCTGCTGGAGTGTTCATGGGTTTCCATATCTGCTGTTTGTTCAGAGGTGAATAGATGTGCTGTCGGCAGTACGGCGTGTGTTTGCATTGCACACAGATTATGAGAGTCACAAGTGCAGGTGAAGTGTGTGAGATCAGAGTGTCACTGTAGTGCTACAGTAACGTATGTCTGCACTGAGCTCTTGCTTGTGTCCTATAGCAGTTCATAGAATTTGTGAAAAACATAAAACAGATCTCCTGTTTTCATTTTGGTTTTCTAGGTTCTGTTTTGTGGATTAATCCAGTTTAGCATCTAAAAGAATGTCTAATTAAATTAATGAATATTTAACAGTGTAACACCAAAATGACATTTTAACCACATCTTTTAGCAAATAAAAAAATATAAGTAATGTTAGGGCTGGGTGGTATTATATGTGCTGTGTGATGATTAAAATGTGAGGTTTTGCTATTCTGTTTATATTGCGGTGGATATATTTGTATGGCTGTTAGTAGGCAGAAGTGATTTATGTTATTTACCCATTGAGATTCAGTAATGTTTTGACTTGCTGCGTTAAAGTCAGCATGAAATATTCACCCTATTTTTTACATGGGTGTCATTGATCTTATTTTTAATGATTCATCCACGTTTCATTAAAAAAAAAAAAAAAAAGTTTTCTCAATCTTCCAGTGAAACAATATGCTGGACTTCTATCATTGGGTCAATTTCATGTGAGTTTTTGCGCTTGTGATGGGCACTTTGGGAAGGGAACGCCATTTGGGACAGGGGCAAATGGCATTCCCACTTCATAAGCACTTGCAGTCTTGTGAATGTACAATGGCCGCCATGTGCACATGATCGTGAAGTCCACAAGACCATAGGGTATCCCATTTGTCATTTTAAGGCACTTTTCTTCTGCATGGTATGGATCGATACATCTCACTTTTCCACTGTACAGTGTTTAGTACCTGGCACTTATTTTGTACCACCTCAGTTGAGGTTCCGAGCCGCACCGATACTAAATGTGACGTGTAAACACTGCAGATCACTGATTGCTCAAAGAGAATCGTCACTACCAGCTACATTGGATTTGCGACACGAAACACTACTTTACAGTCGATATGCGCCCTCAATATGCCCTTGCCGAGCTTGCACTGAAGCGAGCTTCGCAGCAGACTTCCCCCCGACAGTTGAAGCGGCATTCATGTCTCGAAAGTGTGGACTCGTAGGAAAACGAGTGTTTCGTAGGACCATTTGGGACAGGGCCTTTTGTAGGGCTTTCCAAGTGAAAGTGAACATCTGTATCCATTCACGTAGAGCACTTCCATAAGTTTGTTAGCGAAGGGTACATGCGACGGTCGCTTTGAGGAAGTAATTTTATCATTTATGGTCATGTGACCCAGGGTAGTGAATCCTTGCTATTTATCTTAAAGCTAGATGGCCCGTTCCAAACAGCTACATTATGACACGCAAGTGCTCTGCCTCCTCTAAAGTCCCCAATGCAAGGACTGTGCCCTTCGGAGTGAGTAGTGCATAGGAATTCTTACTTCCAATTGGAATTTTCCCATTTTGTATTCTTTAATCCTGCCCCTTTCTTACACCATGTCCTAACCAGACGTGTTGCGAAAAGATTCCAGTGACAAGCAGTTTGTCTTTCCACACCATATGCGACATGACTACGAGATGCAAGAAAATCAAAGACTACAGTGGGCGGGCTCTCTCGGCAAGTGCACGCCACCAGAGAGGAAATGGATACGTACACTATCAAATTCATGAATATTACACCATTTTACAAATACATACTGAGTTTCTAAAATATCATTGTCATTTAATCAGAGTTTCAACCGCAGAAAGACGGCAATAAAACAGCTTGCAAACAAATGTCACAAAATGTTACATTTACCTCAGGAAAGCCATTCAGTGACCATAAACTCGATAGTTAGTAAAAAGAAAAAAAGAAGAAATCTAGAGGAGCTTTTTTCAGAAATTTTTGCACAATATTACATATTCATATATTTACTCTTATTAAAAAGTTATTACATTTCCCAGACTTAGTAAAAACATAGTATGTCATTTTAATAGTAGTTTTAACAAATGAATTAAAATACAGTTTCAAAAGCTGAAGTTATTTCCTTGTTTTAATTATTAAAGTATAACTCAGTATTTTAACTAATCGCTAGTGGAATAATCGAACAAAGCATACTGATTAACCAGTATAATAATCTGTGATTACTTAGTCGATTAATCGTTCCAGTAATCGGCAGATTAATCGATTATCAAAATAATCGTTTGTTGCAGACGTACTCATTTGTACATCACAATACAGAAGAAAAGATCTGCCGTTACTTCTGTTATATCGTGACTGAAATATATATTTTGTCTCACAAATATGTGTAAATATCAATTACTTTACAACAACTGTGAATGTGGGCCAGATCTAGCCATTTTATTGAAGTTTTGTTTTGGAATAGTAAAATATCTCCAAATAAAGAGACCATTTAATTTTTTGTTGATTTGAGTTGTATAATACAAAAATGGACATTACCACATCTATTAAATATAATTTTTGTTGTTGTTAAATTTCCAGCAAAATTATACGTCTGTAATATTTTGGTGATATTGTGTTTTTTCTTATGTTGAGGGAGTTTTCCGGTGTCAAATAACTTTTTTGTTCTCTCTCTCTCTCTCTCTCTCTCTCTCTCTCTCTCTCTCTCTCTCTCTCTCTCTCTCTCTCTCTCTGGAAAATAAATTTAAACTGACATCCTATCAGAACATATCTAAAAAGCAAAAAAAAAAAAAAATCAAATTTTTGTTTGTTGTAGTTGTGGCTAGTTAAAAAAGTCAGATTAACGTGGAAGATGATTTATGGCTTGCTGTTTTAATGGCATCACGGAGCATGTTTGAGTGGAAGAGGGAGCGCGACAGGCAGCAGAGATTGTATTGCCCAGGACAGGGAGTTCCTCAGAGTGGCACGTTCAGCAGCGGCGTGTGCGGCGCTAATGGCTGCAGGCTTGCATTAGTAATGGTGGGGGATGGGCTGGTTTACACACGCCGCTGGAGGAGCTCTGATCTGACGCTCTGCTGCAGAACCGTGCTGTGAAAAGTGGTGTAAATAACTCCGGTTATAATGCAGATGTTCAGTTCATTTTTTTTGGCAGTAAATGATGATTAATGGCACAAGTTAAAGTTGGCATGAAAAGAAAATTCACCTCATGTATTTTCTAAATGCACATGTTAGATCTTATTGTGAACAATTCACCCATGCATGTTTTGTTTTTTTTTTTAGAAAAAAACTTTGACCTTTGTAATGATTTATCAAAACACCACCAATTTTTTTCTCACAATTCTGAATCACTCCACAAAAAATCATAGTTGTTGTTCTTCTGACACTGGGTTATTAAACCCACTCATTCTATTTCTGTTCGTGGATTACACTGAAATATTTTCATTCTTGTGCATCGTATCTTTGAAATAACTTAAGCATTATGTAAGCATTAAACTAGAATAGGATACAGTATTTTAGCATAAAAAGCTGCTGCAAAATATTACACTACTGTTCAAAACTTTGGGGTCAATAACTTTTATATTAATAGAAATTAATAATTTTATTCAGCAAGGATGAATTAAATGGATCAAAGTGACTGTAAAGATTTTTACATTGTTACAAAAGATAAATTAATAATCAAAAGAAATCAAATAATCAAAAAAAATTAATAATCAAATGTAAATGTAATCTTCACTGTATAAATTGAATATTATTAATCTATTTTGTCTTTATATTTTGTTGTTTGATAACATAGGGATGCAAAAGGGCAGAAATTTTCCAGTAAAATTCTTGAAACTTTCCAAAAATCCTGGAAAAATTTCTGGAAATTTTGTGCCCTTTTGCAAGCAGCAAGAATATTAGCCTGCTGTCACTTTAAGCGCGGATCTAATATAATGATACACATTCGTTTTCTTTGTTTGCGTCACCTAAGCCATAAGCAACTGTGTTTACAAGGATATGGACATTTTGACAAAATTTTGCATGTATGTTTCCGTTCAAGCACAAATAGACACAGAAGTGAACGGAATTTGGTGTTCACGTGTTGTCTGCGCGGCTCTGTTTGTGCACACAGAAAACAACTGACAGGACCTGAGACAAGTGCAAAACTTATGAACTTTCGCTCGATGATTAAACTTTGTAAAATAAATAAATAAATAAATGAAGCAGCACAACTGTTTTTAACATTGATAATAATACTAAATGCTTCTTGAGCATCAGATCATCATAATAGAATGATTTCTGAAGACTGGAGTAATGATGCTGAAAATTTAGCTTTGAATCACAGGAAAAAATTACATTTTAAAACATTCACATAGAAAACAGCTACTTTAAATTATAATAATATTTCACAATATTACTGTTTTTACTGTATTTTTTAACATCACTGACCCCAAACTTTTGAATGGTAGTGTATAAATTTCCTATATTGTATTATCAGTACATCTTTAATTTGGTGTTTTAATGAAGAGCAGGCGCTTTGTTCTCAAGCTCTGCTACACTGAATGGCAAGGCTGTATCCACTACTCGTATGTGAGCAGACGGATGTCACTGAGCAGCTGATGACAGTATCTTTTAGTACAGTCTTTGACCTATGAATGTTTGGCTTGACACCGTCTACGCTACACTGACAGAGAGCTGAACCTTGTGCCCGCAGAACGCCTTCACTGCTCTCTAAGAATATAAACTGAAACGCTACAGTGGAAGCTGTTTTGGGCCACATTTGCTCTGCTTCTTGAACATTAGGTGAAGTGCATGAGGACTAGTGAGGTTTATGGATGCTGAAGGTCTTTTTTTTTTTTTCTCTCTCTCCATAGATGGGTCTTGCAACTGCTAATGGCCCATTCGGGCAGCAGTATGCACAGGGTTCGGTCCAGCAGATGTCCAGCGCTGGATTAAACGCCCAGATCCAGAACAAGGCAGCTCTCCCCAACAGCCTCCAGCCCACCCTGAAGGGTGCTTCCAGCGTGCCAAATCTGGTGAGTAACCCTCCACAGCTGGCTCTGGATCAGTCCAGAACACTTCAGGCCTCTTGTCTTTGCGTCACACGTCTATTCAGCAGCCATTTATTCATTCGGAGAGCTAATTGAGGTGCGTGTTTACATGCAGCAGAATATGATGTAAATAAACTGGCTGAATGAAGTCTAAAATTGTTGTTGTGCTTGAATATCCTTATCCAAAAACTGACCTAGACTGCACTAGCATAATATAATTAGGTTAACAAAGTATCTTAATTTTAATTTGCTATATTTTCTGTATTATTTTATAACAGAAACGTTTGGGGTCAGTAAGGTTTCTTGGATCAGGGATGCATTAAATTGCTCAAAAGTGACAGTAAAGATATTTAAAATGTTACAATAGATTTATATTTCAAATAAATTGTTCATTTGTTCATTGTTCCTTGATAATAATAAGAAATGTGTCTTGAGCACCAAATCAGCATATTAGAATGATTTCTGAAGGAAAATGTGACACTGAAGACTGTGTTTTGTTTTTGTTTTTTGATTTTATCCAAAAAATGTAGCCTTGGTGAGCAGAAGAGGCATAATTTTAATTTTAAAATTAAAAAATCTTACCAATCCCAAACTTCTGAATGGTATTAAATTAATTTCTCCTATCTAAAGCATATTTACAAGCTACCTTTTAAAGCTCTAGTCTATGTAAAAGTAAACTTATTTATTATTGGTTATGGCCAGACAATTTACAAATAACAAATGTTAAAATAATAATTCTGTCTTGTTGAAGCCAAATAATTCATATTTCTATTATATAAAACTTCTGCATTCATGACTGGAAGTGGTGTATCGGTGCTTTTATCTTTGAAGTAAACACCACATTGCTTTGGTTAAGGCGTAAAATAGATGCTTAACACCTCATTGAATAAAATCACAAATTCATGGCCTCTTGTGGCTTCATTATTCAAACCAACTGAGAATATTTTGGAAGATTTGTTTCTTTGTATTATAACATTTTATAACAGAAATGGAGCTTATATCTAATCTAAACTCTTTCCTCCAGCTGCAGCAGCAGGTGCCCTCGGTGGGCATGGTCCCGGGACAGGGGGTGTCGGCGGGCCCCACGGCCGACCCGGAGAAGCGCAAACTGATCCAGCAGCAGCTGGTCCTGCTGCTTCATGCCCACAAGTGCCAGCGGCGAGATCAGGCCAACGGCGAGGTGCGCGCCTGTGCCCTGCCCCATTGCCGCACCATGAAGAACGTCCTCAACCACATGACCCACTGCCAAGCGGGAAAATCCTGCCAGGGTGAGAGACAAAATGACACCAGTCATGTTAATATATAACTGGACTACAGCAATTTACCCAAGCTCTGAATTTTATAGAAATCTTGGTCTGTTTCATTTCTGAGTCGATCTGAAAGTGCTTGTGTGTTCATCCAACCACATGTCTCTTTGTCCACAACCATATTTTAGTGATGACTGTACATCTTCGTGTTGTTAAACTGTCTGGCTGGCCACTCAGGCTTCATGTAAACATGGGAACTCGCTCGAGGATCTTGTGGTCTCACTGTCTAAGTATGATGGAGTCTGGAACATTGAACATGATATAATTTGGCCAGAGCATTTTCTCATAGTTTAAAAAACTAAATGCATTCAAACAAAGTTTGTTCATGAAGAATGCAATATGCCTTTCAATATGCTAGAGGGACCTTAATATAACAAGCTATTTTTTGGCATCCAATCTGGACCTATTCCGCACATTTTCACAGCAGAAATTGGGATTTTTTTTTTTTTAATATATAGAAATTTTTTGAACAGAAAATTTTTGAATGATAAGTTTGGCAAAACTGTTGCAAATGCTCCCATTTTGATCAATCTCGCTGTCTACACTGGAAATGTGCAACATTTAATTTGAACTTTGTTAATAGATATAACAGTGAATAAAAACTTAATGGCGGGCTCCTTTTGAATTGAGACCAATTATAACATAATAATTTATTAGGCTGTAATATGGCTAGGTGATATGGCACAAAAGCAAAATCTCGATTCACAGAAATAATAAAAAAATAAGAAAATGCTAAATATTTCTTAGCCAAAAAGTAATAGCAATAAATAACACCAGTAATAGGCTGTTATTAACTGCAAATGCTTTGTAAAACAGAAAATAACAGCATCTTTCAGCCTGTCACCTTCATGCAAATATGAAATATCAAACATACAGTAGTAGTTCTTGACAGGTTTTCGCATTCAGTTGCACTATTTTTCCTATTGTTTTTGTGTTTTGTAGACGTGTTTGGCTGTTACGCTCGTGTCTCACGTCTTTTTCAGCGTCTCACCCATGAAATGGAATTCTGAAAATGCAACCGTCAAGTTAAAAAAATTCATCTTGTTTAATAATTTTGCTTTTTCCCCATTCCACTGCTCGCGTCTCTTTTTTTTTTTTCAACTCAATAACGCACTTCTGAGTAAACAGCCAGTTAAGATTAACGTTGTGTTCTACGTTCATAGGTGGTTAATCAGGCGCGCCATCATGTGGTCAGATCATAACGGTTATCATTGCTGTATTGTCAACATGTCTAATTGTAATGTTTGCTAGAATATTTTATTCGAAATTGTGATTTCTCGATTTAAAAATAATAAAATCGAGGCAAAATATTAAATTCAAATTAATCAAAAAAAATCTGAAAAATGGCCCTGCCCTAGGCTGTAATGTGAGGTTTATCGTTTTATAAAACTTAGTTTTTGTCAAAACTTGTATTATTTGAACTATAAAGTTGTTTAAATCATAGTTTTTGCGGTCATTTTACAGTTTTAGGATGATACTATAGACAGTGATGTTATTTCAAAACAACGTTGCTACCTGAAAAACATGTTGTTCTATTCTATCAGAATTTTCTGAAACTATTTTAACTGCTGAATCCAATAAATTTTTAAAGAAATTCCATATTTCAACCTTTTTCACCAGTCTGTAGTTTGCAGGTATGCTGCAATAACCAACCACCTAGTAATGCAATCGCCAAGGACACCCTAACCCCTTTCCAACATGCATTATTCATATTTTATTTTAGTTCTTGTTTTGGTGATCAATATTCTTTTCTCTTTTCTTCAGATTCTTTTAGGTATGTGATTTGCTCAGTAGTGTAACAAAGTTTTTCTGTTTTTTTGTCTGTTTCCTCAGTGGCTCACTGCGCCTCCTCTAGACAGATCATCTCGCACTGGAAGAACTGCACCCGGCACGACTGCCCCGTCTGTCTGCCCCTGAAGAATGCCAGTGACAAGAGGAACCAGCAGCGTACGTCATATTCTCATTTAAAATAATTCACCTACACTGATACATTCCCTGCATCACTAAATAACTATATATATTTGCATAATTAATATTAAGTATTTTAGTAGTATTAGTAGTAGTATTCTTATTAGGGCCATTAAGATTTAATGCAAAAAAAAAAAAAAAAAAAATCAATACAGTAATGAAAATCATACTTTCTGCCCTGATGCACAAAATTGGCCATTCTGAAAGTGCTAAAGCAAAATATTTTTTTAATGTATAAACGGTTTGTTACTGTACTGACTATATGTTTGCATCTCATGCTTTGAGAGAGCGGGTGCGTTTAGATGAGTGCTGCCACCTGTAGGTCATGTGTGCAGCTCGGCTGCGCTCTGAATGTGAAAGCATGAAACCAGCAGCAGATTCCGGCAGGCAGCGGGGCTGTAATCTGACACCGCGGGGGAGGGGCTCCACCCCTCATTTTTCACATGGGGCGGGACACAGAGAGCTCTTGCTTTCCGATTGGCCAGTCGATCGCTGACTCGTTTAAATCCCCCTGTAGTGGCAACAGAAGCACGTTCTCTCAGTGTCTCTTGCAGTTCTGCTCTGTGCCGCTGCTCTGTGTTTGCAAAATGGCTATTCCACTTCAGTCGCTTGCGTTTCCAGTTCAAGTGGAATTACTGCTGAACTGCATATTGAAAATCTTTTTTTCTTTTTTTTTCTTTTTTTGAGTTTTACATTTTTCCTTTACATTTAGCAGGCACTCTTATCCACAGTCGTTTACAGATTATTTATGAAGGCCATTATTAAGATTTTACCAAGGTTAAGGGTTGTTAGGGCTAATCTAAAGCAGCATCTTGTATGATATAATTTAAATATTTTAATTTAACAAATGTGTTTCTGTGGTATTTGCAGCCATGCTGAGCTCCCCTAACACTGGCATGCAGGCTCCGCTGGGCCCCGTGGGCACGAGTCAACCCGCTGCACCCGCCATCAGCAGCGGCACACACATAGACCCCAGCTCTATGCAGAGGGCGTACGCAGCACTCGGGCTCCCGTACGGGAACCAGCCGGCTCCGCAGACGCAGGTCGCAGGACAGCAGCCCACGCAGACCCAGCAGCAGCAGATGCGCTCCATGACTGCATTAGGTATCAACTTCTGAAGAAATCTGAAATGTTACTTGTGATTGAGTATGTGGCGTTTGAGGAAAAGCGGAATATTGTGAACAATTCAATGTTCCATATTCATTATTAACCTTGAAAGTTGCTTTCATTCTGTAACTTCATCTTACATCATTTTGAATACTTGGAGCCATTTACTAAACATGCACACAAGTGCATCAGAATTTTATATTGCATAATTACATTTTCTAAATGTGATTTATCAAAAAACTTCAAAAATGCACACAAGCGCATTAGCACATTATTGCATAATTAGATTTGCTAAATGCAGATATGTAAAGTTGAAAGACCAAAACTGGCATATAAAGTGCATCTTGGTCTATAAATGATACATTTTGTTGCATCTGGTGTCAGTATGCTTTGAAACTCCATGCTGCTCATCATGTGGTGTATTCGTGTGTAACCCTGTCTGGTTTCCCACAACATCTTCAGGCACTAACCAGATGAGCATCGGCGGTAACGGTATGGCCGATCAGACGAACCTTCACACTGATTCCTCTCTCCCCTCATCCCTCAACAGCAAGTGAGTCTTTTCACTTTTCACCCCTCACCTTTAACCTCTCACACACACTGCAGAGCCGGAAATGTTCATCTGTAGAGTTCAGCAATGTAGGAGAGCAAACAGTGTCATTGTGGAATGATTTTTTATTTTTTTTTTACAGCAATTCTGTAGCTTGTAATGTCTGAAACTTCAAGGAAATCTGACATGATATGTTTTTAAAATGCATATGCCAGATTCTTTGTCAGATTTATTCTTTGTAAACATGATTTAATAATTTTTTTCATTTATTCTACTTTTAAAGGATTAGTTCAGAATTAAAAGTTCCTGATAATTTACTCACCCCCATGTCATCCAAGATGTTTAAATGTCTTTCTTTCTTCAATCAAAAAGAAATTAAGGTTTTTGAGGAAAACATTCCAGGATTTTTCTCCATATAGTGGACTTCACAGTTACCAACAGGTTGAAGGTCCAAATTGCAGTTTCAATGCAGCTTCAAAGGGCTCTACACGATTCCAGAGGTGGAATAAGGCTTTTATCTAGTGAAACAATCAGCCACAAGTCCACTATATGGAGAAAAATCCTGGAATTTCTTTTTGACTGAAGAAAGAAAGACATGAACATCTTGGCTGACATGGGGGTGAGCCACTATGAATGCGCACTCGGTTTCGAATTCGTACTCTCGAATTCGATCATGCGTACTGTGTATAGGGAGTGGCAGTACTGACCACACATTTTATAAGAGAAGGTATTTGTTAATGACGCTCAGGATCTGTTACACACTAAATCCTCAGCCATCGTCTTGTCAGTCATTTCTCCTTACTCTCGTCACATAAGTGAAATCTGACTCCTGCTGCACTAGTGTTGCGACTCTGCAGTTTAGTTTATAATTGATACGTTTATAATCAGTTTATAATTGTATCATCCATTGTCTAACTGAATTAAGTGGTTTTTATATTTATCAAAAAAGCAAACAACAGTTGGAAGGGGTGTCATGGTGGGCAATATATAATTATATATATTTGGTGTGCGGCTGAACACTGTAACGCCAGTAACACCAACTACTGCAGCAAGCCTATTAATGACTCCAAAGAAGAAGTCAAATGAAGCAGGGTTCACCCAGTTGTGTTGAAAAATCTTGAAATAAGAATTTTTTGGGAAGTGAGGTTTCGGTATCTGAAAACTTAATGTCATAATCCTACTCCCACAGTCAGATGATGTCAGACGGGTCGAGCATGGGTGGCGCAGGGAACCTGCCCACAGCTGCACCGCTGTCAATGCCCGGCATGAAGAAGCCCTGGCATGAGCACGTCACTCAGGACTTGAGGAATCACCTAGTGCACAAGCTGTGAGTTGGAGAAATCATATTTCACATTCAGGGTTTAAAATTAAGTTTTTCTCTCACCAGCCAATTTGGCTGCTAAACCTTTTTTAAAAGTTTCCTGCGATTCAGAGCTTCTAATAGCCAAAACAAAAATATCAGACATAAACCAGATCATCAAAGTCACTGCTTAGATTTAAATATATTTATTATTAAATCTGATATTACTTTCAGCTTTACGACAGTCAATCACTGTTTGTGGATACCATTCAAATAAATTAAAATGGAAATAAAAACAAAATTCTGGGTGACTTCTCTTAAAATTGCCTTGAGTGTACGTAGCAAAAAAGACGCTAGGGCACTTTTTGCCCTAAAGTCTTGGACATGTGGCATTTGAAAAAAAACGGGTTGAAAAAAGTGGCCTCTTAAAGTGCCCCTATTATGCTATTTGAAAGGATCCTAATTTTGTTTTGGAGGTCTCCTACTACAGGTTTACATGCATCAAAGGTCAAAAAACACTTCTTTTCTCATAATATACATTGCACATCACCACATTTTTCAATGATTCTCAAACGACTCGTAAGATAAATCAGTCTCTCTAAATCCCTCCTTTCCGCTAGTCTGCTCTGCCCTGATTGGCCAGATGCCCCAGTCTTTTGTGATTGGTCTACCTCTTACTGCGCCTGTTGGAAACTAAATGTCCATTACCATAAATTAAATTCGGCTGTGGAGGTTTCCTAAAGCTCAGCGATTGTACACACTGTAAAGACAGTAACGATGGTCCAATGACGAAACATTGCAAGAACTAGTTATTCAACCCGAGCCTTCATCGCTAGGACGACTTGAGCAGGATGTTTCTCAGTGATACGCTACGCAGTTTGATATTCATCATGAGATGGTGCAATTGTAATTCCTCACCATCAGCATTAACAAGCGTGTCATCCATCAACATATTTTATATATTTCTAATTTATTGCGGTGCACATGTGGGAACTGTATCATTAACTGTATCAATAATAGTGCTAACGTTAGCCGAGCACTAACATGAATGACTAATATAGCAATAAAGTTTGTAAAACAAATCTTGTTCCATTCTTTATCATTAATCAAAGTAGTAAGAACGACAGGTAACCTGCATTAATGGACACAGTTGTAGGTAATAGCAGGCCAACAGCTGATTAGCAGAAGTATTTCAGTAAGACGGTGATAACTTGAGTCAGCCGAAGACACAATAACTGTGTTTTGAACGCTCATTCGAAAATATATACATCAATAATTAATCATAATTAGAGGTTGTGGTTCTGAGAAGCCCATCTTTAATGGCATTTTGTAAATCTCATTTAGACCTTGGGGAGATTTGAGAAGCAATCGTGAAAATGTTATTCTGTTGTATCGCTGTGGTAATTTTAACACTGATTCGTCACACTCATCAGATGGAATTGTATACAAAAAGAATTTGTTTTTGCAATGCAGAAAACGGCGTCTTCTGGACAAGTACTGAACACAAACTAGGTACAGTGTTTGAGGGCGAGTCAAAGTAGGCGTTCGCGGGCAGCCAATGAAGACTGTAGACGGGCATTATGCAAATTTGTTACATTGCTACGCATGTATGTTACGGAAGTAAGGCTGGAATTACTCGTTTCGGCAGTTTAGAATCAAATTTATCGTTATTTATGGTTAATTTTCAGACCTTTTACATTCACAAACAGTTATATAACACACTGCATGAAAGGTAATATCTGAAAAAGCATAATAGGGGCACTTTAATTGTCTCCTAGGGCTCTGGCGGAGCGTTTACCGGTCGCACTGCAGACGGGAAGCGCCGCGCCGGGGACATCTCACAGGCAGGCTTATCGCACACCGGTCACGTCATTCTGTACTCACGTTCTCAAGTTTAAGGCAGCAGTCCGAAGCAATGAATCTAATCACAATACAGGCAAAAGTTCATTTTGTTCACAAGAATGAACAAAATGGCGTCAATGAGTTTGAATTAAAGGATTTGTTCACTTTAAAATGAAAGTTACCCCAAGCTTTACTCACCCTCAAGCCATCCTAGGTGGATATGACTTTCTTCTTTCTGATGAACACAATCTGAGTTATATTAATACATGCATCCAGGCTTTATAATAGCAGTGAACAGAACCAACGAGTATGAAGCTCAAGAAAATGCATCATAAACATTACTTCAAACAGCTCCGGGGGGTTAATAAAGGCCTTCTGAAGTGAAGCGATGTGTTTGTGTAAGAAAAATATATAGCTTCCGCCAGACGCATTCTGTATTCAAGTTACGAAGAAAGTGTAAAACCATTGCACTGCATCCTATGCCTTCCGTATTCACCTTACTCTTTTTGTAAGTTGAATACGGAAGCCGGTCGGGCAGAAGCTAGATATTTTACTTGATAACATGTTAAATATGGATATTTTTCTTAAACGCATCGCTTCGCTTCAGAAGGCCTTTATTAACCCCCTGGAGCCGTGTGGAGCACATATTTATGATTTCTTGATCTTCATACTCATTGGTCCCGTTCACTGCCATAATAAAGCTCGGATGCGTCAGGATATTTATTAATATAACTCTGATTGTGTTCATCAGAAAGAAGAAAGTCATATACACCTAGGATGGCTTGAAGGTGAGTAAATCAAGGGATAATTTTCATGTTAAAGTGAACTAATCCTTTGAGTTATTTGATAAAAACAACGCAAATGGAAAGAGAAAGTGTGATCTATATCATTTCTCTATATGAAGCATATTTATTCAAGCCACAAAAACAAACCTCTTACTGAATACACAAATCTCCTAGAGTGAAGTCAGTACGTACATACATTTGTCCTAAATTTTAGTATTTTAATGGAAAACTGTGAATGGCGATGTGGTGCGGCATGATTTTGAGTCGCAGTTGGGCACCACCGGTGTGCGTCATAAACAATCTGTTCGAATTTTAAATTAATTTTTCTGTGTAAGACCCTCTTTACGCGTTTTGTTTAGAGAAAGGGCTCTGACAGGGATGCCATGCAAAGTGAACATAATTTATAAATCATATCCACCAAATTGGCTAGTGTTTTGATATGCGCTTCCCGCCACAGTGGATTTTCACCCGCATTTGGCGGGTGTTCATTTCAAACCGTGTTCACAATCATGATTTGTCAAGGGCAATTCTCTTAACACTGTATTCTTTAACACCCCTACAGAGTTCAAGCCATATTCCCGACCCCTGACCCTGCAGCACTGAAGGACAGACGCATGGAGAACTTGGTCGCTTATGCGCGTAAGGTGGAAGGGGACATGTATGAGTCTGCCAACAGCAGGGTAAAGAGCCTGAACTCTCATGCTGCATTTGAACCTTCCTTCAATATGGTGGCCCATGTCTTAATATCTCTTAAAATCTTGTGTTCAGGATGAGTATTACCACTTTCTGGCAGAGAAGATCTATAAGATCCAGAAGGAGCTGGAGGAGAAGAGAAAGTCCAGGCTGTCAAAGCCGCAGATGGGCACTCAGGGTCCTCAGCAGCCTGGCCTTCCCCAGCCCAACGCTATGGGTCCTGCACAAGCCATCCGGCCACCAAGTTAGTGCCTTTGTCTTTTTTTTAATGCTCTGATCTTTTGGATGTTAAATGTTCTCTGGCAGCTTTCTTGAGGTGTTCAGCTGCTCTAAAAATATGCCTTATTTCCTCAGATGGACCTGTCCCTATGTCCAATGTGCCAAATCCGTTGATGGCCCGGATGCAGGTCCCTCAAGGTATAGATTTTCTTTCTGTATACATATATATATTACCGTTCAAAAGTTTGGTCAGGATTCTCTCAGGATTCTTTGATGAATAGAAAGTTCTAAATAACTGCATTCATTTTAAATAGATGTCTTTTTTAACATTATAAATGTCATTACCGTCACTTTTAATCATTTTAATGTGTTCTTGCTGAATAAAAGTAAAAAAGTTTTAAACGGTAGTGTATTCTATATAGTCTACCTGATTCCTTTCTGCTTTGTTCTGAACTGTGTATGTTGTGTTGTAAATTTGACAGGATTTTGCTTGTATTGAAGTCAACATGAAATCATAAATTGCTCTTATTTACAATCTTGGCACACATTCCTGGTCTTTCTGTGCTTGACTCATCTTTTTATCATCTTTCGTCTCTTTTCATCAACTTGTTACGTCTCTGAAGCAGCAGAATTCTGAGACACATTGGCGTTCAACCTTAATGTAATAAAGGTTATGGCAATTCAGAATTAAAATAGGTTGTGAATGCCGATTCATGTTGTCTTGGGAAGAAGAAAAGCAGTCGGGCTGGTCATACTGGTAGCGCAGGAATTATTTAAAAGCTTTAATCTCCCATTTAACACTTTATCCATCATGCTCTGCAGGAATGGGCCAGTTCAACCCTGTGACCATGCAGAACGTGCAGATGTCCCAGTCGCCGGTGGGAGCTCCTCGGGCAGCGTCCCCTATGACCCACCCCCCTCAGATGGGCATGGGTACCGTTCCATCGGTGAGCATTCCTCTACAGTGTGCTAAAACTAGTGAGCCACCCAAGAGTTACCTCAAAAATGGCTGGTTTGGAATGATCTACAACAAGACACGACTCCCAATTGATTCCAGAAGAGTTTGCATTTCACATGTTGCTAAGCTAACAGTTTTATACTCTTGTTAGAGTGCAACAGTTAGATGCTGAAAATAAAAATCCCATTCTTTTTCTTTGTATGGGAATTGATTTTTAGCAATGACTTATAAACTGTTAATTAATGGAATATACTTTTGTTGAAGCCATCATCCATCATTTCAACTTATTCTTTAAATCTTGGTCAACAGCAAAATTTTCACAGAAAAATGAAGAAGGGCAGTAATGTACTTCTGTCTCTCTATTTTAACTTCTCGTCATGTTTTTGCAGATGGGTATGTCTCCCTCCAGGATGCCGCAAGCACCATCCATGATGGCTGGCCATGCTAATAATATGGTGGGCCAGCCGCCCAACCAGAACCAGTTCATGAACCAGTCGCCGTTCCCATCCTCAGCCGGGGGCATGAATGTGAATGTAAACCTGGCCCAGCAGTCGGGACAGAATGTCCCACAGGTGAGGAGTCAGAAATGTCCATTTTCCTTTGGAGTTTTATTGTGTGTGGTGTTACTTGGGCATTCAAACAAGACATTTCACCACCACAAACACTTCAGCCCTGTTTCCACCTGGTATTAAGATGCATTTTGGTCAATCGAATCACAAGTGGACAAGGGAGACACATTTCCCGTTTACTCCTGGTGTTTTATTCCATCTCTTTTGTCCACTTTCAACCACTTCTGTCCTGATTTCTTTGAGGGGAGGGTCTATAGGCAGGTAAATAAAAGGGCTTTTTCAGATCTTTCAAACTAATGGACAAAATAAGCTTGTGCAATTTACATATGAACTCAATTTACAAACAAACGGAGAGCATGGGCTTTCGTTTCTGCTCTGATATCCACAAGACCATACCGAATGGTTGTAAGTGTGTGTTAGAAATCAGGAATGGTGAGAGAACATTGTTCTTAGTAAAGTTTAAATCCCGTTTGGCTAGCACGCTTGACCATAATGTTTACGTGTTAGGTCAGTAGGTGGAGAGAAGACAGTCTTTTGTAGCTCGAATGCATTCAACCACATGAGCATTTACACTATAAAAGCAATCCGGTCTAATGCGTTTTTGACTACCTCTGGAAGTGGTTAAAAGTGGACAATCTCAAAACGTTTTACACCTGGATTTAGCATTGTCCACTTGTGATCCGATTGACCAAAACGCATCTTATACCAGGTGGAAACAGGGCCTTCCTGACTTCGTGTCATAGAGTGAAATAGTGCCCACCCTCTTTTTCAGCTGTGTTAGTTACGGAAGTATTTCTCCCACTCATTTTTCCACATGGATTTTTTAAAAGTCTGTTATAAGCCATGAACCAAACCAACCAGCTATGAGCTGAGTCACATCATTAAAAATGTTTGAAGCAAAAAAGTATTTGAAAATTGGACAAAAAGTCAAAGCTGCATTGGAGTAGAATGACTCTGTAAAGAAAACTCGATTCTGATTGGTGGAATTTTCTGTATAGCATCATGGGTAATGTAGTTTTTCACCAGGAATTCCACTGGCAAACACGATTCTTGCCATAATGCAAGCTGATGGTCTCAGCTAAAACATATAGCATTGATTAACAGCTTTGTAGCATACAGTAAGTCTGTCTTTAAAGTTTTACAAGTTATGGCTAAAAATCTATTTCCTTATGGAGAAAATGAATGGAATTTACTTCCGGAACTGGCTGTTGCAGCCCATTGTAAATGGGGTCCACTGTAGTTTGATCTGCTCTGAGTCGCTATGCCCTCCATCTCTCCTCTGCAGCAGCAGCAGAACGCTAACCTGACCCTGAATGCTGTGGGCTCTCTGGGCCCCCCGTCCGCCCTGTGCTCCACCCCTCCTCCGCCCTCCACCCCATCAGCAGCTGCTAGCCTACAGCCACTCCAGACCCAGCCTTCCACGCCGGCCTCCGCCGGAGGCCACGTTACGCCCACCCACATCCCCAGCGGCTTGCCCCGCCCTCCCTCAGTCCTGGGCTCCTCCCCTGCCCCTTCCCAGCCGCTCACGCCCCTGCAGTCCCAGCCTGAGCCCTCCCTGCAGATGCAGCAGCCCACCTCTGTGCAAGCACAGCAGCCCAGCACTCCGGTGAGGATCGCCGTCAAAACACAGCCTCGTTTGCAGTTGTATGCGATAACACCCTTAACTCATGTCATTCCTCATTTGTCTATCCATTAGCTCTCTCAAATGGCTGCTAGCGTTGATAATAGAGTTCCCACACCTGCATCTGTGGCTGAGACCCACTCCCAGCAAGCTTTACCTGACTACCCTGCTGTTGAACCCAAAACTGAGCATCAAGACGACGAGCAGGACTTTGGCTCTGGGAAAAAGCGCCCTGATATCAAGATGGAGGTGTGATATTACTGAAACGAAACTTAAAATTGCCTGAAAAATGGTTCAGCAGTTTTTGACTTTATTTGGCTGTGTTTGAATTAGAAATGCACAGATACTAATTTTTTAACCCGATTATTCAGTTATATCTGCTGATTAACGATACCCATAGTTTGGGGGTTCTGCCTTTTATACCTTCTTTTAAATGAATGAAAATTTCATTATAATTAATAATTATTTATCTTTTTAACTCTTATATTTTGAAAGAAATGCAAATAAAAACTTTATTCTCTCCGTTTCATCGACTTGTTTCAGAGTAACTGGTATCAGTTATGAACATAAACACATTGCTCAAATTAATGTTAACACACATTAACTCATTTCTAAAGATTAAAAATTCTTAACTTTCTGAATGTTATTAATTCATATAATTACTATTAATATTGAACATCAAACTGGTTTCTTAACATTTTCTTTACAGAAAGGACAAATTCGGTGCATTTATCTGCCCTCTTTTGATTGACAGGATATATCAGCCCTGATGGTTGGCTGTTTTTAGACTATCGCCGATAGCCAATAGTGTGAAAAATTTGCTTTTATATTTATCGGTGCATCTCTAGTTTGAATTGTTTCTTGAGAGCATTACATTACCATTAAAAATTTTGGGTTTAATTTTTTTTTTTTTTTTTTTTTTAAGAAATTGATACTTTTTTTCAGCAAGGATGCATTGAGTTGATCAAAATTGACAGTAAAGATTTCGATTTCAAATAAAAGCTTTTCTTTTGAACTTTCTATCAAAGAATTCAGAAAAAAATGTATCATGGTTTCCACAAAAATATTCAGCAGCACAACTGTTTTCAACATTGATCATAATTATAAATGTATAATATTATCAATAATTCCTATAAAGATAAGAAATGTTTCTTGAGCAGCAAATCAGCATATTAGGATGATTTCTGAATGATCATGTGACACTGAAGACTGCAGTAATGTTAAACTTTGAGATCACAAAAATAAATTAAATTGTAAAATTTATTACAATAGAAAAGTTATTTTAATTTTCAATAATATTTCACCGTTACTTTTTTTTTTTTTTTTAAATCAAATAAATGCCTTGGTGAGCATGAGACTGAAAAATATTTCAGAGCCCCAAACTTTTGAATGGTACAGTAAGTCGTGACAATATAGATTTCAATTTTTCATCCTTTTATAGATATTCACTGTTTCTCAATATTATACCGACTTTGTATTATTGAATTTATTTGTTGAAGTTTAAACTGATTAATTTCGCTAACTCTAATGCTATTTTTGTTAGTGAAGTTCAAATCAGAGACACCATTAAAAATCTCTTAAAGGGATAGTTCACCCAAAAATGAAAATTCTGTCATCTACTCATCCTCATGTTTACCTGTATAAATATACCTTATATAAGCAGATCTCGCCCCTCCATTGAATACCATAGTATTCTTTTTTGTTTGTTTGTTTTTCCCTACTATGGTAGTCAATGGGGGTGAGATCTTCCAATTCTTCCAAATATCTTCCTTTGTGTTCAGAAGAACAAAGACATTCATACAATTTTGGAACAACTTGAGGGGGACTAAATGATGACAGTTTCCATTTTTGGGTGAACTATCCCTTTAATGCTCTTAATTTCTCTAGTTTCGCAATCTTTCCTTGTCTAATGAAACAGTCTTTAGTAAACCAACTAAATGTAATTCATGTTGTTCATTAGGATGAAGATGTTAAACCTCCACAAGTGAAGGAGCAGCCAGAGTCTGTAGAACCTAAACAGGAACCGATGGAGACGGAGGAGAAGAAACCAGAGATGAAGACCGAGCCGAAAGAGGAGGAAGTGTCCAGTGCTAACAGCACTGCACCATCCAGTCAATCCGCCCAGTCTCGCAAGAAAAGTAAAACTTAGTTCTGTAAACATTGAAACTACATCCAGTAATATCTGTAATTTGATTTAATCATGATGATTTGTTACAGTTTTCAAACCTGAGGAGCTCAGACAGGCGTTGATGCCGACCTTAGAAGCGCTGTATCGTCAAGACCCGGAGTCCTTGCCCTTCCGCCAGCCGGTGGACCCAAATCTGCTGGGCATCCCGGTAAATCCCATACACCTAATGTTATGAATATCTCTTCAAAAAGATCTAGAAGTATTAGACAATCACCATGTGTTTGATCTTGTTTCTTCAGGACTACTTTGACATTGTAAAGAACCCAATTGACCTTTCCACCATCAAGAGGAAGTTGGACACCGGGCAGTACCAGGAGCCCTGGCAGTATGTTGATGACATCTGGCTGATGTTCAACAACGCCTGGCTCTACAACCGCAAAACTTCTCGAGTGTACAAGTACTGCTCGAAGTTGGCCGAGGTGTTCGAGCAGGAGATTGACCCGGTCATGCAGGGTCTGGGGTACTGCTGTGGGCGCAAGGTGAGAACGGCAGCTTCTCCTTTCACAAAAGGGAGTGGTTTACTTTAGAGCTGCAACAACTAATCGGTGATCAACATAATCAACAACGAATTTGATTATCGATTAGTCACGTCTACGCACTGTGGTTGTAAACCATCCGCCAGCCACGTCACTTTACAGTAGTGAATAAACACATTTCTGTGGCCAAAACGCATAAGGAAAATTGCGGAGGATACAGAGTGAGCTGCTGTGGGAAAGGTACATGATCCAAGTTATCCAAAATATGAGAATGCTTTATATTTATAAGCGCTTCAAACTAAAGCATAAGCGTTTACTGCGGCTTGCCCTGTCGTGCTTTGACAGATGTGTGTGCTGTTTAATTCTTGTTTTGAGATGCGTTTTCCTCAGCGCAAAACTTTTTACGGTTATATCCTTGTCTGTAAATGTTAGTAATTCTGAAATATTTTTTGTTAGAAATGAAGTGTAGGTTTCTACATAAATTCTACCTGTAACACAAGTAATCATATTTATGAGAGCAGTAACTATAAAGGGACTATTGTGTGTGTGTGTGTTCCTCATACCTCGTACAAGTTAACCTTTTGTTTATCATTTTAACTTCTGCTTTAAAATGGTAAGCAATCAGTTGTTGTTGTTTTTTAATTAGAATGTAATATTTGTATTTTAACACTTTTTTTTGCACATAATGTATATAGCGTAGCCTACATGGATAAATTCAGCCTTTATATTGCACATTTTTTAGAGGACAACATTGGGCCGAATGTGGAATAACATTAAAGTCATGGATTAAAATTAATTCATTTTTAATAAAATGTATACATTTTTAATATTTAATTTTTTAGATTTTTCATCCGATTAATTAGTTATTTTTCCCAATTAATCTGATAAAATCTAAAAATTAAATACAATTTTATATTTAATTACAAATTAATTAGTATTATCAAGATAATTGTTAATTGCAGCCCTAACTTGCTTATAGGTGAAGTGTAAACAAACCTGTTAAGCATCTTAAGACGTTCTGAGTGCATTTTATTGTTATTGTTAACTAAAACTGTAACACTTTAAAATAAGGTTTCATTTGTTAAGATTAATACATTTTTAAAATAAAAAGATGTCTGTAACATTACTTCATACGCTGACCTAATTTGATCAAACAATTAAGAGCGATAGTATATTTAACTAACTTAACAAAGGTTAATAAATTCTGTAAAACACATATTACTCATTTTTAGTTCATGTTATCTAATTCATTAATGTTAACAAACGAGACCTTAAGTATATGAAAAATATAAAAATATAAAAATTATTTAATAATTTAAATAATGTATAAATAATGCTACAATATCAGTGGTTGCACTTCACAGAATTGCTTTCTCTGTCTCCACAGTACGAGTTTTCACCTCAGACGCTTTGCTGCTATGGCAAACAGCTCTGCACTATCTCCAGAGACGGCACATATTATAGCTACCAAAACAGGTAACCAATGGCATGATCAATGGTGTGAGAAATGAGAAGGTGATGAACGAGTTTCCAAATGGGACTGTGATGCACTGAGATCAGGCTTGTGATGTTTAGTGCTCAGTTGACTCCATGTTGTTTGCACCTAATAAACAGAGTCATAAAAGCAAGTTCAAAGTGTAGGCGTCTTGCTCAAAGGTGCAGTTGTAATACTTTGATCAGTCGTCGTTAGTTTTTCTTATTCTTTCAGTTTACAAGCCCGGATCTTTCACCCACTAGTTTTTGTGTAAATCCTAAAAACTTTGTCACTTGTCATAATATTAAAGGGGTGGTTGATTATAATTTCACTTTTTTAACTTTAGTTAGTGTGTAATGTTGCTGTTTGAGCATAAATGGTATCTGCAAAGTTATGACACTCAAAGGTAAATGCAAAGAGAGATATTTTCGTTTACAGAAATCGCTTTTAAGTACTACAACAAACTGGTAGGGACTATAATGAGCTTCTTCCTGCATTGGTGACATCACAAACCCTAAAATGTACATAATATTAGAACACACAGCAAAGGGGGCGAGGCCATGTTGGGCTGCTTTAGAGAAGAGGAAGAGTTGTAGTAGAGTGTTGTTGTCATGCCATAATTTTACGCCAGGCTGCTTCACAAACGAGGGTCAATTCAACACTGGATTTGCACAAAAGATTAACATGACGGCACATGCTAGTCGATGAGTTGAATCAACTCGACAGCAACTACATAAATTTATCCACTAACCGTTTCGAAACGTCCAGTTTTTATTCTAAAAGTTGTAACTTCTTCCTGAGTCTCTCCATCAGTGTTTGAACAATGTAAGGCTGAACACCGTTACTGACAATCCTCATTTTGGGTGCGTGAGATTCTCCGGCTTTGTTGTTGTTGAGCAACCCAAGCGTGAGCTGTTAAAGCTCCGCCCTCTTCTGGAGCAGCAGCTCATTTGCATTTAAAGGGACGCACACAAAAACTGCATGTTTTTGCTCACACCCAAATAGGGGCAGATTTAACAAGCTATAATAAATGATCTGTGGAGTATTTTCAGCTGAAACTTCACAGACACATTCTGGGGACACCAGAGACTTATATTACATCTTGTAAAAGGGGCATAATAGGGCCCCTTTAAGAAGTAGAATGCCTGGAAATGCTCTAGTGCATCACTTTTCCATGTTTCTCATCTCCATCACGTTGTTTTGTTTCACTCGTTGTTTCTGTTTCATGCTTGTGATTTGTACTTAAGACCTGTGGTCAATCAGAAAAAGCATGTAGCTATTCTATAGTGCATGAAAAGACATACCATCCTGTCACTATCCATCATTTTTTGATTTAACGTTCATTCGTGAGTTTGAATGCTAACCTGTGCTCTGCCTCGACCTGTCTGCTGTGTGTCGACCCCACGTTCTCCGCTCTTGTGCTGTGCTGCTCTCCCTGTGCCGGTTTGCCTGTGCTCTTGTGTGCTGTGGCTCCAGTTCACCCAAATATGGCCTTGTTGCCGACAGGTATCACTTCTGCGAGAAGTGCTTCAACGAGATCCAGGGCGACAGTGTCACCCTGGGAGACGACCCAGCGCAGCCGCAGACGTATGTATCTTCTGTCGCCCAGAAAGCTTTGAGGTTTTGCTTCTATTAAATCGCACAAATATTTCTAAACAATGAACTGTACGTGTGGAAAGATGCGATGTAGAATGTATCTTGCGTCTCTCTGCAGCATGATATCAAAGGAGCAGTTTGAGAAGAAGAAAAATGACATGTTGGACCCTGAGCCGTAAGTCTCCTCATTTTTAATGCTTTATTTTGTGTGTGTGTTGTTTTAGACTATGCAGAGGATTGCATCTTTATTGCAACAATATGTATTCTAATGCATATGCATATTGTATGCAAATAAAGTGTGACGAATGAACCAGAAGCACAATCAACTATGATTTGCCTTCGGTCTTACTTTGAGTAGATTGCATTACTATTAGGGATGCACGATAAATCATGGAACATGGAATCACGCTTAAACCGATTTGGCTTAGTGCGATTATGAAATTGCAAAGGCTGCAAACAACTTTCCAAACATATGAAGAATTTATGAACCTCTTGTCCAACAAAAGACAACATTAAAACATCAGTTGTTTGAAAACATCCTTCTGAGAGATGATGTGGCTTCTTACACAGAACAAGGCACACAACGTATTATTTCATAGTATTCTATACAGTGATAAAGACTATGTCGATTATCATTGTTATCATGAAAATACCCAAGAGGGCTTGAAGAACTCCGATAAACCATATATTGTCATAGTCGTGTGTTTATTCATGTTTAATCAATCAAAGCACTTCAATCTTCTGTTTATTCAGCTACAGCTAAAGTATGATGCCCATAGAGATTTCCTGGAATGATATGCATTATCTATCTTCTTCTGGGCATATTTGGAGTTTCTGCATGAGCGCCCTCTGGCTTTCAGTTGGAGCAGCATTTACTACTGATCACAGAGCCGCGCTTCACTGAAAAGCTGCGCATAAAAAATAAAATGCAGCTTTTGCCAAATCGCATGTGGTTTAATTTTGATTAATTGTGCAGCCCTAATTAAAATATAAAATAATTTCCAAGTTGAATGCCACTTCCTGAAATAAAAGTAATATCATTTGTCAGCAACGTTGCAGAATATATAATTTTTGCACAAAGCATTTGGATAGTAATTAAAAAGTGGTAGGCGGTCTATTATGTAGTGAACAGTATGTTTAATTTTGAAAAGTCACATGAAATGGTAACATTTTACAATAAGCTTTTCATTTGTTAACATATTAAGATAAAATAAAACATTATTTATCTCCAAGGTTAGTTAACACTGTTTTCTAATTTGAATATTTGTATAAACGAACATTAACCAAGCCTAATAAATGCTGTAAAAATACATTGTTCATTGTTAAACCATTAGTGAATATTAACAAATTAGACCTTATTCTAAAGTGTAATAATTCACGCTTCTCAGACTTGTTTTTAACACCTTCCTCTGTCTAACAGCTTTGTTGAATGTAAAGACTGTGGCCGGAAGATGCATCAAATCTGTGCACTGCATTATGACGTCATCTGGCCATCAGGGTGAGCATCTTATCCGCCTGTTCTCCTGAAGTTTAGCATGTCATGACGTGATCGCTACAGCTGTTGTTTTTTCTCTCGCTCCTATAACAGTTTCATCTGTGACAACTGCCTGAAGAAGTCAGGGAAAACAAGAAAGGAAAACAAGTTCTCGGCTAAAAGTGAGTGCTCTTGAAGCGCCTTTCTGCCTTCCTTTGTCACCGTCTGTTGCAGTGTGAAGTAACTCTGTGTTTTTCTGATCAGGGTTACAGACCACGAGGCTAGGATCGTACATCGAGGACCGAGTGAACAAGTACTTGAAAAGACAGAATCACCCCGAGGCCGGAGAGGTGTTTGTGCGGGTGGTCGCCAGCTCTGATAAGACCGTGGAGGTCAAACCTGGGATGAAATCCAGGTAACGTCACTGAAAATAAATATGAATCCAGCATTTGACTTAGTCAGAATGTATTCAGAAATAAATTGGTTTGATTTTGATTTCATGCTGACTATTGTACCTGAATTGAAAGGAGCTAATTTTGCGTCACACAATTTCTCTGCAGGTTTGTTGACTCAGGAGAGATGTGCGAAAGCTTTCCCTACAGAACCAAAGCACTTTTTGCATTTGAGGAGATCGATGGAGTGGATGTGTGTTTCTTTGGCATGCACGTCCAGGAATATGGATCTGAATGCCCTTTTCCTAACACCAGGTATTATGCAAATACCGATCTGTCGGAAAAAAAATAATGAATTGTCTTGAACAGGCAGAATTGACTGATTCTCTTGTTTTTCCTCCTTTTTCCAGACGGGTATACATATCATATCTTGACAGTATTCACTTCTTCAAGCCTAGGCTGCTAAGAACTGCAGTTTACCATGAAATCCTCATTGGATATTTGGAGTATGTTAAGAAACTTGGGTAAGTTGTACCACCTTGTTTAAGTTAACCATGCTTCTTTTAAAGATATGTGTAATGTTTTTTGGTGTTAGAATAGATGCTTTCTCCAATCTCAGCTTAAAATGACAAGTCCACTCTAAATAAGCCATGCATTCCAGGAAATTTGAGTTCTAAAGTGAACTAATCCTTTAATACTTTTGCATTTTTTTCTTTTTTATTCTGTATTAGTGTTCATATTTTATGCACTAATGAGTTTGATTTTCCCACCTACAGTTATGTGACTGGTCATATCTGGGCCTGCCCACCTAGTGAAGGCGATGACTACATCTTCCACTGTCACCCTCCTGATCAGAAGATTCCCAAGCCTAAAAGACTCCAGGAGTGGTACCGCAAAATGCTGGACAAAGCATTTGCAGAAAGAATCATTCATGACTATAAGGTATGCCAATGCATTTGCACTTTTGTCAGTGTTCATTCATAATGATAATGGGTTTAACATCATACCATCACAGAAATGACTCTCAAAATGTCTCGCTTGTGTTATGCAGGACATATTTAAGCAGGCCACAGAAGACCGGCTTACAAGTGCCTACGAGCTGCCCTATTTCGAAGGTGATTTTTGGCCCAATGTTCTGGAGGAAAGCATCAAGGAGCTGGAACAGGAGGAGGAGGAAAGGAAAAAGGAGGAGAATACAGCCTCCTCTGAGACAACAGAGGTTAGTCAGAGTGCCAAATGGTGTGAATGAGTATTTAGTGCAGTCTGTAGCCATTTTTTCAAATGTCTTGCATTTCCGCAGGGAACCCAAGCTGACAGCAAGAACGCCAAAAAGAAGAACAACAAAAAGACCAACAAAAACAAGAGCAGCGTCAGCCGCGCCAACAAAAAGAAGCCTGGGATGCCGAATGTAGCTAACGATCTGTCCCAGAAGCTATATGCAACAATGGAGAAGCACAAAGAGGTTGGACTAGGCTCATTGAGTCAATTTGTTTTTACCTGAATACCATTTCTTTCACTCAGAATTTACAAATGTGCCAAGTGCTGACCAGATCGCCTCTTACTTCGTAAAATCCAGGTCTTCTTCGTGATTCACCTGCATGCTGGTCCAGTGATCAACACCCTGCCTCCGATCATGGACCCTGACCCGCCACTGGCCTGTGATCTGATGGACGGCCGTGATGCCTTCCTGACACTGGCCAGGGACAAGCACTGGGAGTTCAGTTCCCTGCGGCGCTGCAAATGGAGCAGTATGTGCATGCTGGTGGAGCTACACAATCAGGGAGCAGACCGATTTGTGTACACCTGCAACGAATGCAAGCACCACGTAGAGACACGCTGGCATTGCACCGTTTGCGAGGTCAGTCTCCTCTTTGTGGCTTTGACAGAGAATTTGGGTTACTGTTTCCATTGTTTGCTATTCAACAGGTAGTGTTTAAAATAGGGCTGCCCTCGATTTAAGATTTTTCTGGTCGTCTAGTAGTCATTAATTTTAAGAGATTAGTTGACTAATTGCACGTTTATTAACAAACCATATAAATCATGATAAAGAGCCTTTAATGCCTACATAGCCTAATCAGTGTTCAAGCTCATGCATAAAGCTTACCAAAGTGCACCAGCAGAAGTAATGATTATTTATGCATCGAGGGAAAACGGCAAGGAGACTGCTTTAACATTTTAATAATCAATTGATAAACTAGTGTGTTCTGTATTTTCGGTTGCAGTGGTCAAGTTGACGATGCTGACTTGTCATCTCCGCAGTAGTGGACATGCCTATATGCACATTTCATATGGATTACGTAACCTGAGAATATTTGAATATCACACCTTGTTTGCTTTCATTATTTTACAAAAGCACACAAATAAAAGTAGACTCTTTACAGATTCCAAAGATGTATTGCTCTTATCTGTATGACCAAAAATGTGCAAGTGATCGCACCAGCGCCTCCATATTAGCTGTAATGCTGTAAGCATGCTACCATTCAGCTTTTGCACTCCACACAAACACTTGAATAGCCCACATTTTTCTAGGTTAACGTTAAAGCGAGCGGCCATGTAAAGTTGCTACTACCTGCATGTTTCAGGTGATAAGCCATATTTGAGGTTGATGAATGATAGGCGAGCGTTTGGATGTGCTGCCCAATGTACTGTAGTTACCAGATAGAGCTGTTAAGGTGACTTCGCTACTTCCTGTGGATTTTTTCCACGTGACTAATAAAATTTTGGTTGACTAAGCCTTTTCTCGTCGACTATAAGGGGCAGCCTTGGTTTTAAAACTAGAAAACAGAAATGAGGAGGAAACTAGCAGGTTCAAAACTCGCAAGGAGCGAACCTTGCGCTAGGACAACTGTGCCTGTAACTATAAATATAATGCCAATATCCAGTCGTGAAACAGTGAATTAATATTCTATACTATGATTATCCTGAAAACAATATCAATTCTTCTTCTGATTTATTTCAGGACTTTGATCTATGCATTAACTGCTACAACTCCAAGGGCCATGAACACCAAATGGTGAAGTGGGGTTTGGGCCTGGATGACGACAGCAACAACCAGGGTGGCGAGGCCAACAAGAGCCCACAGGAGAGTCGGCGCCTCAGCATCCAGCGCTGCATTCAGTCGCTGGTGCACGCCTGCCAGTGCCGCAACGCCAACTGTTCCCTGCCATCATGTCAGAAGATGAAGAGAGTGGTGCAACATACTAAGGGCTGCAAGCGCAAGACCAACGGAGGCTGCCCTGTTTGCAAGCAACTCATCGCATTGTGCTGCTACCATGCCAAGCACTGCCAGGAGAACAAGTGCCCCGTGCCCTTCTGTCTCAATATCAAGCACAAGCTGCGACAGCAGCAGATTCAGCAGCGCCTGCAGCAGGCACAGATGATGCGGCGGCGTATGGCACTCATGCAGGGCAGAGGAATGCCTCCGAGTCTGCCCTCCCCAACTACCTCAGGAGGTCCGGGGACGCCCAACTCTCAGCAGCTGCAGCAGCAGCAGCAGCCTAATACCCCTCAGGCTTCGCAGCCATTACCCAACCAACCCCAACAGACACATCCGAATGTGGCTGCGATGGTGCAAGCCTTCCCCAACCAACCCCAAACACCGGGGCCCCAGGGTAAACCAGGGCCACAGTCCTCGCCTCTGCCCCAGCAGCAGTCCCCCCTGCCCATGCCGCCTCAACAGCAGCCGCAGCCCTCTCCGCAGCAGCAGCAGGCTTTGAAAGTTGCGAAACAAATAGAGATGATGACCAAAGTTAAGCAGCAGCAACAACAACAACAACAACAACAACAACAACAACAACAACAACAGCAACAACAACAACAGCAGCAGCAGCAAGACTATAGAATGAATATAAATGGCATGCCAATGAACCAACCTGGCATGATGAATCCCATGCAGATGATGGGCCCTCGTGGTCCTCGGATGGTCCAGAACATGCAACCTGGTCAGTGGGCACCTGGGATGCAAGGATCCATGCAGAATCCACAGGCACCACCAACGCAGCAAGTGCCACAGCAGCAAATGGCCATGGCTCCGCAGCAGTCTCAGGTAGCGCAGACGCCCCAACAGGCACAGATGATGCAGCGCGCCATGATGCAGCAGCAGCAGCAACAACAGCAGCCACGGCAAATGCAGGCAGTCATGCCTCCCCAACAGCAGCCGCAACCACAGGCCCCTCAGCAGCAAGGCATGCAGCAACGAGGTGTGGCCAGCAGCATTGCTCCAGGAGCGCTGCAGGACCTGCTGCGCACGTTAAAATCGCCAAGTTCCCCTCAGCAGCAGCAGCAGGTCCTCAACATCCTCAAGTCGAACCCGCATCTCATGGCCGCGTTCATCAAACAGCGGACGGCGAAATACCAAGCCAGCCAACCGCAGCAACAGAACCCGCAGGCAATGCTCGCGGGTCAGCCGGGAATGCAGAACATGCCTGCAATGCAAGCCGGCCCCGTGCAGAGACCCGTCATGCCCCCTCAGCAGCCGCAGCCTGCCGCAAACCAGGCCATGGCTGCCCTCGGTTCCCAGGGACAGATGATGAATGCTGCGCACAACGGAAACCAGCAGCTGTTCCGCCGGCAGCTAATGCGTCAGATGCAGCAGCAGCAACAACAGGGAGCAATCCCGCAAGGACAAGGGAGATTCCCGCAGCCTCAAGGAGCAGCAAGTTACTCGCAAATCCGCATGCAGCAACAGATGGCCATGCAGGGCGGCGGTGGGCCCATGGGCCAGATGGCGCCCATGGCTCAGATGGGCCAGCCTGGCATGGGTATGGACGCCCAGCAGCAGAATCTGCTGCAACAGCGCATGCTGCAGCAGCAGCAACAACAGCAGCAGCAGCAAATGCTGAAGCAGCAAATGGGCTCGCCGGCACAGGCCGCATCCATGAGTCCCCAACCCCACATGCTCGCAGGACAGCCGCAGGGTGCTCACCTGCCCGGACAGGCCATGGCCAACGCGCTGGGCAACCAAGTGAGGTCGCCTGCCCCCGTGCAATCGCCCCGTCCCCCCTCCCAACAGCCGCCACATTCCAGCCCGTCCCCCCGCATGCAGCCCCAGCCCTCGCCCCTACACCCTAGCCTGGCGGGCCCCATGCCGGGCCCCATGGACCAGGCTCACCTGTGCACACCTGAACAGAGTGCAATGCTTCCGCAGCTGAACACGCCAAACCGCGGAGGGCTGAGCAACGACTTGAGTATGGACACCACGGGAGACACGTTAGAGAAGTTCGTCGAGGGGTTGTAGCATTAAGAGACGTTCTTTTGAGGAGAGAGAGAGGTGTGTTTTGTACGCAAGAAATTAAAGACGACAAAATGATAGACTGTAATAGGTTTACACAACCAATGGACTGCTTTTTCTTCCTTATTGGAGGGATTGAAATTACTGTTTAAAGAGCAGAATCACAAAGGGGTTTTTGTTCCTGGGAGGGGTTGTCCGGACGAAATTCAGTCCTGGTCTGAGGAGTTACATTTTTAATTGTTTTGTTTTTGTTGTTTTTCCGGGGAGGGGGTTATTTTGAGCTTATGGACTTTTTAAATGGAATTTCTCAAGGCAAAATATTTGATTTTATTATTGAAGACTTTCATTTTTGTATGTTTGCAAACTTTTTTTTTTGTTGTTGTGAGTGTGTGCGCGTGTTTAGGGACTGTAAGATAATTGGTGTGGAATTAGGATCGATCCTCATTCCTGTCTGATACGTATTCACATTTACCAGGTTTGGAAAAGGACATGCAGCCCTTTTTCTCTCCAAACTGTGGAGTTTGTACAGAGGACCTGTATTCATTTGTACAGAAAGGAGCTTGGCTACTGCACACACACACCAACACGAACACAACACGCGAGCAAATTGTGAAAGTTGCTCTTATTTTTCAAGGTGCCCAAATGCGTTTATTTATTGGCCTGGATTCAGTAGTTGTCTCTTAAGATGTAGGAAGATGTTCCTGTTTTCTCGTTTGATCTCTGAAACATCGATGATGTCCCCTCCGTCTCGCGTATGAGGCCGGAGCTTCGTCTGACTGCTGATTTGTTCAAAGAGTTCTTCAGTCAACCTCTTGTTTTTTTTTCTCCTCATGAAACTTGAATTGAAGGTGAACGATTCTTTAATGTAAATCATGCAGCTTGATGACATACTGTAAATAAAAGGAAAAAAGATTGAGATCGCTGTATAAACTGGTTAAGATCTTGTTTCGTACTTATATACCATATTGTTAAATAAACTGTGTGCAACAGACATAATGCTTCTGATGACTTCGTTCTAAGTGTTCTTGGAATTCTAATTTCCGGCTATTTCTATGCCCAAATATTTATTTTGCACCAAACTCAGTTTTTTTTACAATACAACCAGTGCAGTTAACCAATTTCAAACAATTAGTGGACCAGAACTAAATGTAAAAATTGTAAAAAATAATTTAGCTTTTTCTGTTTTGTTTTTGTTATTGTGAAATGCATGGATGTTTCTCTGGATTCATTTTTTTTTTCCTTCTAAAAAGCACACTTTAAAGCATATTTGATCAGATTCCTTTTACTAAACCAGTTTACAGTTCTTTTAAAACTAAAAGGGCCATTTAGGATTTAATTTGTCTTATCCTCCTTAAGGAAGACAATGTGCCAGTTAAATTGCCAAATTCTGCCATTAAATTTGAAATGCAATTTCCAGATTCACTGTTTAATTGTAACTGTTAAAAATGTGCTGTAAGAAGAACAAGTATTACTTCAGCATAACAGATTGTAGTTAGTGCTCAACACTGGCTTCACTGCACCTCCTGGTGCCTGAATGATGCAACTGCAGTTTAGAGACGTATTGCAATTCACCATTTCTGTGCGCACTACATTTTTCATTTTACAGGGTTGGATATGATCAGATATTAAAAAGATGTATAAAAAACGTTAATGTAAATGTTTCGGATAAATTTTTGTTTCTTCAAAGTGAAAATTTGGGCTTCTGCCCAAAATCTAAATACAGTTGTCACTTCTTTGAGTGTCAAATCCAATTAATCATGCATTTTTCATATACAGACAACAACGTTGTCAAAACAATCCCTGTTCACACTGACCCGCGAAAACAACTAAAAACGCTGTATTCATGCCAGGCCAGTAGTTGGCAATGTCACTTTGTAAAGAAACTACGCACCTATAGACTGAACGCTTACTCCTCGTGTATGCGTAGTCACAAATTCACATTTTTTTGTAGTTTACATGGAGACAATAACAGTATCATCTTCAAAAATTTGCCCCCAAAACACGGTTATGTAAATTACCGGTCAAAACGTAAGTGTTCGATTTTAGTTGAAAACGGTGTTGTGTATGATTTGGACTGTCATAATTTCTACTTTATCTCAATTATGATCTAGTGTCACAATTTTGACTCATCTCATTATTATGACCTTTTTTATTACATCAGTTACCAAAACATGATTAATTTATTTCTTGTATCATTATTGTATCATTATTTCATACTCATTTCTAATGTTACTTTGGTCAAAAACAGATTTGCCAAAGTGTCTAATTTTTGTTCGATGTACCGCTGCGAAAAGTAAAAAAAAAAAAAAAGCTTTAGGTATCACTACTTAAATCATCTAAATTTCTGCAGTAACTCCTGTATTTCGCGTTTAAATGCGGCGTCACTCTTGGAACTCTGCAGTGTGTACATGACCTCGTGCGCGTGATCTGGATTCTGGAAAGCTTAGAACAGGTAAGCGGAGTGATACAAACTGAAATGGTCCAATTATATATATATAATGAAGATATGAGATCACTCCACTGTCCACACTATTTTAGAGTTAGGAAAATACCGCAAAATATGCTGTATGATGGCGGCGCTTCTTTTTTTTTTTTTGCTATTTTCTACCTCACAAAATGCTTTAAACGCAAAAAAAAAACAAAACGCAGTGATATCGACAGGTTTTACTCAACGTGCTGCTTATGTTTGTAGTAATTATAAACATAAGTAAAGAATATGTAACCCTGAGCAGATTAACAACGTGTTTTTGCGTTCTAATTGTTCTTGGAACGAAAACATGCGATATCGAGGACAGTCGCGCTGCAAAAAAAGCTTCTTTTAAAGCTTTTTAATTCGGCGTTTCAAGATAAACGTTTAAAAAACGCGCCTGGAGACCCTGCGATCTTCAGCGTTGTTTCTGGCGGTTTTAAACGCAAGAACGCGTTCTGTGGAAACGGCCCCAGCAGCGTCATTCTGTAGCCTACACGGGAAAAGCCTTTTATAGCTAATGTAAATGGTGGTTTATAAAAACTATTGGTTAATTTGTGACATGCTAAGTAGGTTTCCGTTTTTTCAACAGCATTTTGTTCATTCTTTTAAAATTATGCATGCAGCATTGAGCTCAAATTAACTGAATGAATACAAGCACTATGTGTAGGCCTGCACATATTATATTAAAATCACATATAATAATATGATTAAGAACATCATGATGTATTTGTGCTAGGTTGTCAACTACAAATCCTCTTCTAAATACTGTTGGGTTAAATATCAATGGTATTTGATCAGTTTTTGTCTGATACTATAAAGTTAACACAAAGCAGTACAGCATTTAAGCATATTTTCCAGATTGTTAACTACAATCTTCACGATCTACTGTAAATGCGTGACTTACTATCAGTTTTACCCTTTTCAGCGTCACCTATCCGAGTACCCGCTCATCACTGGCGTCACTGCGCCTCCTGGTGTCTGAATGATGCAACTGCGGTTAGAGCCTTTGTGGCGCAATTCACCATTTCGGAGCGCACTGGATTGATTTCATTACAAAGAGTTGGATCTGAGCACATTTGTGCGAGATGGATTTTTCATTCGAGTTTACACATTTGTAGAATTTTTTTGTGAGCTGTTAAGCGAGCACAGGAATACAGTTTATCTATGCAATTTCTCAAAACATTAATAAAAAAAATCCATATTTATGTTCTATTAAAGGGGTCTTATAAATGTGACAGTAATGAAAGTATTCAAAAGAAAGTAAAAATTTGTGAAAAGCATTTCATGTTCATGTTTTAATATTTTCATCACTCTAATCTCAATGTTCACATGGAAAAGCTGTTATTGAACCACTGGACTGAAACGTGAATAATTTTAGAGCAAAAAAGGTACAAGAAAGAAGACAATATTTCACTGGTATATTCATATTTTTCATCTTGCTATGGAAATTTATCTCGCATCTTTCCATGTTAATTCAGGAGCGCAGTCACAAACCGCTGGATTGTTGGTTTTCTTATTCTCCAATCAGACAATCATTGGCTGGACAGTCAAATCTGTCTTATCAGCTGTAAAACACAACTTCCACCTAAACAACAAGTTCACACCTGCACAAATATTTTCAAGTCTTCATATAAACAATGTTTGCTTGTGTTTAGTGTGCGATCATGACCTCGGCGGGACAAGACGACGTCTGCTTTGTGCATCAATGCACGGCTCTAATAATGGCAAAACAAGTCTGTCAGGCTGAACACCGGCATGGGCGTCAGTGTTTCTCCAAGGCTTGAGTCAGGAGCTGGTTCAGTCGGGAGATCATCGGACGAGGGTCTTCGTTCAGGCCAGCTGTGATCATGGCGTTGTCGTAAATCTGGTATGTAAAAAAGACATTTAGTTTTGATTATAAATAGTATAACTGAGGTGAGAGAATATGTGGGAAACATTGTTTACCTGTTCAAGGAGAAGCTGTGCCAGATCAGGGTTTGAGTCCTTCAGTGCATGAAGCTTCTTGATCAGATCATGTCTGCAAACAATCGCTTGATATTAGAGAAACCACAGCATTTCTATTTATTATGCAAGTACAATATACTTCACTTTAGTTGGCACTCTCCTTAAATACACTGCAAAAAATATGTTTTCTCTTGGTAATTCTATTGTCATCTCTTGCCATATGTATGAGACTGACCATGGATTTTCTTGGCAATGATTTTTCCGGGGTAGGTTGCCAGGTCTCTCCCAACCCTCCCCATTACATGGCTTGGGACTCACACTTTCACACTTTAATGTCTCCAATTCACCTATACTGCATGGTTTTGGATTGGGGGAGAAACTGAAGCATCCAGAGGAAAGCCATGATGACACCAGGAGAACATGCTTCAAATGAGGTTCATTCTGGTGTTATGCAGCACGTTTGAGCTTCAGCAAGAACCAGTGAGGTTCATTCTCGTGTTACGCAGCACGTTTAAGCTTCAGCAAGAACCAATGAGGTTCATTCTCGTGTTACGCAGCACATTTGGGCTTCCTCAAGAACCAATGAGGTTCATTTTTGTGTGTTACGCAGCATGTTTGAGCTTCAGCAAGAACCAATGAGGTTCATTCTCGTGTTACGCAGCACGTTTGAGCTTCCTCAAGATCCAGTGAGGTTCATTCTCGTGTTACGCAGCATGTTTGAGCTTCAGCAAGAACCAATGAGGTTCATTCTCGTGTTACGCAGCACGTTTGAGCTTCCTCAAGAACCAATGAGGTTCATTTTTGTGTGTTACGCAGCATGTTTGAGCTTCAGCAACAACCAATGAGGTTCATTCTCGTGTTACGCAGCACGTTTGAGCTTCCTCAAGATCCAGTGAGGTTCATTCTCGTGTTACGCAGCGTGTTTGAGCTTCAGAAAGAACCAATGAGGTTCATTCTCGTGTTACGCAGCACGTTTGAGCTTCAGCAAGAACCAATGAGGTTCATTCTCGTGTTACGAAGTATGTTAGAGCTTCAGAAAGAACCAATGAGGTTAATTCTCGTGTTACGTAGCGTGTTTGAGCTTCAGAAAGAACCAATGAGGTTCATTCTCGTGTTACGAAGTATGTTAGAGCTTCAGAAAGAACCAATGAGGTTCATTCTCGTGTTACGTAGCGTGTTTGAGCTTCAGAAAGAACCAATGAGGTTCATTCTCGTGTTACGCAGCACGTTTAAGCTTCAGCAAGAACCAATGAGGTTCATTCTGGTGTTACGCAGCACGTTTGGGCTTCCTCAAGAACCAATGAGGTTCATTTTTGTGTGTTACGCAGCACGTTTGAGCTTCCTCAAGAACCAATGAGGTTCATCTTTGTGTTACGCAGCACGTTTGAGCTTCCTCAAGAACCAATGAGGTTCATTTTAGTGTGTTACGCAGCATGTTTGAGCTTCCAATAAAGCTAATGAGGTTCATTCTCGTGTTACGCAGCACATTTGGGCTTCCTCAAGAACCAATGAGGTTCATTCTCGTGTTACGCAGCACGTTTGAGCTTCCTCAAGATCCAGTGAGGTTCATTCTCGTGTTACGCAGCATGTTTGAGTTTCTGCAAGAACCAATGAGGTTCATTTTTGTGTGTTACGCAGCACGTTTGGGCTTCCTCAAGAACCAATGAGGTTCATTTTTGTGTGTTACGCAGCATGTTTGAGCTTCAGCAACAACCAATGAGGTTCATTCTCGTGTTACGCAGCACGTTTGAGCTTCCTCAAGATCCAGTGAGGTTCATTCTCGTGTTACGCAGCGTGTTTGAGCTTCAGAAAGAACCAATGAGGTTCATTCTCGTGTTACGCAGCACGTTTGAGCTTCAGCAAGAACCAATGAGGTTCATTCTCGTGTTACGAAGTATGTTAGAGCTTCAGAAAGAACCAATGAGGTTAATTCTCGTGTTACGTAGCGTGTTTGAGCTTCAGAAAGAACCAATGAGGTTCATTCTCGTGTTACGAAGTATGTTAGAGCTTCAGAAAGAACCAATGAGGTTCATTCTCGTGTTACGTAGCGTGTTTGAGCTTCAGAAAGAACCAATGAGGTTCATTCTCGTGTTACGCAGCACGTTTAAGCTTCAGCAAGAACCAATGAGGTTCATTCTGGTGTTACGCAGCACGTTTGGGCTTCCTCAAGAACCAATGAGGTTCATTTTTGTGTGTTACGCAGCACGTTTGAGCTTCCTCAAGAACCAATGAGGTTCATCTTTGTGTTACGCAGCACGTTTGAGCTTCCTCAAGAACCAATGAGGTTCATTTTAGTGTGTTACGCAGCATGTTTGAGCTTCCAATAAAGCTAATGAGGTTCATTCTCGTGTAACGCAGCACATTTGGGCTTCCTCAAGAACCAATGAGGTTCATTTTTGTGTGTTACGCAGCACGTTTAAGCTTCAGCAAGAACCAATGAGGTTCATTCTGGTGTTACGCAGCACGTTTGGGCTTCCTCAAGAACCAATGAGGTTCATTTTTGTGTGTTACGCAGCACGTTTAAGCTTCAGCAAGAACCAATGAGGTTCATTCTAGTGTTACGCAGCACATTTGGGCTTCCTCAAGAACCAATGAGGTTCATTTTTGTGTTACGCAGCATGTTTGAGCTTCAGCAAGAACCAATGAGGTTCATTCTCGTGTTACGCAGCACGTTTGAGCTTCAGCAAGAACCAATGAGGTTCATTCTCGTGTTACACATCACATTTGAGCATCCTCAAGATCCAGTGAGGTTCATTCTCGTGTTACGCAGCGTGTTTGAGTTTCTGCAAGAACCAATGAGGTTCATTCTCATGTTACGAAGTATGTTTGAGCTTCAGAAAGAACCAATGAGGTTCATTCTCGTGTTACGAAGTATGTTAGAGCTTCAGAAAGAACCAATGAGGTTCATTCTCGTGTTACGTAGCGTGTTTGAGCTTCAGAAAGAACCAATGAGGTTCATTCTCGTGTTACGCAGCACGTTTAAGCTTCAGCAAGAACCAATGAGGTTCATTCTGGTGTTACGCAGCACATTTGGGCTTCCTCAAGAACCAATGAAGTTCATTTTTGTGTGTTACGCAGCACGTTTGAGCTTCTGCAAGAACCAATGAGGTTCATTCTGGTGTTACGCAGCACATTTGGGCTTCCTCAAGAACCAATGAGGTTCATTTTTGTGTGTTACGCAGCATGTTTGAGCTTCAGCAAGAACCAATGAGGTTCATTCTCGTGTTGCGCAGCACGTTTGAGCTTCCTCAAGATCCAGTGAGGTTCATTCTCGTGTTACACATCACATTTGAGCATCCTCAAGATCCAGTGAGGTTCATTCTCGTGTTACGCAGCGTGTTTGAGTTTCTGCAAGAACCAATGAGGTTCATTCTCATGTTACGAAGTATGTTTGAGCTTCAGAAAGAACCAATGAGGTTCATTCTCGTGTTACGAAGTATGTTAGAGCTTCAGAAAGAACCAATGAGGTTCATTCTCGTGTTACGTAGCGTGTTTGAGCTTCAGAAAGAACCAATGAGGTTCATTCTCGTGTTACGCAGCACGTTTAAGCTTCAGCAAGAACCAATGAGGTTCATTCTGGTGTTACGCAGCACATTTGGGCTTCCTCAAGAACCAATGAAGTTCATTTTTGTGTGTTACGCAGCACGTTTGAGCTTCTGCAAGAACCAATGAGGTTCATTCTGGTGTTACGCAGCACATTTGGGCTTCCTCAAGAACCAATGAGGTTCATTTTTGTGTGTTACGCAGCATGTTTGAGCTTCAGCAAGAACCAATGAGGTTCATTCTCGTGTTGCGCAGCACGTTTGAGCTTCCTCAAGATCCAGTGAGGTTCATTCTCGTGTTACGCAGCGTGTTTGAGTTTCTGCAAGAACCAATGAGGTTCATTCTCATGTTACGTAGCGTGTTTGAGCTTCAGAAAGAACCAATGAGGTTCATTCTCGTGTTACGAAGTATGTTAGAGCTTCAGAAAGAACCAATGAGGTTCATTCTCGTGTTACGTAGCGTGTTTGAGCTTCAGAAAGAACCAATGAGGTTCATTCTCGTGTTACGCAGCACGTTTAAGCTTCAGCAAGAACCAATGAGGTTCATTCTGGTGTTACGCAGCACGTTTGGGCTTCCTCAAGAACCAATGAGGTTCATTTTTGTGTGTTACGCAGCACGTTTAAGCTTCAGCAAGAACCAATGAGGTTCATTCTGGTGTTACGCAGCACATTTGGGCTTCCTCAAGAACCAATGAGGTTCATTTTTGTGTGTTACGCAGCATGTTTGAGCTTCAGCAAGAACCAATGAGGTTCATTTTTGTGTGTTACGCAGCATGTTTGAGCTTCAGCAAGAACCAATGAGGTTCATTCTCGTGTTACGCAGCACGTTTAAGGTTCAGCAAGAACCAATGAGGTTCATTCTGGTGTTACGCAGCACGTTTGGGCTTCCTCAAGATCCAGTGAGGTTCATTCTCATGTTTCGTAGCATGTTTGAGCTTCAGAAAGAACCACTGAGGTTCATTCTGGTGTTACGCAGCACATTTGAGCTTCCTCAAGAACCACTGAGGTTCATTCTGGTGTTACGCAGCACATTTGAGCTTCCAATAAAGCCAATGAGGTTCATTCTCGTGTTATGCGGCACGTTTGAGCTTCAGCAAGAACCAATGAGGTTCATTTTTGTGTGTTACGCAGCATGTTTGAGCTTCTGCAAGAACCAATGAGGTTCATTCTCGTGTTACGCAGCACGTTTGAGTTTCAGCAAGAACCAATGAGGTTCATTCTCGTGTGTTACGCAGCACGTTTGAGTTTCAGCAAGAACCAATGAGGTTCATTCTCGTGTGTTACGCAGTATATTTGAGCTTCCTCAAGAACCAATGAGGTTCGTTCTCGTGTTATGCAGCACGTTTGAGCTTCCTCAAGATCCAGTGAGGTTCATTCTCGTGTTTCGTAGCGTGTTTGAGCTTCAGAAAGAACCAATGAGGTTCATTCTGGTGTTACGCAGCACATTTGAGCTTCCAATAAAGCCAATGAGGTTCATTCTCATGTTATGCGGCACGTTTGAGCTTCAGCAAGAACCAATAAGGTTCATTTTTGTGTGTTACGCAGCATGTTTGAGCTTCTGCAAGAACCAATGAGGTTCATTCTCGTGTTACGCAGCATGTTTGAGTTTCAGCAAGAACCAATGAGGTTCATTCTTGTGTTTTACGCAGCACGTTTGAGTTTCAGCAAGAACCAATGAGGTTCATTTTCGTGTTTTACGCAGCACGTTTGAGCTTCAGCAAGAACCAATGAGGTTCCACAAGAACCAGTGATGTTCATTCTCGTGTTACGCAGCACGTTTGAGCTTCCTCAAGAACCAATGAGGTTCGTTCTCGTGTTATGCAGCACGTTTGAGCTTCCTCAAGATCCAGTGAGGTTCATTCTCGTGTTTCGTAGCGTGTTTGAGCTTCAGAAAGAACCAATGAGGTTCATTCTCGTGTTATGCAGCACGTTTGAGCTTCCTCAAGATCCAGTGAGGTTCATTCTCGTGTTTCGTAGCGTGTTTGAGCTTCAGAAAGAACCAATGAGGTTCATTTTTGTGTGTTACGCAGCATGTTTGAGCTTCTGCAAGAACCAATGAGGTTCATTCTTGTGTTTTACGCAGCACGTTTGAGTTTCAGCAAGAACCAATGAGGTTCATTCTCGTGTTTTACGCAGCACGTTTGAGCTTCAGCAAGAACCAATGAGGTTCCACAAGAACCAGTGATGTTCATTCTCGTGTTACGCAGCACATTTGAGCTTCCAATAAAGCCAATGAGGTTCATTCTCATGTTATGCGGCACGTTTGAGCTTCTGCAAGAACCAATGAGGTTCATTTTTGTGTGTTACGCAGCATGTTTGAGCTTCTGCAAGAACCAATGAGGTTCATTCTCGTGTTACGCAGCACGTTTGAGTTTCAGCAAGAACCAATGAGGTTCATTCTCGTGTGTTACGCAGCACGTTTGAGTTTCAGCAAGAACCAATGAGGTTCATTCTCGTGTGTTACGCAGCACGTTTGAGTTTCAGCAAGAACCAATGAGGTTCATTCTCGTGTGTTACGCAGTATATTTGAGCTTCCTCAAGAACCAATGAGGTTCGTTCTCGTGTTATGCAGCACGTTTGAGCTTCCTCAAGATCCAGTGAGGTTCATTCTCGTGTTTCGTAGCGTGTTTGAGCTTCAGAAAGAACCAATGAGGTTCATTCTGGTGTTACGCAGCACATTTGAGCTTCCAATAAAGCCAATGAGGTTCATTCTCATGTTATGCGGCACGTTTGAGCTTCAGCAAGAACCAATAAGGTTCATTTTTGTGTGTTACACAGCATGTTTGAGCTTCTGCAAGAACCAATGAGGTTCATTCTCGTGTTACGCAGCACGTTTGAGTTTCAGCAAGAACCAATGAGGTTCATTCTCGTGTTTTACGCAGCACGTTTGAGCTTCAGCAAGAACCAATGAGGTTCCACAAGAACCAGTGATGTTCATTCTCGTGTTACGCAGCACGTTTGAGCTTCTGCAAGAACCAATGAGATTCATTCTCATGTTACATAGCATGTTTGAGCTTCAGCAAGAACCAATGAGGTTCATTCTCGTGTTACGCAGCACATCTGAGCTTCCACAAGAACCAATGATGTTCATTCTCATGTTATGCAGCACGCTTGAGCTTCCACAAGAACCAATGATGTTCATTCTCACGTTACATAGCACGCTTGAGCTTCAGCAAGAACCAATGAGGTTAATTCTCGTGTTACGCAGCTCGTTTGAGCTCAGAAAGAACAAATGAGGTTCATTCTCGTGTTACAAAGCATGTTTGAGTTTCAGAAAGAACCAATGAGGTTCATTTTTGTGTGTTACGCAGCACGTTTAAGCTTCAGCAAGAACCAATGAGGTTCATTCTGGTGTTACGCAGCACATTTGGGCTTCCTCAAGAACCAATGAGGTTCATTTTTGTGTGTTACGCAGCATGTTTGAGCTTCAGCAAGAACCAATGAGGTTCATTTTTGTGTGTTACGCAGCATGTTTGAGCTTCAGCAAGAACCAATGAGGTTCATTCTCGTGTTACGCAGCACGTTTAAGGTTCAGCAAGAACCAATGAGGTTCATTCTGGTGTTACGCAGCACGTTTGGGCTTCCTCAAGATCCAGTGAGGTTCATTCTCATGTTTCGTAGCATGTTTGAGCTTCAGAAAGAACCACTGAGGTTCATTCTGGTGTTACGCAGCACATTTGAGCTTCCTCAAGAACCACTGAGGTTCATTCTGGTGTTACGCAGCACATTTGAGCTTCCAATAAAGCCAATGAGGTTCATTCTCGTGTTATGCGGCACGTTTGAGCTTCAGCAAGAACCAATGAGGTTCATTTTTGTGTGTTACGCAGCATGTTTGAGCTTCTGCAAGAACCAATGAGGTTCATTCTCGTGTTACGCAGCACGTTTGAGTTTCAGCAAGAACCAATGAGGTTCATTCTCGTGTGTTACGCAGCACGTTTGAGTTTCAGCAAGAACCAATGAGGTTCATTCTCGTGTGTTACGCAGTATATTTGAGCTTCCTCAAGAACCAATGAGGTTCGTTCTCGTGTTATGCAGCACGTTTGAGCTTCCTCAAGATCCAGTGAGGTTCATTCTCGTGTTTCGTAGCGTGTTTGAGCTTCAGAAAGAACCAATGAGGTTCATTCTGGTGTTACGCAGCACATTTGAGCTTCCAATAAAGCCAATGAGGTTCATTCTCATGTTATGCGGCACGTTTGAGCTTCAGCAAGAACCAATAAGGTTCATTTTTGTGTGTTACGCAGCATGTTTGAGCTTCTGCAAGAACCAATGAGGTTCATTCTCGTGTTACGCAGCATGTTTGAGTTTCAGCAAGAACCAATGAGGTTCATTCTTGTGTTTTACGCAGCACGTTTGAGTTTCAGCAAGAACCAATGAGGTTCATTTTCGTGTTTTACGCAGCACGTTTGAGCTTCAGCAAGAACCAATGAGGTTCCACAAGAACCAGTGATGTTCATTCTCGTGTTACGCAGCACGTTTGAGCTTCCTCAAGAACCAATGAGGTTCGTTCTCGTGTTATGCAGCACGTTTGAGCTTCCTCAAGATCCAGTGAGGTTCATTCTCGTGTTTCGTAGCGTGTTTGAGCTTCAGAAAGAACCAATGAGGTTCATTCTCGTGTTATGCAGCACGTTTGAGCTTCCTCAAGATCCAGTGAGGTTCATTCTCGTGTTTCGTAGCGTGTTTGAGCTTCAGAAAGAACCAATGAGGTTCATTTTTGTGTGTTACGCAGCATGTTTGAGCTTCTGCAAGAACCAATGAGGTTCATTCTCGTGTTACGCAGCATGTTTGAGTTTCAGCAAGAACCAATGAGGTTCATTCTTGTGTTTTACGCAGCACGTTTGAGTTTCAGCAAGAACCAATGAGGTTCATTCTCGTGTTTTACGCAGCACGTTTGAGCTTCAGCAAGAACCAATGAGGTTCCACAAGAACCAGTGATGTTCATTCTCGTGTTACGCAGCACATTTGAGCTTCCAATAAAGCCAATGAGGTTCATTCTCATGTTATGCGGCACGTTTGAGCTTCTGCAAGAACCAATGAGGTTCATTTTTGTGTGTTACGCAGCATGTTTGAGCTTCTGCAAGAACCAATGAGGTTCATTCTCGTGTTACGCAGCACGTTTGAGTTTCAGCAAGAACCAATGAGGTTCATTCTCGTGTGTTACGCAGCACGTTTGAGTTTCAGCAAGAACCAATGAGGTTCATTCTCGTGTGTTACGCAGCACGTTTGAGTTTCAGCAAGAACCAATGAGGTTCATTCTCGTGTGTTACGCAGTATATTTGAGCTTCCTCAAGAACCAATGAGGTTCGTTCTCGTGTTATGCAGCACGTTTGAGCTTCCTCAAGATCCAGTGAGGTTCATTCTCGTGTTTCGTAGCGTGTTTGAGCTTCAGAAAGAACCAATGAGGTTCATTCTGGTGTTACGCAGCACATTTGAGCTTCCAATAAAGCCAATGAGGTTCATTCTCATGTTATGCGGCACGTTTGAGCTTCAGCAAGAACCAATAAGGTTCATTTTTGTGTGTTACACAGCATGTTTGAGCTTCTGCAAGAACCAATGAGGTTCATTCTCGTGTTACGCAGCACGTTTGAGTTTCAGCAAGAACCAATGAGGTTCATTCTCGTGTTTTACGCAGCACGTTTGAGCTTCAGCAAGAACCAATGAGGTTCCACAAGAACCAGTGATGTTCATTCTCGTGTTACGCAGCACGTTTGAGCTTCTGCAAGAACCAATGAGATTCATTCTCATGTTACATAGCATGTTTGAGCTTCAGCAAGAACCAATGAGGTTCATTCTCGTGTTACGCAGCACATCTGAGCTTCCACAAGAACCAATGATGTTCATTCTCATGTTATGCAGCACGCTTGAGCTTCCACAAGAACCAATGATGTTCATTCTCACGTTACATAGCACGCTTGAGCTTCAGCAAGAACCAATGAGGTTAATTCTCGTGTTACGCAGCTCGTTTGAGCTCAGAAAGAACAAATGAGGTTCATTCTCGTGTTACAAAGCATGTTTGAGTTTCAGAAAGAACCAATGAGGTTCATTCTTGTGAGTTACACAGCACGTTTGAGCTCAGAAAGAACAAATGAGGTTGATTTTGGTGTTACGCATACGGATACTGGGTTGGAGTGTTAAAGTTAACAGTCTGGTACCCAGCATTGATCTCCAGTGTGGGCTGTAGGATCTGTGCCCTTTCCTCTGAGCTGCGGGCAAGCTGCTGTGTGCGTAGGAAGTGTCGAGCGGCACCCATTTCCAGCACTGTGATCATGGCAGGGTGTGTGTCCAGACGTGGCGTCACCTACGGAAAAGGTAAATGAATGTTAATAATCACAAGATGTCAGGTCTCCATGCATTTGCAAGATATGTGTAAATGAGGAAAATGATGTGGTATACATGCATGTTAATGATTAAACATTTAAAAGTCAACGATCCAATCAATCCCTGATAGACAAAATTGAGTCCTGCCATCAATTTGTTCTTGTTTGAGAAGCCATTTCACTTGGATATACGTCACAAAAGGGAAGAAAAGACTCGCAACTTCTGTTTCATGCCAAATTTAAATTAGTCTAGAGCCACCGTGGATCGAACTTGTTGGTCCAGCACATCTCATAGATGCTCATTTGGATTCAGATCTGGGGAATTTCAAGGCCAAGGCAACACCTTGAACTCTTCTTCATGTTCCTCAAACCATTCCTGAACAATGTGTGCCATGTGGCAGCATGTATTATCCTGCTGAAAGAGCCACTTCCACCAGGAAACAACATTGTCATGAAGGGTGTACCTGGTCTCCAACAATATTTAGGTAGGTGGCACGTGTCAAAATTGACGTCCACATGAATGGCCAACAGTGTATTCTGGTGCCATCACTTCCCCAGGTAAATTGTGCACATGTACATAGCTGTCCATGTGATGTAAAAGAAAATGGGACTCATCGGACCAGGTGACCTTCTTCCACTGCTCCAAGATCCAGTTCAGATGCTTGCATGCCCATTATAGGTGCTTTCAAAGGTATACAGGGGTCATCATTGGCACACTCTGACTGATCTGTGGCTACGCTGCCCCATACGACTGTGACACATTCCTCCCATAAGCATCATTAAAATGTTGTGTAGACCTTCTGAAGGCTCAGACCAGACGGGATAGCCTTCGTTGCATGCCTGACACCCTGTCACTGGTTTGTGGTTTATCTCTACTCAGACCAAATTCTCACCACTTCTGACTGGGAGTTACCCACAAGCCTTGCTGTTTCAGAGAAACTCTGACCGAGTCGCCTTGCCATAAAAATTTGGCCCTTGCCAAAGTCGCCCAGCTCTTTATTTCTCTTGCATTCAACACGTTGATTACGAGAACTGATTGTTTGCTCACAATCTAATCTACCTAGACTTTAATATGTGATCTTGTTAGGAGATGTTCGATATTCGCTTCACCTGTGACAGGTCGTAATGTTTTGGCTGAGTGTATATTTAAATACCTTGATGTTGGTGACTCTCTGTCCGAGCGAGTTCCTCATCCAGGCCAAAAGATCTTCTGCCTGCTGATCAGTCAAGCGCTCTGACGCTGCACGGGGCAAACACATCACCAGTGATTCTACAGATCATGGGTGTCTTTTGACTTGTCCAAATGCTTCAGTCACATTAAAGTGATCTGCAAAATGAGGTGATGAATGACGAACATATACATATACATGCATCTACAAATGATGAACAATTCAAAAATGTCATTTGTCATATATTTCCTAATGTTGCATCTTACCTGGTTTGCTGTCTTGAAATTTCTCCTCTTTGTAATGGTCTACAACAATGTCAGTCTCAGCTGAGATGAGCTTCTTCCTGTCGAACTCTCTGAGGTGAAGCAGCGTGAGCTCATCAAACTGCTCAAAGCAGAACAAGACCTGCCGGAAGAGCAGAACCTCAAAAACAGGCACGTCTTTTTTCTGCTGTTTTTATTGCTACTTAATTTTCTCATCTCAACATGGCATAACCAATTAAATATAGCACCCAATAAATAATATATAAATACATACAGAATATAGAATAATAATAAAAAAAACAACAAATAAATAAATAATTTATTCAGATTTTGTTGTTTTGAAGGTTGAAATCCAAAAGTGTAAAATGTTATTTATTTAATATATAATATTATATTAATTAAAAACAGTGATTCTGTCTTAATAAAAGTTAATGAATTTTATAATTAGGCAAAAGTATTACCCTGTGATGCAAAATAACAGACTTCAAATACTAAGTAATGTTTTTTTTCTCTTTATTACTCCATACTTATATTTTATTATTATTTATTAAATGTGAATTTTTATATTTATATTAAATTATATGTATTTGGTAAAGCATTTACAATTAAACGGGACGTCTACTTTCTCAAGACAGAAAATGTGCAATCTTGAGAATCTTTTTCCAAGTCAAGAATATTTAATGTCATGCTTTGATCACATACAAGATAAAATGTTTTAATAAATGCCATCTTACAGCATCTTTAGCTGCTGACCAATATAAGATGGCCATTTTGAGATTAACAGAAGTGTTGGCGCCCTCTTGTGTTCATCTCAATATCTACCAACACGTTTGTCAATAGATAATGCGCATTTCATGTTTTGAGAACATTTTTAATTGCAATTCAATTATCAGTTGTTTTCCAGCAAATCTCCACAATGCACTGCATCAGCCTTTGGATAAACTTCTAGTTTTATTGTTAATTAGTTCTTGAATATGACAGTGTGCTGTTTAGTTAACCGTAGACCTGTTTATCTCTAGTCTCACCTCCATATCTTTCTGTTTCATGGCCTCGAAGTACGGCGAGTGTTCGGCCAGGTGGCGGTTGGGAGCGCACAGATAGTAAATGTTCCTCGTTCCCGCCTTCATCCGAGAGGCGTAGTCCATCAGACTGGTCTGCTGACCCGCAGGAAGCGCTGATGACTCAAAGCGCAACAGCTTGGCAATGTCCTCCTATGAACACATGAATCAGCCATTTAAAATGATCTGAGAGAAACAGGTAGATTATGAAGGCTAAAAGAGGCATTTCGCACCTTGACGCTCTGCTCCGCTGTGGTTACGATGCCCTCGCGCATAAAGAGCCCGTAGTCATCAAAGAAGCGAGCGTATTTCTCTGGATCCTTCTTGCTCTGGTCCAACAAGAACCGAATGACACGCTGCTGTAAAACATCCCGCAGTTTCCTGAAAGAAAGAGAGTTTGTTACTCTTATTTTTTGCACAAAGCAGAAGATATAACGTCATATTCAGGCAGCTTTATACCTGATCAGGGCGCTTTCCTGTAGCAGCTCTCTGCTGAGGTTTAGAGGAATATCTTCACTGTCCACAACACCTGAAAGCACAAACACAAGATGAAATTTGATTGGGATCAAATTTCCTTTATTTTGAAGTCTTATAATGCATTTAAATTTGTTTCATGCAGATAAATGGATGCTCTTCTGACCTCGAAGGAAGCGCAGCCACTTGGGAAGGATGTCTGTGGCTTTGGTTTGGATAAGAACCTTCCTGCAGTACAGAGCCACACTGGATCCCATCTCACGACTCACGTCAAACATGGACGGTTTCTGCTCACACACATTTACAAACAGGGTAATGCAGTCAGTCGGGCATCATCACAAAACAAAGAATCATTAGGATTTATAACATGGCTGATTTGGATTCAAGTTCGAGTTTTGTGAGATACATCGGATACACCGCTGAATACTAAATAAAATGTATAATTGGAAAACAAAAATTACATAATTTAAGACTGTTCATGTGTTTTCATTTGTATACAAATGACATGCACATAATTGCATAAATCATATAAATTGAATAATGCATATTTGGGTTATAATTTGTGTTGTTAAATGATGTAACAGGCTAAGTAATTTAAAATAAATAACTTTTTTAATATGTATAATGAAATTTAAAAATATGTAAATACTTGATTTTTTAAAAATGTATGTATGCAATTTTTAAATTAAGTGCATATGTAATTATGTATCAGGATAGTTATTTAAAAATTAACATTTTTGAATCATTATTTTTAATTTTTTTAATTACATATTTGCAATTTTTAATTATTTAACTAACATACTGTGATTTAAGTTTAAATAAATGCAATATAATCGCATATAAATTACAATAATGTAATTAATTGTCAATTTTGTAGTTTAATTATATTATATATTATGATTAATAAGTAAAATGTATAATGTTAAGAAATATTTGACAAGTGAACTTTATTGTATCTATTGAAAGGGTAACATCAGTTAAAATGTCATAACTAAATAAGTAAATAATCTAAGTCATAGTGGTTCAGCTACTTATGTATTGTAAGTTACACAATTGCATATTTGTCTGATTCAACCATCTCACACTCACCATCTCCGGCACGTAGAAGATGCTGCGGATATTGAGCGGGGCGTCAGCGCGGTAGTGCAGTGTGTAGCGGGGTTTGTCGTGGGCTTGAGCCACATAACGATAAAACTCCTCATGCTGCCACTCGCTGATGTCTTTGGGCTCCATCATCCAGAGCGCCTGCAGAGAGAGAAAAACGGGTCAGGACTAGAGCCCTGCATTTCTGCCCGAGCCCGACTGGCTCCAACTTATTTCTAGCCCATGGGCTGGGCTTCAAGGCGATTTTCACGTCATAGCTCACAGGCGGGCCGGGCCTCGGGCCTGTTTTAGGCTTCTCCTTCTTTTAATACTTTGGGCATCCATTAATTAAAATAAACCATGAGAAGCTGATGATGGTAAAACAAACATAGGCTACATAGACATTATCAGAATAAAATACAGTCAATCAGACATATAAAAAGTTACACTGCTCAATGTATATATATGTATATACCATCAACTCGCTTGCAAAGCACATCTGAAGGATGTATTGTTGGAACAGGAGCTAAGTACAAAGCCTATAATTTACATAATAATAGTTTAGCATCATACATCATGAATAGAAAACAACTGGATTTGTGCTGAATTGGAGAAGTAGGCGACATGTTCTTTTATTTTTCGTTATGATTCTGTTCTGAATAGGCTACCGTTTATAGGATTTGTTGTCTATAGATTTACATTTATAGTTTGTTTTCTTTTTAAACTGTCTAACCGATAGTATTAATTGGTCAAAATTCTTGGTTAACAGTTAACCAGTCAATTATGAGCATCCCTAATTAAAACTTTCCAGTGCGGAATGTTTTAATTGGGGATGCTTTTTATTTTTTCACGATTCTCTTTCTCTATATGAGAGTTGACAGGCTTCACACACCTGCAGGGTGTTCAGCCGCCGTCCGTTCAGGAAGATGGGAAAACTGACAAAGTTGCTGTACTTAGTCACAACCTCTGCAAAACAGACAAGTCACATAAATGAGTTTCTTCTTAAAGCATGGAATGTTTTATGTCATTGTGCGTGGTTTGGAGTGGTTTTTGCAGACCTTTGACTCGATCTTCTGATGAAAACTCTTTGCAGTCGTCTTTAAGGTGAAGCACGATCTTAGTCCCCTGACGCACACCTGAAGCTTCTGCGATCTCAAACACTCCAGAGCTGCAAACACACAAAACTCAGTGAGTAAAACACAAAAATGTGATTCATTTTATTCAGATGTTTGCTTTGTCTCAACCTCAAGATGCGTAAAGATGGTCTTATACCCACAAATATGCAGTGTTGGGGAGTAGCTAAAGTAGCAACGCTACTAATTTAACTACATTTTTCGGTAGCTTGAAAGTAGCTCAGTTGCTTTTAAAACAGTTTAGCTTTTCCAGTAGCTATCTACTTTATCTAGCAAGTTGCAGTGTAGTGCGACCAAAAGCTACATTCCTTTCCCTTTCGAATGGGAACTTGCACTGTGTCCTAGGACACTAATGGGGAATGCCTCCAGCATGTCCGGTGTCTGAAGTACATGTAAAAACACGACAATAACATTGGCCAGCAACAGCCCATGACATCACTACTGGTGTGACCAGAATTCAAATAGGGCATCTGTAGTACACGTCATCCTCTTTCTTGTCTTCAGGATCCGTTTGTTTATGTACGTGTGAAGACGATCACTCAGCCAAGAATTTCCAGAAGTATGTGCCTCCGTATCAGAGGCAAGTTTCTTGATTAGTGATAGAGTCTGGCATTTGAACCGAGCACATTTAACTTTTGAGGGAGTTGAGCACGCTCTTTATTATGTGGTTGGTGTGATAAGATAATTTGTTGTTTATTCTCTCGAGGGATGAGAATAGAGCGCTTGCACCCTGTGGTTTGGGTCCTGTGGCCAACATAGCGACAGGCAGGTTCAATCACGGAGGTGGTTGGCGGAGCAAGGGAAGAGTCTTATGAGATTCCTTCTCTTTCTGGTCTGCTATTATTAATGTGTGAGGCCTAATTATGTGGAATTACATGTAAAGAGTATGAAGGCAGATGTTATTTTTAGATTTGCCTCCTCTGCTGGCCTGCACAATAGCAGCGCTTTGTGGTGGCGATCTCTGGAAGCTTAGTTGTGAACCCTTCCTAGTTGTATGCACCTTCATGAGTGTTGGAGTCTAAAGAGCCTGTTTTTTTCCCTTGGGTTCGACTGAAGAGCAGAACCCTCCCCCTGAGTCGGGTCTTGAAGCAGCATCAAGATCCCGGGATGAGGTCTTTCGATCTTGGGAACCCGACAGCAATTGTTTTTTCGCCCCAGTTTGCAAACACTTCTTTTGTCATAAGGCACCTTCAGGAGTGTCTGGACTTTTGAGATCCTAGGAAAACATTTGTTTCTGAGTGGTCGCAGCTAGCTAGCTGGCTTCCCTTGGTGGCAATGTTTTCATGGTTAAGTATAAGTGGAACCCTTTAATAGTAGGATTCCCAACTCCCTATGAGAGAGCTCAGTTTGCTGCTGGAGTCTCAGCTGAGCATTTTTGCCTAGCCCCCTTATACTTTCTTGTGATCTGCCGACCAAGGAAAGCTCGGAGCTCTTCTGGTCTCTGGGCTCCAACAGGAAGTGGTCTTTTCACCTTGGGCAAACCCCTCCTGTTGTACAGCACCTTTGAGTGCTTAAGCTTAGAGACCAAATCTTATTACAGGTTTTACAATGGTTGTAGTTGGCCTTAGCTGGTAGCTCCCGCTGGTCATTTAGGATGTAGGCCCTTTTTGAGCCTCCCTGGTTTGAGCCTCATCCTGCTGAGGACTTCGCTCCCAGAGCTCAGTCTGGATTACAGTATCGAGTTGTCAGGCTCCTTTGTAAGCCTCCTTGGTAAGCAGTCCTTGGTGCAGAATGTAGTTAGGCCTCCTCTCGCTTTAGAGAGTTGTCCTGCTGAGACCTCCGTTCCTAGAGCTCAGTCAGGGTGGCTACACAGAGTTGTATGGCTCTCTATGTGCCTCCTTCGGGGAACTATCCGGGAAGCATTGTTAAGTTTCCTTTTGAGTCATCATGCTGAGACCTCAATTCCAAAAAGCTCTGCATAAGATAACATGTCAAAGTGTTATGGTTCTCTTTGAGCCGCCTTGGCGAGGTGGTCTTTTAGAGTAGAGTGTAGTTAGGTTTCCTGTTATTATGGTTAAGCCTCCACTTTGAGAGCTCCATGGAGGCAGTGGACTGGGTTGTGGGCTCTTTTTGAGCCTCCCTGGTTAACGGTCTTTAAGGTGGGCATTGCTAGGTCTCCTCTCGCTTTACAGAGTCATCTTGCTGAGGCCTCTGCCCCCAGAGCTCTGCCCAGATAGCAATATCAAGTTGTTGGGCTCCTTTCGAGCCTCCTTGGTAAGCAGTCCTTGACGTAGAATGTAGCTAGGTCTCCTCTCACTTTATAGTCATCTTGATGAGGCCACCATTCTTAGAGCTCAGTAAGGGTGGCTATGCCAGGTTGTATGGCTCTCAAGCCTCCCTGGCAGAACCACTCTGTTGGTTTCCTCTCGATTTAGAGAGCCATTATGCTGAGACCTCCGCTCCTCAGAGCTCAACATTAGATAACCGGTCCAAGATGTGTGGCTCTCTTTGAGCCGCCTTGATGAGTTGGTATTTTAGCATAGAGCGTAGTTAGGTTTCCCCTTGCTATAGAGGGTCATTATGATGAAGCCTCCGTTCTGAGAGCTCCGTGGGGGCAGTACATTGGGTGGTAGGCTGTCTTTGGAGCCTCCCTGGTTGACTGTCCTCAAGGTGGCATTGTTAGGTTTCCTCTCGCTTTAGAGAGTCTTCCTGATGAAGCCTCCACCCCATGGGCTCAGCTTGGATTACAAGACAGATGATCAAGTGTAAGGCTTCTCTTAGCCTCCTTGGTGGCCTCCTCTCGCTTTAGAGAGTCTTTCTGCTGAGGCCTCCTTTCTTCAGTTCCGTTGAAGTCACTGGCTTATGTCAGCCATATGGCACTCATTCTTTCAGCATGTCGGAGTGGGCATTTGTTCTCCATTAGCATCCTAGGATGCAGTGTGAGTTCCCATTCGAAAGGAAATATCTCGGGTTATGAATGTAATCGTGTATGAACGTAACCATGTATGAATGTAAATGTATGAATGTAACCCTTTTCAGAAGGGTAGCTTGACTGTATCTAAACTATTTTTACTTATGAGAAGCTTGTAGTTTTTCAAACTACAGTTTTTAGAGTAGCTACTGCAAATATGGAAAAATCTGCCTGAGATCTACAGTTGCTTTCTAATTGCTGATGCTAATACAAAGTACGGCTGTAAAATGAATTGAATTTTAGTTTTGATTTCTGGGTCCAATGAAAACCAAGATATAATCAAGATAAAACTATTGTGCTGCATTCCGTTCCTTTCCTCTAAAACAGTGTGCTTTTCACCACAAACATAACGTCAAATCATTCAAATCATGTAACTGTCCACTGTCCTAAAACGCAGTACTTTTATTTGTATTGCATTTGTCCCGTTTTTTGTAATTTTCTTCTTTGTTGTTAATGTATTACTGGCTGTTTATGTTTCTTTAATAATTGAAAACCTTTTTTACTTATATTAGTTAGCCTATTATTAGTTTCTGCAACATTATTCAATGAGTTGATGTAATTTCCACTGAAACAGGAAGACAGGGCGGTACATATCGAACAGCTCCTCCCCTTTTTTAAAACAGCCAATAGCGTTTCATTTATATCACAGCTCGAGTACTACTACTTTACTACTGAGCTCAGTAAAGCCACAGTTTCCTCCTAATCTCTAACCGTTTCTCCTCCTAATATACTCCATTATCGCATTAAAGCGGAACTCAGTAAGATTTGCGAAGCTCCCCCTACAGGTTCCTTCAGTGAATCACACTGTCGTAAATACTCCAAGCGCAGCTCTGGACTACAACGACTACAACACTACACCAGCGCAGTAGTTTTGCAAATACACTATAAGAAAGAGGGGGTGGGTAATTTGCAAATACAGTACACTCGATGGAGGGGGTAATTTTCGATATTGTCTTATAAAGTCATAATATATACATTGTTTTTGAATTACCGTAAAGCATTTTGTCAGTCTCGCGTGAACGTGAACATGAGACGAGATTGTGTCGGGACGATGCAGCTCAACTTGCAAGTGCTGTATTCTGGCGTAGACGTGCCAGAGGGGGTTAGTGCTCGCCTCAAACACACCACTACAAGTCAATTAACCATCGTAAGGACTTAGAAAACTATTTATGAAGGTAAAAAAAGTTACTTAGTTCTGCTTTAAAATATACCGTTCTGTGCAGAATTCAAATGGGACCAACATGTTTTCTGGTATGCGCCAACTCGTGCATATGATCCGCTCTGTGTTATCATGTCTCTGGACCAGAGCTGCTGTTAAAATCTTATTATTCTTATTATTAAAATCTCTCATTTTTCTCACCCATCTGAGGACCACTTGTATCCAGGAGCGTCTGGTTCTGCTGACTGAGAATAAACATCCACCTTATCAGCCACCATGAAGGCGGAGTAAAAGCCCACACCAAACTGACCAATGATAGAGCTGCTGGCCTCTGCTTGATTCTGAAGAGCATCCAGAAAAGCCTGATGGAGGAAGAACAAAGACCATGAAATCAAAACCATTGTCAGAATGAGGAGTAGCGGACTTTGGAGAAGTTCAATGAGATGCACCTTTGATCCAGATCGGGCGATGGTGCCCAGATTAGCCACCAGCTCCTCTTTGTTCATCCCAACACCAGTGTCCTACAAATCAGAGCATAAACATGTTGATCAACACCTTCTACACAGGGATTAAAGTGCTCCGCTGCTACAACTGATTTCCTTCTGCTGGATTGCAGAGAGGCCATGTATGAGATCAGTGCAGATTAGAGTCGGAAATTAACAAAAAGGGCACAACAAAAACAAAAAAAATGCCCCAGCACAATTAAACAATCCATTTCGACTGTCGTGATTAAAGTGTAATCTGAAAATGAATTAAAAGTTTCTGTTGTGACATTAGATCTGCTCATGCTGCATTAAAGATTTCTATTTATGCTTTGCTCTTTGCAGCATTGAGCATGACAACAAACACACGTTTCTGATGATTTATGACTGCGATGGCCATGCAGAGGCGATTAGAAGAAAGAACAGTTTTTGTTCACTGTTGTTAAGTGTTAGAGGTTCACTTAAAACAAAACATTGTTTGCAGTTACAAGATAAAAAAAACATAAGCACTAGAAAGATACGTATATGGTTGATCGTATGTATGACTAAAAAGCATCAAGTAGAGCTGCACAATTCTGGACAAACTGAAAATCATGATTTGTTTTAGTTTCAAATAGAGATCACGATTCTCCCACGATTCTGAACCGACAACTAAACAAAATAACGTAATTTACTAGAGGTTCTGACTGTTTATTGCTGCAGTCTATCTAAAAATGTTTAATTAATTTGAATGAATAATGTTTTATTTTATTTTTTTTTTTAAATCTGTTTGAATGAATTATTCAATGACTCACCCATAAAGACTTCAATACTGGATTAATCCATCTCTTGAATGAATATTTCAGTGACAAATACATTTCTTAAGTTACTTGTCGCCACCTAGTGGCGTAAATATGTAATCAATACAAATTGTATTTGAAGCAACAAGTTACTTTCAAAAGGTAATTTACTCTATTTTGATTTCTACCGTAGACATCAGTGTTTATATCTGAATTATAAACTTTAAGTACTATTTCCCAGTACTTCTGTAATAATCTTAATATTTGTACTGTAGTTTCATACCTACATGATAAGTGCTTTATCTGAGTCAGCAGCATGTTCGCTGTGATTGTACTTTGAGCTGAATCGCTGTCATTGAGGAATGAGAGCTCATGGGTGTCTGAATCGAGATTGTGATCTTTTAGAGATTAATCATGCAGCTCTAGTGTCAAGTATCAGTTTTATTTCATAAATTAAAAACAGCTTTGGAATTATGTAAATTGGCAATAGAAAAGCTGTTCTTCATCTTCTTCCCTCAAAACACTATCAGTCTTGAGTATTTAAATAAAGTGATGGGTAACAGAATGTGACGTTATTAATCTGATTCTGATCCATGATTCTTGAGTCACATGGGCTGAAGATACCTGGATGGTGAAGGTGCCTTTGGCTGCATCCGTCTGCAGGTGAATCTCCATCGCTGCTGAATCTCCTCCTGCTGTCATCATCTTGTGCCGCAGTTTCTCCAGAGCGTCACTGCCGTTTGAGATCAGCTCTCTGATGAACACCTACACAATCACTGACCGTTAGATGGACTTCAGCCCACTCTGATCAATGCGTTTCCATTACCATTATCATTTTAAAATAATTAATAGATATTTCTGGGGTGGTTTTCTAGTTGTAAATCAGGTTCCAATACTTGAAACTGAATGGCATATTTCTAACAATTTATTTTGTACTCCAACAGTGACAAAATTTAGCCAAATCAAGCTGATTAAATATTTAATTACTTGATTATTATTTGATAAAATAAATCTATATGGTGGCCAACAACCAATATATTTGCAGATATATACAAAATAGTAATTTTAATGATGACAAATCAGATGAAATAAAAAAATCAGCCAGGACAATTTATTGTTCAGTCCTCTAGGATCAGTCTTGAATTCCTCAAGAGAACTGCTCAAACATGACAGCATTACACCTGTTTTTTGTTAATTCATCACCTCTTTCTCAGAATACAGCGATCTGGCCACAATATCCAGAAGTTTCTTCGTCTCTGCTTGAAACTCGTGTTTGGAGTAGGATCCTTATTTGAACAAAGAAACAAGAGTTTCAACATCCTTAAATTATATATTAGTGTATGGAAATTGTAAGTTTCTAAATCTTTACAATTCAAAGGTTTGGGGTCGGTAAGATTTTCAAAATATTTTTTGAAAGTCACTTTTGCTCACCAAAGCTATATTTGTATGATCAAAAATACAGTAAAAACAGTAATATTCTAAAATATTTTTACAATTTTTAAGAACTGTTTTCTATTGTAATAACTGTTAAAATGTAATTTACTCCAGTGATCAAAGTTGAATTTTCAGCATCATTACTCCAGTCTTCAGTGTCACATGATCCTTCAGAAATCATTCTAAAGGTTTAGTTCACCCAAAAATTTAAATTCTGTCATCATTTACTTATCGTAAAGTTGTTGTAAACCTGTATTGATTGATTTCTCCTTAGTATTTTTTCAATGGGTTCCATCAGCTGTTTGGGTTCAAAATATCTTCTTTTGTGTTCAGCAGAAGAAATAATTAATACAGGTTTGGATCAACTTCATGGTGAGTAAATGATGACAGAATTGTAATTTTTTGGCTGAACTATTCCTAAATAAGCTGAATTTCTGCATGATTTCACCTTGAACGTTCTCGGTGTCAGTGATGATGCTGTGGAGCGTCTCCTCCTCTGCGCTCTCGGCCTGTTGTGTGCTGTAGGAGCGATGAGACACACTGACCCCAGAACAGCTGGAGCTCCACAGTCTGACAGGTGTGCTGTGATGCAGCTGCTGTCTGCCATCAGTATCAGCTGTTGAAGAGAAAGAGAGCCAGACTCATCATAATTAAACAACACTGGTGTTTTACTGACCGAAATGAATCTGATAATTGTTATTGTCTGTTTTCGATAGTCTTTACAACCGCATTCGTAGATGAATATGGAGATTATTGAACAATACTGAGCAATAGACTCATTCTGCACAAATCTTGTTCATTTGGTCAATGAGCAAAACTACAATCTGACAAATACACATTTTAAACCGAAAAGCCTGCGTTTATTTGATTAAGGTAATTCTTCCACTGGTATAATATTTCATCATGACAAGCTGGTCTATTCTAATTATTTAACAGCTCGTCCATATTAAATCAATTAAACATGTACCTCCAGTGAATGTCGCGGGCACTATTCTTTTCCCGACCGCTCTGCTGGATGATAACAACCTGACATGAGCTTGCTGAGAGACATTCAGTGAGTGTTTGAGTAAACTTAATGATCGGATCATTTCTGCTTTTGCTTCTGCTGTAGTTTGACCTATAGAAGACTGGGAACTACGGCGTGACAGACGTACAGTGACTGAAAGGACCCTGCGGACGCTCACTGATGACGTCTATATGCACTTTGATACATGCCTGTGTAAAATATTTTACATATCAAAAAAGATAGAATCACTGCGCTCAAACGTTTTTTTGTTTTGTTTTGTTTTGGGGGGGGGGGGGGGGGGGAGGCGTAAATCAATGCAAATTACAATAATGTCAAATAAAAAAACAAATGGTCCTTATAATATTAAATAATTAATATTATTATTTTTATATTATGCACGTAGATCAATCAAACGTTTCGGCAATCAGCCTTCACTGAATCGATGAATGAAATTTTTTTTTTTTTTTTTTTTTATTATTGAAACAACAGTAGGGGAATACAAAGACATTTGAATATATAAAACAAATCAAAATTCTGTATCTTATATCACAAATAAATCATGTTTCTATTACATTAAGTATCCTTTTCAACAGCTTAGATGTCTTAAAAGCTTTTCGATTGTTCTGTATTGATGTTAGAGAGTCATAAAAAATCTTCAAATCAGTGGAAAATAGTCTACTATTTGGTACAGTCGATATACATTTTGCTTTATGTATATGATATTTCCCTATAGAATAAGAAGTTTAATTATATTATCTATTTCCAATAAACCAGTATCACAATCCATAAACAAAACCATTACATCAGTTATAGTGACAAACTTGTAAAACAAGTCAAAAAGAAAAATAGAAACTTGGGACCAAAATAATTTGGTATAATTACAATTGAAGAATAAGCGTACAATTGTTTCTGTTTCTTCTTTACAAAAACTACATAATGTAGAGTTGTGACGTTCGCGAACGAACCGATTCTTTTGAACGGCTCATAAACATGAACGATGGGAGCCGAGTCGCGGCTGGAGGGGAGCCGTTCTTTCTGTCGTTCTTTTTTCCTATGCGTGTTTCACACAGATGTACACAAATGAGCTCCTCCGCGAGACAGAACAGTTATAGGGGGAGGGGCGCACCCAGCGCAGGCCAACTCTTTATAGCGTGATGATATTAGTTATTAGTTGTGCACGCATCCTTCACGTGAGTACTCCAGTGGAAAAAAAACCCTGCGTTCCTCTGTCATTGGGTAGGAGCGGAGCCATTTCCATTTTATTTATTCTAATTTTATCTACTTTAAATATTTTTTGTTTTCTATCAAAATGTTCTTGTGTGGAAGTGTTTGTAGTAAAAGCTGTTTTGCACAGAAATTCATTGCAGCCGGCTTTGTTTTTGATGTTTATTTGTGAGTAGGTATTGTATGAATAACATAAGTCAACGTAGCTTTACACACACACACACACACACACACACACACACACACACACACACACACTTTGTAGCTACTAAAGGTAAATCCAAAATAGTGATGTCACTGTCTAAGCAGAGGGATTTTGTGCAACCCTATGGAATATAGTCCACACATGACAAATGAGGTAATAATCAATATTTCAGAATAATTCAAACTCAGATATTGGTGTGTGATATCCGAGTTTTAATTATTTGACTACAAATCTCACCTCATCATTCCTCCCAGTGATTATTTCCAGGATAAACTGAGATGCCCCCAAGCTGGCTTCTTAAAACTGACTAAATATTTAAAAAGAGCCAAAAGAGCCGTTCTTTTGAACGGCTCTTTGAAAGGAACGGATCGCGAAGATCCGGATCCCCTCAAAGAGCCATAAATCCCATCACTAACATAATGGCGAAAACCAGGGGCGTAGTTTGCGGGGGGGATGGGGGGGAGGTAACCCCCCCAATATTCAAATCCATCAGTTACAACCCCCCCAATATTTCAACATGAAAATCACAGTAGATCTATACTAACATATGCATAATTAATTTATTTTGTAACAATTTTGTTTCTAATCGAATATGAGTTTGTCATAATAAATTAGTCAAAAAAGTACCACCCTTCCATTGAACCGATTGGTAACGCCCAACCAATGCGCATCGCGCTTTCACCAAAACAGCGCGAGTGGAGCTCTAATGTTTGAAGGGAGAGCACGGGTAGCACAAGCGGCAACCTCCCCCTTTCTCTCGTGAAGCCAATACGGAAGTAACTTAAACTGCGATTCATCGACTGGCCGCTAGGGACAGGCTCCAAAAGAGAGCAGAATCTCATAGAGTCCCATGTTAAATTGGCCAAGTTTATAGCAGAAAAAAACATGTTTACAAGTTGGTACAAATTGTGGTTTTGGTCTATACTGCTATTTTTGCCCTTCATGACAACTCTGAGGGGGGTGAATTTTTTTATAACTTATCTGTTTAAATTATATTAAGCCTTAAAAGTTCTGCATAATTAAAGGCGTGGTCACTTGAGTGACAGGTAGAGTGCGCTGCTGTCTGAGCCGTCATGTTACCTCAGCTGCCGCTGAATTTGGCATCTCAGCCGTTTTTGTGCTTTTTTTCTCGATTATTTTATACAATTATAAAATATGGCTTGCTGCATAATATTCGAGACTGATGTGTGTCTGTGTAGATGTGCATGCATGCGGAAGAGACAGAACACACGTTGTTGGATCGTGGCTGAAAGTTTTGATTGCGAGATTTAACGTTACTACAATGACAAAACCAGGAGGATATACAACTCTGACAGCACTGCTTGGATATTATAACTAAAACTGCTGCACTATTTTGAAAAAAATATACTTTGGACACGGGCTCATTTGTTTGTTAGATACGATCGCTGCTCAGATTGCATCCTTTCTTGAAGAACGATGACAGAGAGCAGAATAATAAATGTGAAATGTTTTTTTTTGTTTTGTTTTGCAATGGACATTTATATTTTACCCAAGTGCCAGATTGGATTCATCTCGCGATCTCTATTATAAAGGTATGAAGTCCCATTTGATGTTCCATGTTGTTATTTGCACACCCAACACAAATTACTGGTGTTGGAGCATCTATATCTTAAAAAAACACCGTAAATTGACAGTAAACCTTTATAACTTTCTGATGTTAAAACTTATCTTTATTAATAATTTAGATAGTAGATAGATAGATCCTTTGCTTGCTAACGTCGAGCTAGGTGGGCGTGGTTTCAGCAACCAATCACATCAGCTCAAACCACCTCCCCGCCTCTTTGCCCATTTTCAGTTATCCGGGAGTGACGTGCGGTGACGCGCAGCTAAGATGGCCGCGGCCTCATTTTCGCTTCAAAACTGCTGTTCAGAACTCTATGGGTGACGTCACGGACGCTACGTCCATATTTTTTTACAGTCTATGGGGTAGCACCAAAAAATGAAGAGAACCGTTGCCCAGCCGACTATATTAAACTTCTGTTCAAAGAGGGACGTTAAAAAGAATAAAGCATGTACTGAGAAGGAGGTATGAAAACATTGCAATAGCTAAGTACACTCCACATATATTTTAGCTAGCTAATCCATTGCAATTTAGCCATACCTATCAGTGTAACTGTACCCAGTTACCAAAACAGCCGTCTGTTTTGTTACTTCATTTTTCTTATCAATGACAAAAGTATTCACATCGGTGTTTGTTTTCTTCCTTAATTAATCTGACTTTTGAACGAATTGGCTGAATGAATGATTTAAGTAGCTCACTCATTAAAACGTCGAATCGCTGCCACCTACTGGCGGTTTCAATATATAACATAATTTATTTCTTTTTAGAATCACTCCGTTATGTTAGAATTTGATGAATGGTTATAGATAAATTCCATAAAGTTATGATAGATAGATAGATAGATAGATAAAGAAGAAATAAATTATCCAATAACGCTACACATAAAACAGATTTTTATTTTTTTTTAATTAAAAAAAATAATAACAGGCAGCATACCAACGCTCAACCCCCCCCAATGTTGAAACCAAATCTACGCCCTTGGCGAAAACCCTTCTTTAAATTTACTAATAAAGTTGTTACATGGATAATATAAATAATACATGTATTTATTATTTTAAAGTGAGTTTCTTTGACTTTATTAGGAATTACAAATTTATTTATATCTGACCACAAATTCTGAAAAACAAGGGAGTGATAATCCTGTTTTCACCTCACCTTTGCCTTAGGTGAAACACTTTTTTCTTTGATTAATATTTCTGATATACATATTATTAAATTTTTTATCCATAATGGAAAGGCCCTCAACAGTCAGAGCAGGAAGAGAACCAATTACAGGATTATACATCTTTTCATTTTTTTTATAAGATAGAGTAGTTTTGGTGAGATACAATGAGTTTTAAATATTCTTTAAAAGATATATTTGTCCCAAGATAATTAACTAAGTCATTATAATTAGTCACCTGACTGATTTATTAAATCTGCAACAAAAATCATTCCAAAAATTGTTTTGTTTTTGAATAATATATATTGCTTGTTCCAAATTACACAGGAATGGGGAGAGAAATTATGTTTGTAGACTAATTTCCAGGCATTCAAAACTTGTTTGTGAAAACTGAACAACTTAATTGGGAGTTTAGTGCATTTAAAATCACAAGTAAGTAGAAAATTAACCCTTTGATGCACAAGCCATGAAAACCCCTTCTAATGCATAACATGGGTCAAAAATGACCCGTATTCATTTTCTATGGTATTTCAATCATGACTGAGTGTTTCTTTGCTGAATCTTTAAAAGAAATGTATTTTATCATTCATTTATTCCAGGTATTCCTTAAATATCTTGTTTTTGATTGACAAAAATCATTATGCTCATTTTTTTTTTCTTACTTTATAAACAAACACAGTTTTTGTTTGTCTACATCAATTTTACACACATGGGTCAAAAATGACCCGTATTCATTTTCTATGGAATTTCAATCATGACTGAGTGTTTCTTCACTGAATCTTTGAAAGAAATGTATTTTATCATTTATTTATTCCAGGTATTCCTTAAATATCTTGTTTTTGATTTTAACAAATCATTGTTTTTATTTTTTCTTTCTTTTTTTATAAACAAACACAGCTTTTGTATTTCTACATCAATTTTACACACATGGGTCAAAAATGACCCATATAGAAACCTTTGCAAATTTTCACAAGTAGGAACATATTTACTGCAGACAACTATTCATCCACCACACATTTCACCTCTCAACATGGCTGCTTTTGTATATTTGATGGATGAAAGTCATATTATATTTCATAATTTGTATTTTTTGTCATAAACCAATGCTATTGGTCACCTTTTACATCTATCAGTGTTCCTGAAATGTAACAGTTTTGAACAAGGTTTCTGTCCAACAGTGAAAATATATAATAAGTGTATCGATCAACAGTGATTTTGAATTTCTTTATCTAGAGTGTTAGCGGCTGGTCCTCAACAGAACTGAGGTGGATGATGACATCACTGTAAAAAAAGCTGAAAGTGTACTTTGCGAACAGTCAAATGCAATTTAAATGTGTATGTGCAGGTTGCACATACACAGTTACAGAAATCCGGTGGAAATTATAAAAAGTTACAAAAATCTGTATGCTGACCCTCACGTACACATAAAAAGTGAAGTATACGTTGGCCTTTAGAAAGGTAATGACACACAAAAAAAAAAATCATTCAAAAAGAAAGGAAAAATTAAAATAAGGATTTGTTTATTGAGTAATAGATGGAATAATGAATGATAAAATTAATTTATTGTAATATATAAAGTAATAACTTTCAGGTCACTTTAGACCCATGTTGTATATGTCCAAAACTGTTACTTTTCAGGAACACTGACAGACTTAAAGGGTGACCAATCGCATTGATTTATGACAAAAAATTTAAAATTATGAAATATATAGCCTAATATATTAAATATAATAAGACTTACATCCATCAAAAATACAAAAGTAGCCTTGTTAAGATGTGAAATGTATGGCAGATGAACAGTTGTCTGCAGTAAATATGTTCCTACTTGCAAAAATCTGAAAATATTAAAGATTTCTATATGGGTTATTTTTGACCCATGTGTGTAAAATTGATGTAGAAACTGTGTTTGTTTATAAAGTAAGAAAGAAAAAATGAACATAATGATTTTTTACAATCAAAAACAAGATATTTAAGGAATACCTGGAATAAATAAATGACAAAATAAATTTCTTTCAAAGATTCAGCGAAGAAACACTCAGTCTTGACTGAAATACCATAGAAAATGAATATGGGTCATTTTTGACCCATGTGTGTAAAATTGATGTAGACAAACAAAAACTGTGTTTGTTTATAAAGAAAGAAAGAAAAAATGAACATAATGATTTTTTACAATCAAAAACAAGATATTTAAGGAATACCTGGAATAAATGAATGATAAAATACATTTATTTCAAAGATTCAGCAAAGAAACACTCAACCGTTATTGAAATTACATAGGAAATGAATACGGGTCATTTTTGACCCATGTTGTGCATTAGAAGGGTAGTGATACAAAAATGATTTTTATTAAAAAAGTAAGAAAGAAAAAAATTAAATGAGGATTTGTGATGATCAAAAACAAGTTAATTGAGGAATACCTGGAATACTGAATGATGAAATTAATTTCTTGCAAAGATATAGAAAATAAAAACAAAAAACTCATTTTTGACCCATGTTATGCATCAAAGGGTTAAGACCACCACATTCTTTGAAAATTAAATTGGGAATAAAGAACCATGGAAAGTTGTTATCACAAAGACAGTGCTTGATCCAGTTAATATTAAATATATTATTGATAGTGTCAAAATCTAAAATATTTAGCCCTCCTTCTGATAAACTTCTGATTATAGTTTTCCTTTTAATATACTCAGTCTTGCCTCTCCAGATAAATTGCAATAAAATTTTATCAACTGCGGCACACATTTTAGAATCTATGAAAAACTTAAAGTGTGATCTGCGTAGAGTTTTGTAGGCAGAATTTTTAGAATCAAAATGATTAATACACGGCCCTCAGTCTACAAACGGAGAGTAGATCCAGCAGGTGGATTATCAGTTATAATGTGTGATGGAGGGGCAGCGTCATCATAAGTGAAAGTGAAACTGGGGCAGGATTGTTCTCCTTTCGATCTATATGAACTCTCTTATCAACATTTTGATAATGTCATATAATCTATAAAATATCGATAATTTATTCAAACACTCTTGTGAACACAGCAATGTTGAGTTAAAGGTAAGTCATGAACCAACCGAAAAACATATTTAGCACCTGATCAACTGTGACTATGAGTGAGACTTGAGATCAGATGCGTTTAATCGGTTAGGTAGGCCTACAAGTGATACTAAATCATATACATAAATAAATAAAAAAGGATAAATCCAAATAATACCGTGTGTATATTTGTGTCCTTATTTAGACTGATTTAACCAGTTGATTGTAGATGTTTATTGTATTTGGCCCATCAGTGTAAATGTGAAATATTCAGAGGAAAAACACATGCATGTTAACACACCATTCTGTGTGAGTTGTCTGCTTATTATAATGTTTTTTTTTTTTTCTTTTTAGTATCTGTATCCTTCAGAGATATCATCCCAAGATTTATTTACATCAATTTATTTATTCATTTACATGAATATTTACACTATTTAATATATTTATTGAATGTGTTTGTTTTAAAGCTATTGTTACACAATTTTTGGCCTTCTAATGTATTTAACCTCCACCAGCTAGCTCAGTTTTTTTAACCTCAGTGATTATAAAACTGCTCATGGCACAAGTACTGCATACATGTTGTGTATTTGTTTCCTGCTTTGTCTTGACTTGGTTTAACCAGTTTTCTTTCAACAGACAGTGTTTGTAAATGAGTATCTCACTTTTGGACAGAAACTTAAATGTAAGTATTATTCTAAGGCAAAAAGCTTGTATGCTGACATACTTTTCTATAATGTTGTCTCTTTTTACTTTTTTCTTCATATTTTCTTTCTAGCGTCTGTGTCTCTTCAGAGATGAAGTTCATTTGTTTGACTCTCCTGCTTGTTAGTGGAATTACAGATTCAAGATCAGGTAATTTATTCATCATTGTAAATAATACTTTATATTTATACTTTTGTACAGTATTGTCTGTCTGGACCAACATTAGGGTAAAAACCTTTAGGATGTGTAGTTCAGACCTGCTCTCTTTCTCTTATAACAGAGCAGTATGAAGTAGTGGGACCTGCAGATCCTATTCTTGCTGTAGCTGGTGAAGATGTGATTCTGCCCTGTTCAGTCAAACCCAACATCAGTGTTGTGGACATGAGAGTGGAGTGGTCTAGATCTGATCGGAAAGACTCACAAGTGCATCTCTATGAGGATCATAAAGACAAAAACACAGATCAGATTCAGTCCTACAGAGGGAGAACAAAACTGAATCATGAAGAACTACAGAGAGGAAACGCATCACTCAAACTCTCATCAGTCCAGTCCACTCTTCATCAGTCCACTCTTCATCAGTATCTGATGAAGGACGTTATAAGTGTTTTATTCAGTCTGAATCCTGGTCTGATGATGCCATTATTAATGTCAAAGTTGAAGGTGAGGAAACCAGTGAAATCTAGCATACTCTTTTCATGGAAGCCAAAATAACAACAGAATGTTCTTCTTGTTGATCTGTAGCTGTAGGACGTCCTCCAGTGATCACTGTAGATGGGTTTGATCGTTCAGGAGGGCTTCATCTACAGTGTGAATCTGAAGGTTGGTATCCTGAACCTGATCTTGAGTGGCTGGACAGTGAAGGAGTCAGTTTGAGTTCAGAAACTACAGAGAAACACAGATGGATTCAGTGTGAAAAACACCATCATTGTGTATCACAGCGGCAAGATTCACTGCAGAGTCAAAATGAAGCATCACATGCTGGAGACACTGATTGACACCTCAAGTAAGTGCTGACACATCTGTTACTGTACTTGTTTGTTCGGTTCTCAAGATATTTTTGATGCAGTAAAAAGAATGAATGATTATGAGCTTATTATGTAAAGCTAGAAACAATATCCCTGCTAACAGGGAATGTTCTCATAACTTGAACTAATGTTCTGACAAGGTTCTCTCAAAGTTATGAACAAAAGTTCTTCCAGTAATGTTAAAAGAATGTCTGTTCAATGTTATCTGGTATTCAATAATGTTCTCAAAGGGTTATCACAAAAACATTATTTATAAATTGTTTGTGGAAGGTTTTTTTAAATGATGTTGGGAGAAAACGTTCTAGAACAACATTCTTGGAACATTTAGAATGACTTCAAAAGAATAACTTCAAATGAATACGGTTGTGTGTGCTGTTTTTATTGCCCGATTTTTTTTTAGAAATTGCGCACAGCTGGTACTCTCCCAGGTTTAGGAAACTGTCCTCTGTAAAAAGCATTGCGCACACACACTGATGTTGTACTGTTCCACTGATTCCTAATTGCGTCAACTTTCAGAAGTCTAAATAAACTGCTTTTGCTTTCGCATAGAAACACAAAGCTTCTCCAAAACATGGTGGCGACAACACTACTTCGATAACTGCTTATGAAATGCAGCTCTCAAGGTTAACTTATTGTGTGAAGTGTTGATTATATTTAGATCATGTCATGAAAGGTTGCAGTGATGAGCATGTAGCGGATCACAGATGTTGAGAACATGCAGCGATCTCATCATAGCAACTCGAATTCTGCACACTAATGAATGCTTCCATAACTAACAGTGCAAAAACACTGTAAATAAGAGATTTGTGGATTATTACAGTTTGGTGTGAGTCCAGAACTTAAGGGACAGTCACACTGCACTTTTCTCTCCACTGACTTCCATTCAAACACATGCGAATGCGTCACATAGGAAACGCAACCTCGTGCAAAAAGTTTCACATTTTGCTGTGTGTACAGTATACTGTCCTGTACGTTTTATTTTTATTTTTTCCCATATCTATATTTTTATATATTTATACGTTTTCTTTAGTGTTTTGTATTCTGATAATAATTGCACTGTCCATGGAGCGGACCTGATTTACATTTAACTACTGGTTATATATTCTCTATATAACTGTGTACACCGCGTTCCAAATTATTGAGATTGATACGTTATCTAAAAAGACATGGATAAATAAACAAACATTTTCTTAGAAAAACTAAAATCTGAATATTTATTCTACTGAAATCTTACTGATATGTCACTTGCATAATAATTTGGAACGTGGTGTATGTGACAAATAAAAATCTTGAAATTTCACACGTTCAAAGTCTAGTGTGACCGCAGCTTTAGTCACTGATAAACTCGCGCTGTTTGATTGACAGCTTCAGCGATTGTAAAGGGAGCATTCTTTCATTGCTTTCTATTTATAATTTAATCACTGTTTAAATAACGGATTATTTTCATCCTACTAAGAGAAACAATCTGAAATTGACCGGTAAGTCATCACTGGTTTGATCTGACGGTACACAAATCATTACAAATCAGAAATCACTGGTCACAGATCAGCCATGTTGTCGCATTATGGTCGAGTCCATATCGTAAACGTCTGTTTGCAAAGCCTGCTCCAAAATTATGATTATTTACCAAAGAATTCAGTTCAATTCAGTTCATATTTATTTATTTGTATAGCGATATTAATACATATTGTTTCAAGCAGCTTTACAGGAAATGCATGTCAACATTACAATTTAGAGTAATCTGTTATCAGAGGTGACTGAGTCTAAATTATGTAATTTCAGAAATGTACATATACAAATCACAGAGTTAGCTAACAGTGTATTAATTTAAAGGGGGTGTAATGCTATTTCATGCATTCTGACTTATTTACACTGTTAAAGAGTTGAATTCTCATGCTAAACATGGCCAAAGTTTCAAAACATGAGTTGGACGTGTGACAGAGTATTTCTGTGCCAAAGCCACTTTCTTACAGTTTTGGTACAGGATTCGGAGAGTTTTTTTTTTTTGAGTGTGTCCTGTATGACGTCAAAAGATATCCTTGATGACTTCTGCAACCTTCAAATTCGATCTCTGAAAGATGCAGCCTCCGAAATGAGATGCAGCTCTTGTCAAAAAAAAAAAAAAAAATAGAACCTCCGCAACAGCGTTAAGCGATTGATTGAAGCTACCATCTGTGCTGCTGTGAAGACTGTGTGCACGAGCAAAGAGAGAATGTAAACCCCACCTACTTTTTAATTTGATTGGCCATCTCAATCATTTTGACATTGATGAATGTTCTTAAAGCACTGAGGCAGACCAGACTAAACTTTTAAACATTTTTGCCATTCTAACAACATGCAAAGTGTTGTAATGAAGTGCAGCAAAGCAGTGCAAGAATTTCAAATATTGGGGAGGACTTCCCTTTTTTTATAATGATGTTGCAGCTAGCATGCGATCTCTACGCAAAAGCTGTGCGTGCTCCGCCCATGGAAAGTCTCGGTTTAGCATATCTATCTTTTATAAATATGACAAAACTAAAAACTTTTCGGAGATATGGAGGATGCATTGTTACTCTATATGTACTCAAGATTAACATAAGATTGGCAGAAACTGTGTGTGATACCCCCCTTAATCAATGTATTCATTTAAAAGGATATTTCAGTTTGCGTCATCTGAAGTCCTCGCAGGGGTTGGGGTCATCTCTTCATTGGTGTTGAGGCATCTGAAGTCTAAGAGGCTGGATCCAACCAGAGCTGATGTACTCTCTAGTTACCTCAGGATGGGCATCTTGAGATAAAACAGAAAAGCAAATGGAGAATAATTAGCATAGCTGCTGTTCATAACATGAAAAAAAGATGCAAAGAAGAAGCAAAAGCAAAAATGATAATCATGTGCATTTGATCTGATATAACTGGAGTACAAGGGTATGAGATGCATTATGTGAACGCTTGGCTAAAGAAATTCGTCTTTAATCTAGATTTACACTGGTTGAGTGAGTCTGAGTCTTGAACATTATCAGGGCTATTCCAGAGTTTAGGAGCCAAATGCTGAAACCCTCTTTTAGTGGACTTACTGTAGATATCCTAGATACAACCAGAAGCCCCAAAATTTCTGATCTTAAAGAGCATGATGGATTGTAGGGTGATAGAAGATCAGTTAAATACACAGGAGCTAAACTGTTTAGGGCCTTATAGTAGGTCAGTAGCAATACTTTATAATTGATACAGAACTTAACAGGTAACCAGTGTAGAGATGATAAAATTGGTGTTTTATGATCATATTCATAGAAACTGCATTTTGAACTAATTGTAGCTTGTTTATTGAGGATGCAGGACAACCAGCTAGTAATGCATTACAGTAATCTAGTCTAGAGGTCATGAATCAGACTAATATTCATATTCATCCACAGCAAGGGTGTAGAGTTACATTCAAGCTGTTTTAAGGCATGAAGAAATTATTTTCACAGGAAAAAAATATTTAAATAAGTCATTGTTGTGATCAAGGAAGGGACTTTAACATTAAGGAAACTGGACGTTTTTATGTTCTTGGAATGTTACAAATAAACTTGTGTATGTGAATTTAAATCATTTGTAAATATGATTTGTAAGTGTGAGTGCATGTTGATTAATAATTTGCATAATCCCCGCCTATGAATTAATTAGGCTTCGTGTCCAGGAACTTTGTGTAATCTTTTGGACTCATTTCTCAGGTTTGGCTCCAGTATATTGCATAAATGCAAAATAGACTAAAAGGCCATGCCTAATAAAAAATATTCAATTAACGTGTGTCTGCCATAGCATTTTAAGCCATCTGAAAAAATTCCGGCATTAATATGTTACTAGTGTCTCATTTTGAAGAATATCACTGAATATACAAATGCAGTAATCAGTCACATTAACTTCATTGTTATTCAGTCGTTGTACAAGGAGGAGGGTTGGACAGTTTATTTGTCCCACCCCTCCTCCACTGTGATTGGACGGCTGTGTAAAATGTGACAGTGACAAGTGCTGAGTTTTACCCAAAGTTGAAGAGTTTAACTCTCAGCTTCAATCAGTCAATCAATCAATCGGGCAAACTCATGAAATATTATTATGGTAGTGTTATCAAAATGAAGCATCATCAGTGTTCAGTTGTTTTATGCACCATTACTACATGTGGTAGGGAGCAGATAATAAATTTATTTCGTACCAGCTAGCTTTTTGGAAAATTTTAAAATACATTACTTGGACACCTCTGATAACAGATCACATTGTAATGTAGATGTATTTTCATGAGTAAAATTTACATCAGAACAGTGTAGCGGGGCAGGCTTCAGGGAGTAATTCAATTACACCAGAGATACCAAACCTTAAGCAAAATGTATTAATACTGCTACGCCACCTCTTTAAAATAAGGGGAACTGAATACAGATAGTATCAGACACACACAGGTTCATTACCATAAAGGGCAGAGACAATGGGCATCAATATACAAAATGTTTATTAAATTCACGATGATCAGATAAAACACTTAAAAGACCAGACAAAGATATAGCTGGAATGAGCTCAATGACCACAGCTGAGTACAGCAGTAACTGGAGGCTTACCTGTAACAAACACCACAAGAACTAAACAATTAAGTACACTAGAATATGATACTAAAGCCTGTTATGAAACAGAAGTCAAAATAAATTATAAAAGAAATATTCAAATCATCAAGAATACACCATATTCCACGTAATTGACAATAGACACTAGATAGAAAAATAAGTACAAAACAAATATGGAAAATAATCCAAATCAAGCTAAACAAAATAATTAAATCAATAAAGAAAAACATACATTGGACAAATCACGCCAACATGCATACACAAAGCAGGTAATTTTTATAACTGGCTTTTGAGGGCAGGCCAGAGCACTGTCCAACACATACAGAGGAGAGACAATCAGAGCAGAGCAGCCACCGGCTTCAGAGTGGGAGAAACTAGACAAATACACAAAACAAAAACAGAAAAAGTTTATTATATATATATTATATATATATAAAACTTTACATACCGGGTAATGATCACTGAAACAAATCATACAGTTGCTAACAGCACAGTTCACCACAGCTTATACACATGAATGGAAGCAGAACAGCTGGAAAGAAATAAACACGAGTTACTTTCACCAGCACAACATTACCACTTACAATCACATTCGACCTGGGGGTAATCACAGCCTGCACACCACCGCAAAGCCTCAACTCTTTCTATTCCAGCTACAATAAATAAACATACAATTTACTAATGCACGTAAATGTCCAGCAACATTGGCCACCCAGCTAAACATACCTTTGAATTGAGGCGCACGCGGAGCTAGCAATGACGCATCTCCAGGTGGCATAATCGCAGTCTTTAAATAGACAAGAATCGAGTGCTTATAGGCTGCCGCTGTAAATATGGGGGAGGGACCTTATTAACCCTACCATAACAGCTTTAAAGGGTCATAAAACCCCAAAACACTTTTTTTTTTTTTTTGAGATGTGAACACATATGTACAGGCTGCACATCATTGAAAACACTAAAGGTACTCATTAAGTTTATTCATAAGTGGAAATTTGTTATTTTTACATTTTTTAGAGCAAGGTTTAAAGGTTTGGTGCAACAGAATTATTAGATAAACCTTGATTTAATCTAGATTAAACTTACTCCTTATTGGTGTAATCCACCCTTAATGTGCTTAATTACTTTGTTTTGCAGATAACAGGTTTATTTCTTGGAGAACATCAGTCATCATGAGTTCAGTTTTTCTTGCACTCAGTGTGATTGCTGGATTACTGATCGCTGCGTTTGCTCATAAATACAGAGGTAAAGTTCTTGTTTTCATGTATATGTAACTAAATAAGGCGGCCTGGGGATATTTTTTAATATGTGTTATTCTATTTTTAGTAATTTTTCAATCATTTATTATTAAAAAGTTGTGAACAATGTCATTTCCACCACATCTAAAATGATTGTGTAGTGTGTTTAATATCAATCTATGATGAAAACTTTGTTGGCTGGTTTCCTTGGTTGAACATTGCAGTTTTACAGGTGGGGTAAGTAGTTTTTCAGAAACACTGTAGGACATTATTGATATTTGAAATCAACCCCCCAAAAAAAAAAAAAAAAACACCCCTCTCTTCATTGCTTCGCCCCCAAAACTCACCCTCCAATCCTAACCACTCTGCTCTGTTTATTACAGCTGACGGGCAACAAAATGCTTCAAAGCTTGCAATCAAAGCAGCCTTCGCATCTGTTTTCAGGCCTTCCCATTAGGGCTGGACAATTAATCGAAAAGTAATCAAAACCGAAATTCAGAACCTCTAACTGAATACTCATACAAATAGTAGCTTTATAAAACGTGAAGATTGCACGCACAGAGAGGAACGCAGAAACTATCTGTCAGCGCTGTCCTGTGATTTTTAAATAGTAGTAGCTTAGAAACTCAAAACTCATTTTCTTCTTTTGAAGGAACCATTTACAACCCACAGCCTCACAATTAATAGAGAGACGGTATGAACTAAGTGAACTATGAGGGCCAAAAAAAAAAATTCATTAATCATAATCGAGGTAAAATGTTCAATTAATAATCGTCCAGCCCTACTTCCCATTTAGCTCTCTCCAGCACTGGAAAGCTTTTCTAATATTAACACAGGTCTCAAAGCGCTTGCCCAGTCATAAACCTTCATTCAGCGATATTCTTTTGAGCTCTTTTGTATTGTGTCTCATCTCTCTTTCTGCAGTTTTTTTTTTTTTTTTTTTTTTCAAATCTCCCTCTCTCTCATTCTGTCTCCTTGTTGACCATCATACGCCCCCTAATGCTGACTGGCTGCATGTTTGTCTGTGAAATAAGGCTTAAAGGGTTAGTTCACCCAAAAATGAAAATTATGTCATTAATGACTCACCCTCATGTCGTTCCACACCTGTAAGACCTCCGTTCATCTTCAGAACACAGTTTAAGATATTTCAGATTTAGTCCGAGAGCTTTCTGTCCCTCCATTGAAAGTGTATGTACGGTAGACTGTCCATGTCCAGAAAGGTAATAAAAACATCATCAAAGTAGTCCATGTGACATCAGTGGGTTAGTTAGAATTTGTTGAAGCATCAAATACATTTTGGTCCAAAAAGTAACAAAAACTACGACTTTATTCAGCATTGTCTTCTCTTCCGGGGCTGTTGTCAATCCGCGTTCGCGACTCCGCAGTGATGCTGCTGACGTGTATTCGGGTTCAAATAAATATGGCTAAGCAAAAAAATGCAAGTCTTCCTCTGTGTCGAAATCCTTAGACATGTTTGTGAAGGTTGTTTTGTTTACAGTGTGCATCTCCCTCAGACTGTAGCGAAGCTCGGGCACACCAGATAACACGTCAGCAGCGTCTTACATCAGCAGCGTCACTGCGGAGTCGTGAACGCGGATTTTGGGTGAACTAACCCTTTAAGCTATTCCTAGACTCAAATGCGTGTTTGAGCTGTTTTAACTTGTACTGATATATCTTAAAACATGTCAGTGCTATTGTTTTGTCTCAAGATACACACTGATGATGGGAAGTACTGAGGAAAATGTCTTTGACCCAAATACTATGGAAGGAAATGTACACTGTAAAAAATCTTAATTTTATAGAAAATTATTTTTACAGTCTTTTTCTTTTATTTTAAATTGTACTCAAAACTATATCTGTAAAATTAACAAAGTTGAGTGTTATTTTAAGTATTAGGCCATTTATGACAAATTACAGTAATCCTCATATTTTATACTGACAAATCACTGCATTATTCATACAGTATTTTTCTGTTTTCTTAAATTACATTTACAAATGTATGTAAAATTACAAAATAATGGCGATAATAATTTGTAAAATCCCCACCAGATGACGCAAAGGGACAGTTGGCATCATTCTATAGTATATAGTGTTTTCTCTTGTGTTTATTCTGAATTTTCTTCAGCACACAAACAACTAGAGAATAAAAAGAGGAGAATACAACATGGGGAATTTGTGTTTATTAAATTATTTAATTCAGTATTAATGTCAAGTATGTTTTCATCTGCAAAATATTTAATTAAAATATGTGCTTTCACATACTTTTGTGTATATCTTAGGTCCTGTGATTTGTAGTTATTGTGATTGTCACGATCACCGTCTGCTCCTGTCACTTCCCGGACTACATTCCCCATAATCCTCTCTGCCAATCACCTGCACTCACTCCACCAATCACTACACTAATCACCACACCCAGCTGCAGCTCATTACCAGGACTATAAAGGACTGTCACACACACCACCTCACCGCGAAGTCTTGATTACCCTGTGTGTCAATTCTAAGCGTTTCCCTGTGTTTATCCTGTTTCCCTGTCTGTTCCTGTTCCTGCCTTTGACCCTTGCCTTGCCATGCCATCCTGTTCTGTGAATGATATCTGCCAGCCCGTTCTGTGAATGATATCTGCCAGCCCTGATCTTCTGCCTGTATCTTGACCACGATTCTGCCTGTCCCTCGCTGTTCCTGTTTGCTCCTGATTGACCCTGCCTGTACGACTACGCTCACTTTAATAAAAGCTTTGCACTTGGATCCCTGCCTGAGTCTCCCCTTCGTTACAGTGATAATAATCAAATTTAATTATTCTGTTGTCTGAATTCTGTTTTCTCTTGTCTGAATTTTCTTCAGAACAAACTCAACTGCGGAATGAGAAGAACAGAATACAAGATGGTGAATTTGTCTTTATTAAGTTATTAATTCATTATTCATTTAAAGTGTGTTTTCAGCCATAAAATATCTACTTAATAATAATAATTTTGTGTATATATTGGGTTTGGTAAATGGTTACTGGTTGTAATGTATATTTATTCAGTCACAAATGTACACTTATATGATGTTAACACATCCTACACAGTTTAAAAAAGCATTTTTACAGAGAAAATGCAGTAAAATTGAATTGATTTCACTTTTTTATAAAACTGCTAAATTTTCTTAAAAATACAGACATTCAGTCTACTGAAAAAAAACAGGATTTTTCTTTTTCTTCCTTAAATAAAGGTAAATGTCATGAAGTTGAACCTGAGATGTCCATGAATATACATTAATATAATTAAGTAATGACTGAACATTACTGAAGACATCTGATGATAACAAGCAGAATCACTGAAGAGAAACAAGAGCAACAACTTCAATCACAGCATTAGATGAAATGGCATTCAATTATAGCCCTAATTTCCACGATGCAGAAAACATAAAAAATGCCTACTGTATAATGCGGAATGTCACGGGATTTGTCAACTTTTGGATGAATAAATCAAAAGTAGGACTGACCGGGCTCGACATTACCGCTCGTGCGCTGTCCGGGAAAGTGAAAGAGAATTTTAGACAATAGCCCGATTAAAACATCAATAACAAACAATAACTACGAAATCACCAAAACACGAGAATGATTCATTTAGTGATTGATAGTGGATAATAATATATAATGTGTAATGACGGTAACAAGGTCGCGCTGTTGAGGCTCATGCAGCTTCTCGAGAAGAAACGGAATGAGCGCAGCACACACAAAGAAACCCAATTAACAAACTGCGGAAAAAAAAAATCAAAAAGTGGATTTTTTATATTTATAAAGTAAGATACAGTTTAACAGTTAAACAACATCATACAAACAAGAGTAGGCTACTGTCTTCCTGAATACCATCACGATTGAAACTGTGACACTGATTTCATACAACGTACAGTTCAATAAACAAATAGTTAATATTAAATAACTTACATTTTAGATGCAATATTGTCTGTTTTTGTTCTGTTTCAGCAGCAAAAATAGCTCCAAACAAAGATCACAGCAGAACCGTAGCGCATCTCACAGCAACACTCAGCCTTGATTCATTACTGAATGATTCAGCCGTTTGAACGAATCGTTTGAATTAATGACTCAATGACTCGCTCATTAAGATGGTTACTTGCCGCCACCTACTGGCGACTTAGTTTCATGTTTATCATTTTTTCCTCCAACATTTATTTGTATTTTCAAAAAAAAAAAAAAAAAAAAAAGTAAAACAATATCATAACATTATTTAATGCAGTTATTTTAATAATAATTTTTCAGTATAGCCTGTATGACAATTTTATTGGTTACAAACCTATAGTGTCTTATTATTCTAATTAAATTTATTGATCAAATTTAAGAATTTAAAATGAAAGATGAAGCATTTAATAAGATTAGAGGGGAAAAAAAACATTTCATTTACAAATGTAAAAAAGTGGCCTCGGGGTAAATATAACAAATATGCAGATCTAAATATGTCAAAGTTGATAAATAGAATATTGCTTCAGAATAAATTAGATTTACACAAAAAAAAAAAAAAAAAAATCCTATTTTTTGGACAAGCAACTTTTTTTTACAAGTGAATGACACATTTACTTGGACAAGCACATGACGAGGCTTAAAGGGTTAGTTTACCCAAAAATGAAGTTTCTGTCATTAACTACTCACCGTTATATCGTTCCAAACCTGTAAGACCTTCGTTCATCTTCAGAACATAAATGAAGATATTTTTGATAAAATCTGAGGGCATCTGATCCACACATATGCAGCAACATCATTTTACCTTTTGAGGTCCAGAACGGTGTTAAAGACATTGTTTAAAATAGTCGACGTGACTGCAGTAGTTCAACCTTGATGCATTTTGTGCTCAAAAACAAAACAAAAGTAACGACTTTATTCAACAATTTCGTCTCTCCCCTGTCAGTCTTCTAAGCAGGTGACACAGTGAAGCGCTTCCGTGTTTACATCTCAACACCGGCTAATTAGACTTAAAGGGATAGTTCACACAAAAAATGAAAATGACTCATTTACTCACTCTCGTGTGTAAACAGTTCACCCAAAAATGAAAAACACAGAATTTGGTAAAAAATAAAACGTAATTTGGTAAAAAATAAAACATATTACATAGGGCCCTAAAATGTTTTTTTTGTTAAACTTTTTGAAAAAAGGCTGTTGAATTGTAAATGTTTCATGATTTCAAATATTTATTAGACATGTTTTTTGACTAATAAAATTTAATTTAACCATTAAACCAGAGTGAAACTAAAAAAAAAAAAAACACACACAAAAAAACAAACGAATTTCATAGGGCCCTAAATTAAATTGCATGTACTGCTTAAAAAAAAAATCTTCCTCAGGATTTTTGTTTTCCAGTAAAAATATCTAAACATCATTAAATCAAGAAACATTTACTTGACTGTATTGAAGTCTTATTTTCTGAGAAATTGAAAAAAATTTGTTTTGCACGTCCGTCTAGTGCGTGTTTAGACAGAAAAACAATAGAAAAGTAGCACATTGGAATGGAAAAACGCATTCTGTGTGAACGGCCCCTAAGAAATTACAGAAGAGCATTTTAAGGACAAAAACCTGACAAATGTTTTGAAATATATCATCTGAACAATGTTTTGAGGCGTGACTGTAGTATTAGTGCAACTTAAATGAAATACATTCACAGTATTACAGTAACACACTGTTAAATGTATTAAAATAAGAGAACTGTAACTGTGCTTATATATTTCACTGTTATTTTTCAATTTAAGCACATTATTGTAGTTTAAGGTCAGCTTGACTTCTTCCTGTTTCAGTCTAAACATGTCACTTCAGTTGATGGTCTCTGACTGTTTTTTCCATTAATGGTAAACGTTTGCAGTTCTTTACACATATTTTTTTACAGTGTTTAAACAACTAAATTATAACTTATTATTTGTCAGAGTTATAATTATGATGTAATTTCAATGTTATTTTCTCGTCTTTTTCTGAATTATCTTTAGAACGTGATCAACTTTCACAAAGTCTGAAGATGATTATAACACAAGGTGAATTTGTTTATGGCTTTATTAAAATATTAATTACTTTTGAAATTATTTTACAAATCAATTAATGAATATGCAGTGCATTCGTATATGTATTCATTATATTTTATTATATATAAACTGTGTAAAATTTATCAATTAAAATGATTGATCTCATTATTGATCTGAAGATGAATTCTGTTATGAACCCTTTATAACTTCATTCTTTCTGTTTTTAGCTGTTACACATTTAAGAACACACAGAGGTGAGTAAAAACTGTTCATGTTTTATGACACAATTATTTATTTAAACAATTTTAAATTCCCAAATTCATTATCATGTCAAACATTTATTTGGTTGTTTATTTTTGTTTGTTTATTTGTATTTTTGAGAGTTCATTCAAATGATTCAAACACTAAATGATCAAATGTAGTTTATTTGTGCCATAAGAGAAAATTTAAACTTTTAAATATTTAACTAAAGAAAAGCAAGACAAAAAAAAATCAACACAAGGTGATCAAACGATGAACAACAACATAGAAAACAATCTCAGGTGAAGCAGGAAGGAGAAGGAGAAGTGTGCTATGAGTTTTAAAAGTTATCAGGAGTATGATGTTCACCCGGTGGATGAAAAGCTGGGCAAAATAAGTTGTACCCCTGAGAGTCAAGAGCTGCCCAAAGCTGCCCCGTGACATACTGTTGTGAGGGAACGGCCCGTGAAACAGGAAGTGTGTTTTCTGTGGTAATAGGAAATGTGTATTGAACATAACTGGATCACAGTAGAGACGAGGAGGTGAACTAATTTCACTCAGCAACCAATCAGTCTCTCAGGATCATTGTGAGGCTATTAGGTCATGCCCTAGCAACCATTTAGAGCACCCTAGCAACAAGTTCCATAGACTTCCATTGAAAGAGATCAAAGGAATATCTTTGAATGTGAATAAACTCAACTGTGAGCGGTAGACACTGATGAACGCTGAGGTGCAGAGGAGAGAGCAAAACAAAACACCGGTCATGAATTAGAAGTCTAAAATTATAATTTTTAAAGAGAAATGTCAGAGGATGTAAGAGAAGAGGAGCTTGAGTTTGTTGCACAGCCCGATTTGTTTAAACTGTGAGAGACGTCTAAGCTTATGATACTCCTACATCCTGTCACACATCACATCAGAGGATTACTTATTTGGTGCAAATCGACTTGTGTACGGTCGTCCGCTAGAAGCTAGTTATTTTAGTTAATAAAGTTTAAAATATGGATATTTTTCTTACAAATATGCATCCCTTTGCTTCAAAAGGCCTTTATTAACCCACTGGAGCCGTATGGATTACTTTGATTATGGATGGATGCACTTTTTTGTTGTTTTTAAACACGCCCCCCATTCACAACCATTATAAACCATGGAGGACTAAGGATATTTTTAAATATAACTCTGATTGTGTTCTTCTGAAAGAAGATAGTCATATACACCTATAGGATGGCTTGAGGGTGAGTAAATCATGGGATAATTTTTGGGTGAACAATCCCCTTAATGCTAATGCATTCTTCTGCATCATTACGGTGCATGTCCACTGGAGTGGAGTTTGATTACTCTGTATCAAAGCGGACGCTTAGAAGAAACCGACAGGCAAGTGAGTCAGTATGTAGCTGAAGAAATGAGGGTCTCACTGGTGGGTAAGTTCAGCTCTTTGGTGATGGTTATTTGCAGCCCCTCATTTCTTCCCTCGACCACACACCGACACACCCGCCATCAATCTCTGTGAAGCAGCCACTTTTAGGACCGCAGTAAGCTTCTCTTTGACTGTTAGAGTTTTTAAGACTGTATTTTTGGGCTTGACATCTTCTAACATTACTCTCTGACACCGTATTTCTTGGCTTCTTAATGAGAGTTGTTTGATGACTCCGCTGTTTATCAGTCCTGGGCGACACACTCGTTTTACATGTATTAGAAGTCTAGACCCTGAATATAAGACGAACCTATTTCTTCAGATGTATTTCCTAGAAAAAAACAGTCTTATAGTAAACATTGGAACAATAGTGTAATTATTAAAACATGATAGAACAAGTCAAAACATGCCAGCACCATGATAACAACATGCTAAATCATGTTAGCATCACCTACCTATGTGCTAAAACATGATAAGAACAGGTTAAAATCTCCATAGTAACCATCTGTGGTAGCTAGCAGCTGTCTAGCAACACGCTATTAACCACCCAGAACACTCAAGTAACCACCTAGCAACACCCTAGCAACGACCGAGCAACCACCCACAACACCATAACAACTACCTAGCAATGCAGTATCAACCACCCAGAATACCCTAGCAACCACTCAGTACACCCTAACAACCACCTAGCAATGCCCTAGCAACCACCCATACCCTCACAACCACATAGCAACACCTTAGTAACCAGCCCGAGTACCTTAGCAACAGCCTGATTACCCTAGCAACCACACAGCAACAGCCTAGCAACCACCCAGAGTACCCTAACAGCCACATAGCAACAATCTAGCAACCACCCAGTGTACCCTAGCATCCACATAGCAACACCCTAGAGAAATACACTGAACACCTTAGCAACTGCATATCAACTGCCTAGCAACCACCCAGAACACCCTAGCAATTGCATAGCAACACCCAGGTAAACACCTAGCAACCACCCAGAACATCCTAGCAACTACATAGCAACCATGCAGAACACCTTAGCAATCATGCTGAGCACCCTAGCAACTGCATAGCAAAACCCTTGCAACCACCCAGAATACCCTAGCAACTGCATATCAATTGCCTAGCAACCATCCAGAACACTCTAGCAACTTCAAGCTTTTGAAAGTTCAAACGTAAAACCTTCAGATTTTTTAATCTTTTAAAATTAATGCAGTATTTTTATTTTTATCTTGTTGTAAAGTTGCTATGATTGCTATAAAAAATAATCATCTTTATTTTATTTTATGCTCATGTGTAAAGCTGAATGTTCATTATTTTCTACAGTGAATGTGATTCTGGATGCTGATTCAGCTCATCCTCGTCTCATCGTGTCTGATGATGGGAAACAAGTGAGAAATGGAAACAGATGGAAAGAAGATGGAAAAGACAGGTTTAGTGAAAATCTTGGTGTTCTTGGGAAGGACGGATTCTCCTCAAGGAGTTTTTACTTTGAGGTTCAGGTGAAGGATCAGACTATGTGGGATTTAGGAGTGGCCAAAGAATCCTGCAGGAAGAGTGTGAGCTATCTGAGACCTGATGATGGATACTGGACTGTGAGTCTGAGAGATGGGAAGTATTTGGCTCGTGATTCTTCATATGTCCCTCTTTCTCTGACAGTGAATCCTCAGAGGGTCGGGGTGTTTGTGGATTATGAGAAGCGTCTCGTCTCTCTTTATGATGTGGAGTCCATGTCTCATATCTACACTTTCACTGGTCAGTCTTTCACTGGGAAACTCTATCCATTTGTTAGTTTGGGGTATAAGTGGAATGATAACTCTACTACACCACTGATCATCTGTGATGATTATTAATGAGATCAGTGAATGAATTTACATGATCAGGTGAAATAAAAAGAAATACAATAAGAAGTGTAACATCAATAAACATTAAATATTATTTACACTATCAGTCAGAAATGTGGACACAAAAGAGTGTCACATGATCACCATCACTCAGTGTTCACAGTCACATGATCACTGATCATCATCTCCTCTTCATCTCCTCTATTGACCTTATGCACCAGAGAAACAAGCGCGCCGCCATCTTTATAATATTGTCTTTGATCTTCTGTTTTTGCTGTAGTTCTGTATATTTCTATGGCATCGCTGTTGAAGAATAATTAGCTGGTGAAGTGGATTTACCTGTTTTAGAGTTAATGAAAGTTATGCTTAAAGCAGATGTCTTAACAAATGTCAGTAGACCGGGAAGATTTTTAAATGTGCAGTTCGTTCATAAATACATAAGATCGCTGTGGAAATACAAACCGGAAGTCAAAAGACAACGAGCGCAGTGCTGAATCACACTCCTCACAGTCACATGATCATCATCACATCATCTCCTCTATAAGATCGCACTCCTCACAGTCACTCTTTCTCTGCCTCGACTGTGGATTCAGACTGTTACCTGTGATACTCAATGATAGTTCCTGTCATACTCCAGAGATCTCCTTGTGATTTTATATAAATCATGCTTAAATATTCATGTGAATTTCTTTATAACATACAGGCTTTACTTCGTCATGAATAATGTTCAGATCTGGAGCAGATGATGAATGAAGAGCATCATGAAGTGATCGTACAGTAACTGTTCCTCCTTCAACAGTGTTTGGTGTTTGTTGATGAATGTCCAGATTGAGCAGAACTGAAATCAACAAACAATTTCATTTGTGTAACATGTTTTGCTCACTGCATCAAGTTTATTCATGTCATATACATACATCATATAAGTGTTCATTTACAGATTCTTGATTTTCATGTTTTATTATTCATTTCATTTCATATTGAGAAAATAGTTCACCAAAAAGAAAATTTCTGTCTTTCTAACCCTGTTTTTATTTTTCTATTAATCAAAATGTTGAGATGTTTTCAGTCTTTGTGTCTCTCACAGTTGATTTTTACTGTCAAACTCTCATAAAGACTAAATGATTATCTTTGTGTTCTGAGACGATTATATACAAGGAAACATTTACAGCCCTGAGGAATGCTGAATAACAGGTTTCTAAAGAAAGATTTAGCATGTTATAAAGACGATGATAAAACTTTACTTGTAAATAAATATGAAGATACCCGTCTATCGCTCTGACTGATTTCATTTATTCATTTAATTTTATTTTGGCTGCTCTGAAATGGGTCACACTGTCGACATTATCTAAGCAGTTGAATAAATACACTAGAAAACACTCATGTAAAGACGTGTGTTTATTGCACAGTTAAATGTTAAATAATAAAGTTTGCCCTTACATAAAGAAAATATATTTCCCTATATATGAATGAACAATATATTAAATGATAAAACAGCATATTTTAAAATATACAGAATAATATATTGTGTAACAATATTGCAATGTATTGAATAATACATAAGGAATTGGCAATTTTTATATATTGAAAAATATGTGACAATATATTTACTAACATATCACACAATTTTATATTCAGTAATATACTACAGACGTCATGTCATGACCCCAAAAATATATCTGGTACCTAAATCCAGAGTCCCCTCGTCAGCATCGTGATGAAAGGAGATATGCTTCTTATTATCTGTCCACGTGTGGAAAATTTCTAATCTTGTCTGTTTTTCTTAGCCAATCAGAATCATGCAACCTGAAGTAATGACGTGGTTAGTTGACTCTGTTAGAGTATAACTGTTGTGGAAATGTGAATGTACGCAGAGCGGCCTACAAACTCCTTGTGAGACTTTAGCTGGCTTCTGCTGAAGAAACTGCAAACTATTCTTCATTACATTTTTCTTCAATTTATAATTTATTTAAACTTTGACTCCGGGTCTTTATTCAACATATCTGGTTTCAAGGGTCCTAAACTGTTTATCCCCAACACTACAACAGCACAAACACACCTGCATACTGAAGTATTTAACGGAGAGACTATTACTGTGCTGAAGAGTGAACAGACTTTACTTCTTAAATAAAGTATTAATGTGTAATGATAATAAAGTAAGTGTTAATGGTGTTTGTCCAGTCGTCAATCTAACCTCAGGCTCGACTCTTCAGCACAGTGGTGACCCCAAAAACTCACACATACCAGAAAACCTTTTAAATTCCAAAATAACAGAACATTAAACACTAACAGATCTCCATCTATATTAATATTGAGCAAAACACATGAAATAACACTTAATTTGAACATTTACTCTCCTTTAACAGTCAGAAGCAAAGCATGCTGGGAAACAGAAGTCTGTTGTATCCACTGATCGTAACTCATTCTGTGAATGTGTGTAGAAACATTCACATTTATGTGGGAACATCTATGTGCAATATACGTACACAATAAAGGATCAAACTTTATGAATATTACACATGTAATGCTATTTTTGTCTTCCTTTCAAAATGTTTTATGTGTATCAATATAAAGTCATAAATGGTCAATGCATATATTTCAGTATATTGAAAAATATAAGCACTAGTTTCCCATATATGGAAATGTATTATGTAATATCTTGCATTATATTTTGCAGTATATTCCCATATATTTTTGTTCCGTAAGGATGTCCTCTTTAACTTACGAGAGAGGATTAGGGCAAGCAATAATAAAAAAATTAAACCATCTCGAGATTAAAACTGTTAAATTTCGAGAAAAAAGTTGAAATAAAATGTTGAGAATAAACTTGTTAAATTACGAGAAAAAACTCTTTAAATTACAAAAACAAATTTGTTAAATTATGAGAAAACTGTCATTAAATTTTGAGATTTAATGAATTTGTTCTCGAAATTTAAAGAGTTTTTTCTCATAATTTAACAACTTTAATCTCGAGATGGTTTTATTTTTTTATTATTGCTTGGCCCTAATCCTCTTCCGTATTAACTTGTTCAATTGAATGTCTGAAGAAAAGAGTTTGTTGAAATACACACAACAGTGAAATAAGAGCACAGTTTATCAGATGTGTGTGAAAGTTGTGTTCATGTCTATATCAACAGCTGCCTGTGTGTTTTCTTTCAGAATCATAATTAGTCCATATATTTGAATTATTAATATAAATTGATTTAGCATCATTACAAATTTATAGCAATCTAGCAATGGACAAGAAAAACATAATTGACATAGGTCTATATCTGTTTGTTGAGGAGAGTTAAACTGTTGATTGAAGACTAATTTACAGTGAAAGTCCAGAATGGGGTCACACACACGAGAAGCGCAGCGCCGCACCATGTCTTTAAGATCTGAACAATTTGAGCAAATTCTAAACTGCATTTTTGCACCCTTGAAGGGCACTTCAGGACCGGGACACTATTAGTAGGAGGTTCCTATAGGCAAAGTACACATGTTGTGTGAGACCCCTGAACCACCAGGAGCCCCTCTTTCTCTCAAAGATGATTTAATGACTAGAGCTGTGTGATTAATAGAGTTTTACTTTCATTTCTGGCTGCCAACAATTATGAAAACATGATCCCTTATTCTGTTCCTTTCCTTTAAAGTGCTGCACTGTCGCCCTTCCTACATAACATCCAAATCAGTCAAACCATGTAACGTTACATGACTGTTGTAATATACAGTCTCCTGTCGGACGTGTTGGATACTAAAAAAACTAAAAGTGTATTGAGCTGCGAAAGAGACGCTGTTCCCCAGGCGGCTTTCTGTGTGAGATCTGAGACGAGAGAAACTTGGACAAGTATGCTACTTTGGGCTTCGATTGTGTGCTTAGACAAGAACACACAAAAATATGTCAAAATATGAGTTTTCACTTAAAAGCAGTCAGTTATGTCTTAAAGGGTCATGAAACCCCAGAACACATTTTTTGAGCTGTGAACAGATATGTAGGCTGCACATCATTGAAAACACTAAATGTACTCATTAATCTTATAAAATTAGTTATTTTTGCATTTTTCAGAGCGATTGTTTAACAACACTAGCCACGTGGCTCATAGCTCACACAGAATAAAGTATCTGTGTATAAAGTTTTTATAGACATATTTCACACATTCTCCTGCACCAAACATGAACCAGCACGGTGTAGTTATGCACACATATTTCAAGTCTTCTTCAAATGAATTATATGTGATACAGTGAATTATACTGATATATGAATTATACTGATACAGTGGTGTAGCCTATCTGAACGTGATGACACGATTATTCTAATAGACAAAAGACTGATTTTGAGACTGCAGTGCTCGTAAACGTATTAAAAGTAACCTATTATTAGCCCTATTAAATATTCTTTCGCATTTCTCGACAACACTATGTTGCTGTCAGGGATATGAATTCACATGATATGAATAAAATTCATTATAGATTTTTATGAGATATGTAAACTGGGTAACACTTTATTTCACAGTGCCGTAGTTACACATTACTACATGCACTTACTATAGTAATAACAGTAAATTATGCATAATTAAAATTTAGAGAAATTAACACTATCAGTGTTAAAAGCTTGTTTGCTTCAGTGTAATCTCCATGGTAATCACAGTGTAACAGGTATCCAACACCCCCTAGTGTTATTTGCAACATCCAGGCATTTATTCAGCGATCTCGCTGAAAGATTTTTCCAGGCACTTCCGGCGGCATCTCCAGCGGCCAGGGACTTCTTCGGCAGCTGATGCTACGGCGGCATCTCCAGCGGCCGCGACCGCGGCATCTCGTAGCGGCACATCCGGCGGCATCTCCAGCGGCCGCGACCGCGGCATCTCGTAGCGGCATCTCCAGCGGCCAGGGACTTTATTCGCTGGCCAATTACATAAATCGAATTAATATTTTTTTATTCTAAAAACTACGTTTCAACAAAATAACATTATAAACCACAATACTGCGATTTGTAAACATTTATACATTTTGATAATATAGGTCTGATGCTACATTGCATAAGATAAAGATGAAAGTGCGCGCTATTTATATAGTAAATCACATGCTTTAATAAAATATTAATGCTGTGCATATTGTTTTGAAATGTCATTACATGAATATATACTGTAATTCAGTTAATACAGAAAAGTTTCTGATATGCTAAAGCTGAAACTGGCATCTTCAGCCACACTTTCTCCGGCAGCTGTTGCTCTTTGTAGCACCTGTCACTGTACAGTTATATAAAAGCTTTTACTGTAAAAATACAATAAAAAAACCCCAAAAAGCATTAGATATGGCAGAAAGGTTGCAGTAATGACGACACTTTTAAGTTGTTGCTGTTGTTCAGTCTTTATTAAACTTTTATCAAATCTATTTGTAAAAATGTAAAAAGTAAAAAACAGGGGAAACTGTGCATTAATTCAGCATTAATCACTGCTGCAAAAATCTGGCGAGAAGTCTGTACTTTTTTTTATCTCTAAGTTCAGTGCAGAACTTTTCAAAGTCCTCTTGTTTTTCAAAGACAAATGTAAAAACTTCAGCTGGTGAATTTTCGTCCAATTCACCCGTCCAGCTGTTCAGTTTTTTGAGGGCTTGTACTTGTTCCTCTTTGTCCATGAATAGGACACTTGGGATATCTACCCCAGCATCAAATGTGTTGCGGCACCAGTCAGCTGCAGCCATGATATCTTTCAAAAAAGGGTTTTCCTGCAGTAAAAAAGAAAACATGGTCAATGTGTATTACTGATGTTATAAACAAATGCTTATATTAGAGCATTTACATTGAATCATTAATAAAATAAATGCTCTTTGTAACAAAACAATGCCTATCAAGATTTGTCATTTAATATCTTAAAAGCATCTGTATAGAATTAAGCAGTGGGTATGTGATTACATGAACATTAAAGGGTTTCTATTGACAGTGTAAATCAGGCCACAATCCTCTGACACATGCCACAGAAAACCAGATGTGCTTCTAAACAAGCGGCATGTGATTATGGCTTCTGTGTATAGGAAGGCTTGCTGCTTAATGTTAATTACACTATCTAGGATCCTGTTTTTGAATTTTTTACAAAAATTTAACTTTGGGTTGGTTGGGTCAGGGTTTGAATATGTCTTACCTCTTCAGTGCTTTCTGTGTCGACTGATGTTATCTCTGCAGCACTGTGAAAAATAAATTGGAGGCACATTAGGTCTTTATGGAACTGTCATTATCGTGACGATAGAAAGAAAGGATTTAGCGATGTTACACATACATTAGGTATATGCACACCCACAATGCAAGCAATGTCCTCTACCTTTTCTTTCCATGGGAAGATGTGTACTTTAGAAGCACAGATTCGGCTCTGTATTTGCACATGTTTTGGCTTTGCAACCACTGAATCAGAACCTAATACAAATAAAGTATTAATAACATTGTTAAAAATAAACTTTAACCACACCCAAGGTTTCGGTCTTATATTTTTTCTGAAAATACTACTTTTACTGAAGTAATGCAGTTTTGATTCTAACTGTTAGAGACTATAAGGGATACTTTAGAGTTATATTTTCTCCAAACCATATTCTATACATTTTATGAAAAGTAAACAATCTCCCATATATTAGCTTACCTCTGGCAAAATCACCTCGATGATAAATAGCTGTTTCTCAGCTACAGTTCCAGGCACAGACAGGATTTTTTCCAGTCGCTGGATTAGGTCTTCTGTCTGGAGTAGGAAATAAAGTAAAGAAATAAACATAAAAAAAAATTGCTGACATTTCATCCATCCATTCCTCGCTTTTGCTGTTCTCTTTCCAAAATCCTGTAATACATCTACTAAGTCTTGTCATTTGTCATTTTTACTTGTCATTTAAGACTGGCTTTTCTAATGTAAACTAACATGTTGTAAATCATCTCTGTTTAGTGATAGGTTTACATACAGTATGTACATCATTCAACTGTTTTTTGTTTTTGTTTTGGTTATTTGCATATACACGGGTACATGTTCAAGTGCTTACCATCTTAAAAAATTATGCATGGTCAGAAATAGTAAGATTAATAAATTACATGTAAGATGTAGTTCTTAGCTGATTTAACAGTCCTCCATTAAAAAAAACAAACAAGTATAGAATTTAGCGGTTATATGTGTCAACATATTGAGTATGTACTATATAACCAGCAAATCTTTCAGCTCTTACTTACAAACTAACTTATGAAATGTTAAACAAATGTCAATGGACAAAATTCACTATGACATAATGTGGGGAAAAATGCTTTACAGAAGGCAGGTCTAATAATGAAGTGGCATGTTTTCCCCTTCCCATATCCACATAACCTTAACTAAGAAATTACTGCAGCTCTATGCAATCCTTTTTTACACTGTGGTAAATTTAAGCTGCAATACACTTATTCAATAAGACAAACGTGAACTGTAATAGGGAATATTTTTTATTATTTTTTTAAAAGTCCTGATTTCGTGTAAAATTAAGAGAGACAAAACACTCCACTTACCTTCATATCATTGAAAAGGCTTAGATGTTGACAGTAATATTTTTTTGAGAGATGGATCAAATCCTTGATTTTTCCACAGAAACATTCTGTTGGAGAGAACCTGTGCACTCTGCAGCTTTCTTTCCAAATCCTGAAATATTACATATATATATATATATATATATATATATATATATATATATATATATAATTAAAAGTATATTTAACCAGGCTGAAATGCATGTATAATTATGAAATGCTATTTAGGTAATAACATTTTGTATTGGATATATTTGTTCTTGTTAATTTGTTACCTTTATCTCTTCATCTGTCAGAATGTCTTCTGCTTGAACACACTCCAGAATGTCTACTCTGTGTAAGAAAAAAAAATAAACATTTACATCTATACATTTCACATTTTGTTGTACTACATACACCACTACTTAGCAAAAAACAGTACTTAATTTTATTATTTATATTATACATATTTAAATATATCATTCACTATTATCATGGTCAATAAATGAATAATGAAATAAACAGAAATTGTGTATTAATACCATTGTAAAAACTTAAAATTATATTTTTTATTTTTAAAAAAAGTTATATTTTAAATTTTTAAATTCTTACATTTATTTTAGAATAAATGTTAAAACATTAAAAAAAGTTATATTTTAAATTTTTAAATTCTTACATTTATTTTAGAATAAATGTTAAAACATTAAAAAAAAGTTTAGACACATCAAGGCAAAGGCCTATCTAGTGTAAATGTAACTTGCTTCCCTGTCCATTATACTACTGTTTATAAAACATGACTATGCTATAGTTCTATATATATGCTATAATTCTATATGCTATAATTCTGTTATAACGTTGATCTCAATTTTAGCCATGTGTGACATGTACAAGTTTATTCTTACAAATCAGGAGTCATGTTGCAGCCACAAAAGAAATCCTTTGCCGTCCAGTCCCCTTCAACACCAGCACATTGAAAATGAAGCCAGTTTTCACAAACTTTGCACTGCACCCATTGGTATTTCTTGATGTGGTCATGGAAAACACTTGAAAAACAGAGATGAGACAACTTAACCAATATTTCACAATATCTCTTGAAGTACTATCATGTTTATGTATTTAAAAAATATTCCCAATTGTCACAGAGACATCAGGCTCTTCTCTTACCATCACTCAACTTTCTGTCAACTGTTAAGTAAACACACCAGTATAAAGAGAACATCCTTTAATCACTCAATGTCTGACTTTATCTACAGACATGCTTACCTGCTGTGCTTGCCTCAAGTTCACTGCTTGTTTCTAATTATCTCCATTGTGTATATCCTTTGATCTCCACATTGTCTGCAGTTGTATTTCCTTTAAGGTCTCTCACAATACCTGTTTGAACAGATACTTACCTGATACTCACCTTATCCACTCTGTGGTGTTTGTTTGAGAGTACAAACTGCATTCAGTATCAGTACCAGCATTCTCGGTCAAGGAAAAGAGTTTTAATCATCACACAATTTCCATTGACTTGTCTGCTTTAATACTCACCTGCATCATTTTTAATATTCAGTAAATACCTGTTTGATTCAATGAATCTTGTAGATATTGTTCTGTATATACTGTATATACCTTGTTTTCCCAGTTGCTCGCTGGAACAAACATGCTTTCATCTTCCATGCAAGGCAATGGCTACTGGAGTCAATTGTTTTTGCCTCTTCTTCCTGAAGTCTAAGTTCTTTCTTTTGCATTTTTAGCATTTGTTCGGTCGTATGTGGAAAATCCTGTATAACAAATACCTTTGCTGTAAAATTGCGTTTCTCATATTGCCAGTAGAGATTTTGACAAAGAGATTAGTCTGACCTCAGGTTTCACATTTTTAAGCATTTCTGCAGCATGGTGCAAACGGAGAGTCCTGCATTGATTTAGAGTCAAAGTCTCAGCAGTGACTCCACGATGTAAGACTTCGTTTTCAGCTGCCTAGTTGGGAACAAAATATACTTACAAACCACAGGCCACACATGCACTGAATAGGATGAGAATCAGCTCACATGCAACTCACTGAACACACTAAAACTCCACAATTATCTGAGTCCTGCTGTTTCCACTGAACTGGATATGATACGGTCCAACCTTTAAGGCCTCCAGAAAATCTGAAAACATTTCTACAAAAGAAGGTGGAAGCAGTAGTGTAGTATGAATATACTGTCACAGTACATTACTAAATCATGATAAATGTAATATGCAGTGTGATGCTCCCTTACCTGAGGAGGTCCATGTCGCTATCACTAATTGTTGTATAAATCCCAAGTGAATCATAGATTGTAATCTGTTTTGCAATGAAGTCAAAAACCTACCAAGAAATAGTTCTGCCATAATTCCATTTCAAAACATTTAATAAAGTTTTAGCTCGACTGACAAAGTTCACATGCAAGTCAAGGTTATAGCTTTTACGGCATTTGATTCATTTTGGAACAATACCACTTATGCCAAAATCATACAGTCATTCATGCAATTTTATTCAAACCAACCAATACAGAGTAACCCTCTAAATAATGGTGCTTACCCAAAGAATGAAATGATTCCCCTTCTCCGGAGATTGACCACCCACAATTCTAGGGAGGAAAATTTTGTCTGAGACCTAAAAAAAAAACAAAAAAAAAAAACAGCCAGGTAGGAAAACAGCCGTTGTTAAGAGCCACATGTATTTTGTTCATCATTTTGTTGTATTATACAACAAAGAAAATTAGTAAAGGACCTACAGGGATGCGTTGCACAACGCGGTCACTGACTGCTCCGCTGTTTGACCATTCTCGGTGCCACAAAATAAAATCAAAATGGCCCAGAGAACCATACTATAACATAAAAAGTACCATTAATATTTATGTAAATCTTGGTGTAAAAAGGTCATAGAGAGATTAAATTAAAAGTTATTACCATGTTCTCTTGAGCCAGCTGGGCTACTCGATAGTTAACTGCCTGTAATACAATACATTTGTGAATACTTAATAATATAAATCTGATTTTGTATTTGTATTTGTGTTGTACATACGCAACATCTATGTTAATTATAGTTCAATTTATTTCATATGTTAATTGAAAAACAAATTATTAATTTACACTTACATCATCAGTCAACCATGGCATGGCCAACAAAGACTCTCCCAACAAGTCCGGAGGGCAAACACTGCGGATATCCTTTATTGACACTGGAAATCGTGGTGAGACATAAGCCAGGGCTTGATTTTCATCCCGGCCTCCAATGAATAAGTTCTTCAGCTTTTCCTTACACACAAACAAACAAACAAATAAATTGGTAATTCCTTTACTTTATAGAGTGATTTAAGACAACAGGCAGAAAACTTGAGTTATTACCTTGTCATTGTCATTTATAGCATATAAATGTGCTACAAATGAAGACTTAGTGCTGTCAGGTGAGATGCTCAGTTTGCTGCCAGAAGTAGGCTGGAGAGGTTTCTGTCCCTCTAAAAAAACAAAAAAAAAAACAAGATTAATGAATAATAGGTTGTTTACTTTGGTTTAACGTTACAGTTTTGACATCAAAATTTGGTCTTTTCATTATTTTATCACTTCCACAATTTATATATTCTTATTATTTGGTACTTTGATATATTGACGGAACCTACCAGCAGAGTACAGTCCTAGCATCCCATGCAATCCAATAGACAACTGCGTGTTGCACATGGCCTCAATTTCAGCCTTAAAAGTCCGGTTGATCTTGTCATTATGCAGATCAATCAACACCCTTAGCGTCTGTTTGAAGTGTGCCTCATTCATTTGGCACAATGAATACCGTACAGCTGAAAGTTCACGATTGAACTGCTCTGCAACTGATGAGTTCACTTCTGTTCTTAAGGTGGGGCATATGTTGAGGCTTCTCAACTTCTCTTCTGGACGCTTCTGATTTTTCTGGTGGAACCTATCATATAAGGAATATCTTTCAGACGTCCCTGTGATTGGATGTTTTTCGGTCATTCTGTCGCTATTAGGCTGTTCTTCTAGTTGTAATGGGGTCCTCAGGTTCTTCACCCACTGCAAATCAACATGTAATTCCTTGTTGGCTGCCAGATTTATATTTTCTGAAGTTGGGGCACAGAGTCTTCCATCATGTGTTTTGAAAAAAAGCTGATTAGTACGATTGTTGGTGTGGCGAGCGACTTGTCCTGCCACATCAGAAATGTAACAAGTCGGAAAGTGCTTGAAACTTAGCAGCCCGTCTGTGTGGTCTCTTGCTGACTCCGTCCAGAAGAGAAAGTTAAGATAGTACACAACACCATGTACACAGGAGAAATGAAGGACACCACCTAAAAAATAGAAAAAAATAGCACATTCAAGTTATTACAATGTGAAAAAAATAGACAGTGGGAAAAACATGCCAAGCTATTTCTCACCACCAGCTTTCTGTAGCTTAAGGAAAAGTTTGGGATAAATATCCTTAAAATTTAACAGTTCCTGGAGCCTGATAAGCATATCGGCGATAGATCCCTCTGAGGACACACCCAAGGCATAGCAAGCATCCTGGAGATCCTTTTTTTGAGGCTGTAAATTGAGAAGAGACATTTAAATAATATAAAACAAACACTACATATGTTCATTACACATTAAAAAAAAAAAAATGTTTTTTTTTTGTTTGTTTGTTTTTTTTAAACCTCATGGAGGGGTATGTATATGCAATCAATCACAGTAAACTGAGTAAGATAAGCTCAATGTATACCTTTTTTGATTCAATGATTTCGTGTATTATGTCCTCATTCATCTGTTTCGGGTGATGCTTGATGTCATCTGGTTTTCTTTTTTTCATAGCCTTTTTCACTTCCGTTTTTGGGAGTATGTTTCCAACTCTGGTGTGCTGTCCCATCCACGGTGCCAATGTGGAGTGACGAACAGGTGTACAGAATGGGTTTGCCACAGATGTTCCTATTAGTTGAAAACACACAAAAAAATAATAAATAATTTCTTCATGTACAAGACACTTGTAATGTGTGATGTTGATGTTTAAACATGTGTGATATTATTGATCAATGTCTCTATTTTCAAACCTGATATTAGTCCTTCCGCTATCATGGACTTGTCCAGATCTGACCATGCCTTCTCAATGTCTACTTCAAGGTCTTTCTCAGAAATAAGATCTGGATTAGGCCTTTTAAATGTACCAACTGAAAATTAAATTTAACAGTTACAAAGGCATGACAAAAACACACCCTTTTACATAGAAGCAGAGAGTCAGTATTGTCTACAGACACATATTTCAAACAGAGATGCTGAACTTTACATTAAACATTCTTAAGTAGATTATTAAATATTTGATCCTTGTCCAACAATCATTCTTGGAACACATTTGTATATACATGTCAGAAATCTTCATCTTAATCATAATTGCACAATTTCTGATTCACAGATAACCAAAATAATCTTACGTGGGACATCGAAGGCCAGTTTCCAATTAGCATCTGCTATTACCACAGCTGGGTGGTATCCGCACTGGTAACAAGTGAATTCAAACTTAAATGTTGTCAATGACAAAAAATGATGGAATGCTCTCCTCACTATCTGGTGGTGATACCGGTTGTCATTGAAGAAAGAAAAAATGTCCAGCATGCGTCCACTGGTTGTCTTGTTCTGTAATTAAACAACATATTACAGTTATATACATTGGTATTAAATCACTTCCAAAGGTTTTTCAGTACAAAGACGGAGACAAGTACACTTTATCCAAATATATAATTAGTTGTATTCAAACAAGTATATATGGATGTCTTACCGCCAAACCGGATAGCAGAAGCTCACATAAAGGAAGTGTTAAGAAGGCACGGTTGTTAAAATTGTGAAATCCAGAAGAATACTCCTGGAATCTTACAATGTTTGAACAGGTTGGGCACTCTTTTATAGCAACAGAAACACCTGTAAATTAAAAGTAAACATGAAAAGCTGATATAAATAATGCATTTTTTCTGTACTCATTAAGCTGGGTACTACATAGGTGGTGTTTGAGATGCCTGATACCATTTTAAAGCACTTTGAGTGTAAAGCAGTATGTTAATGTTTTATATGTTATAGTACAGTTGTAATGTAGCGCTACATACATATGTGTTTCATACTTCGAGTACTGTAAAAACTGTCATTAAAGCCAGATATTACTGAGATATCATGATGGACACATCCTTGAAAAAGTTAGACTTGCTTGTTGACTTACCTTTCTTGACATACTTTATCCCATACACCACAGCCTGGGTGGTTACAACTTTGGGTAGACTGAGTACTGGAGGGGTAGGTCCGGGACAGTATGGGCAGGTGTTTTCTGAGGGTGCAAAACATGGTGGTGGTTCTTCCTCCTGAGTCCTCAGCTTCAAAGGTAATTCCTGCAGGCATGGGATACGCTTTTGTTTTGAAAGGTATTCTGTCATAATTCTGATATCTTGTGTGTTAACACTGTGTGGTTCGCACATGATGCTGTTTTCAATCATGTGAGTCTCCAAATCGTCAATGTCCTGTACTTGAATATCTGAGGTGGACACAAGGGTGCCAGGGCACTCCTGAAAAATCCACCACATTCCCATCATTCGATGTACACAATGGTGTGACCTTCCAGTTTCTTGACACTGACAGTTCCACTGTCCTACCATTGCATCAAAAGTCACTCTTGTCCTCCCAAACTGACACCAGTTGTCTGTTTTATTTGTGAAAACTGAAAAAAAATACCACCGTTTAGAATATCCTTCGTCTCCAAAAAATATTGGAAAGACACTATCAACTCCATGGTTGTTTGCAGCATTGTTGAGTTCTTCACATTTGACAGCCCACTCTGAGGACATTAGACCTTTGCTCAGCATCTCCTTCAGAGAGGTACACTGTAGTACTGCAGGCTTTACATATGACTTGGCATTCTTGGTTCTTTCAAGGTGTGCACACTCTTTTCCAGGATTTCCAGAAGACCAAGCAATCTGCATAAATCGGCGACAATTCTGTACCTCACAGTCAATATTTGGTGGATTGGTTGACTTGATTACATGAATTGGGAAAATAGGACTGTGGTCATATTTTGGAGTGACATAAATTCCATTCATTGCATCAATACATATCATGGGTGTAGTGTCGTAGTTGTGTGCATCCCTGATATGTCTTCGTAAGTTTTTGGGTGCACTTAGGACAGCTTTGCAGTGTGGACATGGAAAAAGTTTTTGAGTCTTCAAGTCCGGCTTTGTGTCCAATTTCTCTGTGGAGTCACTGGTCATATCATCAGCTTTTCGTTTTAATGAGCTTGACTTCTCTGCAAAAAGATAAAAACTGGTTGTCACAGCTGTAAATTTAAAGGTTAAAACAACATACAAAAAAGGTTAAAACAACATTCTCAAACTCTGCCCTACAAGTCTCTGTATGTTTTTTTACACAATGCAAGTGATTACTACAAACAGGAAGAGATTAAAAAATTCACTGAAACACACCTATAGACAAACAGTAGAGAGAGACACAATGATGCAGAGGAGACACAGGAGAAAACATAAATAAAAAAGATAAACATTGGAGCAAGAAGCATAAGCAGCGGTTATTATATTGTGAAGTGCCATCAGACAAACAATAAAAACGGCATGGAGCATGCAATAGCTTTTTAGCCACAAACAGTGACAAGTCTCATGTATTACATGTTAATGTTTTTTTTCAAAAACAGACAGACAATCACAAGAAGAGGAAAACAAAGAAAGCCAGTCCAAAACAGACACACAAGATAACTGATACTTTCAAAATAAAACAAGAAAACGCCACAACAGGACAACATGAGCCTTTTAAAAATTCATATTTTACAATCAAATTATGTATGTGTTTATTTTTTTCCAGTTATTTATTTAAGAAAAAAATAATGAGACCAATTAATGCCATGTGCTACCTTGCTTTTTTTCAGATGCAACACCTGCAGAAGACAGATATTGTGAAAATAAGAAACAGACAGATTACATGGTTATATTATATCATGCCATCAAGTGTTATTTTCAAAATAAAAATGCACGTTATTGTAAATAAATGTATCTAAAATAAAATAAAAATAAATGTATTAAAAAAAAGCTTCAATAAAGTTGTCATTATAGGGTGAACAATACCAAACAAAGTGTCAACTGCTAGTTGTTTAATCAATAAGCACTCACAGAAAGTAATGTAAGGGATCAAGTACAATTCATTAAAGAGTGATGCTGCAATAGCTTACAAGTCTTACATGTAACAGTTCTTTTTGAAAATCCCATGGCTCAACACATTTATATTGCCAATACAGCGTAAGGGATATTTGTTGTACTATTTTTTGTTGTACTACAATTTTGTGGCTTGATAAATTATAGAGTTGATCAAACATTTATAAATTAATTACATTAATTTTGCTTTGTCATTTTTTAATGCCGTTTTTTTATGAATGATTACGCATTTTGTCCAATAAATTTTAATTACTTTATTTTTTTGCTGCATCTATCTATTTTTTTGTTTTTCCTTTATAACATAATGGTAACACTTTACCATAAGTTTTCATTAGTTAACATTAGTTAACTATTTTAATTAACATTAACTAGGAATTAATAATAATTCTTCAGCATTTATTTATCTTAGTTGATGTTAATTGGAACAGCAGTATTTTTATAAAGTAGCATTCACAAAAAGCAAAAAACGCAGTAACAAATGTGTTGTTCTTTGTTAGTTAATGTTAGTTAATGCATTAACTATTGTTAACAAATGAAAACTTATTATAAAGTGTTACCACCATAACATACTGTCAATAGAAACACAAATATTCCTCATGCAATTATCTGTCCCTCTGATGAGTGCTTCTAGGGGGTCTTATACAGAGCCTTCTATCTACTGTGTGCATAATTAATTTATTTTTGAAAAATGTGCCTACACTTCAAACTACATATTTCAGCATTTTAGCAAATCACATACATGACTGTTACTTTCTTTGGATGTTACTAAACTTGATGATGTAGATTAACAAAAAGATTAATGTTGCAAGATGCCACAGTAAAACACCTACCATGTATGACTCTCAAATGTTTTATGTAGTTGGATGAGCGTGCAAAAGTTTGATATTTACAATGTGGGCAATGGTAATGGCTTCTGGATGTTTGTTTGCTGTCCTTGCACAAGCAAGCCACCACAAATTTTTCTGTAAAAACAATTTCATGACATTGATGAAAGGCATTACAATATCCAACTGAAAAGTTAAATATCTCTCTGTAATTAAGCTGTAGTACATACCTTCATTGTTCTCAAAAAAGTAAACTGCATCTCTTAGATGTCTTGTGTAAAGATGATAATTATTTGCAAGTTCCTTTTTTTTGACAAAACACACATTGAGAACCTGTACATGCCAATAATGATGTTACATCAGAGAACACCTGATGTGAACCTGTGAAGAACAATAACATTGTTATTTACAAACCCAATTCCACCCACCAGCCCTGCCCCCCACCACCCCTCCGTCCTACAACTAAAACATTTTTTATATTTACGATTCTAATGATATAACACTACATAAAGATTCTACGCTGGACGCAAATATGCATACAACCATAGGACTCATAAGGACTAATAAATGGCAAACTCACGCAGTCAAATTCTGACGTAGCCTAGCCTACTACTCGGTGTTTACACGGACTTAGGTCTATATTGTAAATTGCACACATCTGCGAAATTTTTATCACATTGTGAGCAAGTTGTTCTAGTGTTTCAATTATTTTAAAATCTAGCTCACGCTTAATGCGAATTAAAAAGGAACATATTCACCCCCTTCTCACCTTCCATCGCCGATATTCGTATTTGTTGAAAACAGAAGTCACAAGTTAAGATAGTGGATAAAATCAAGTAAATGGTCAACAAAAAACTAAGACAAAATAAATAAATGAATTAAAATAGTCCTCACACTTTGAACAAAAATGTTTCTGATCAAGAGACAAGCTAACTGTTCACGATCTAACGAACTTTAAAGATCTAGTTAGTGCCCCCCGGTTGCCAGTTAGGAGTTCCAGATTAAAATGATTCTGATTATTTATAATAGGGCTACAGAGAATTTACAAATGTGGCAGATTTAATACACCATTGAATATTATTGATTTACATATTGCTTATAAATTATAATATACATAGACACATCTTATATTAGTACTACTGCTATACTACTAGGCTACTACTACTACTACTACTATAACAATAATAATAATAATAATAATTGCATACTTCAATCTGGCTCATTTGTGGGTAGGTAAATATATGAGTGATGAGTTAATATAATGTCTTGATAGTGATAATGTGATAATGCATATAGTACATAATAATTTGATGAGGCATGTGATTTTCTATATATATATATATATATATATATATATATTTGTTTTATAATATATATAATACACACACACACACACACACATGTGCAACACTTTTATCTTAGCGGAGTAAAGTTAGTTTTGTTTTGGATATTCGTCACACATTCAGCAATAAACGGCAATAACTCCAAAACGACACGCCCCCCCAAAATCTAAACGGTATTATCGTTAAAAGGGCAAAGCTAGTAATGTTTCACAAGCTTTCTTTTCATTATTTTTGCTCGATCTAACGAGCAATGACCCGCCAAAGCCGTCGCAATGTGAGTTACGGCGAGAAGACTCGCTCTTGGCTGAGCTGTAAGTTGGGGACCGTGGGGAAAGTGCAAGTTTTCTTCGTTTTTTGCTATAACTCGGTGAGTGGTGTTTTTCTAATAGCTCTTTTGTTAAAAGTCCTATAAACATGAGACCAGTGTCATTCAGTAGAGGGGGACAGGGGACAACTTTCACAACCTCTTTTTTACCCCTACTGGTGGAAAAGGGAACTGCATGTCCAAAATTAACTTTCTTTTTGTAATAGCTTTGTCCACCGGGGAGACAGAGACATCAAACCAGTGTCATTCAGTAGAGGGGGACAGGGGACAACTTTCACAACCTCTTTTTTACCCCTACTGGTGGAAAAGGAAATTGCATGTTCAAAATTAACTTTCTTTTTGTAATAGCTTTGTCCACCGGGGAGACAGAGACATCAAACCAGTGTCATTCAGTAGAGGGGGACAGGGGACAACTTTCACAACCTCTTTTTTACCCCTACTGGTGGAAAAGGAAATTGCATGTTCAAAATTAACTTTCTTTTTGTAATAGCTTTGTCCACCGGGGAGACAGAGACATCAAACTAGTGTCATTCAGTAGAGGGGGACAGGGGACAACTTTCACAACCTGTTTTTTACCCCTACTGGTGGAAAAGGGAACTGCAACTCAAAATTAACTTTCTTTTTGTAATAGCTTTGTCTATCAGAGAGACAGAGACATCAAACCAGTGTCATTCAGTAGAGGGGGACAGGGGACAACTTTCACAACCTCTTTTTTTACCCCTACTGGTGGAAAAGGGAACTGCATGTCTAATATTAACATTCTTTTTGTAATAGCTTTGTCCATCAGAGAGACAGAGACATCAAACCAGTGTCATTCAGTAGAGGGGGACAGGGGACAACTTTCACAACATTTATTTTTTACCCCTACTGGTGGAAAAGGAAATTGCATGTTCAAAATTAACTTTCTTTTTGTAATAGCTTTGTCCACCGGGGAGACAGAGACATCAAACTAGTTTCATTCAGTAGAGGGGGACAGGGGACAACTTTCACAACCTCTTTTTTACCCCTACTGGTGGAAAAGGGAACTGCAACTCAAAATTAACTTTCTTTTTGTAATAGCTTTGTCCACCGGGGAGACAGAGACATCAAACTAGTGTCATTCAGTAGAGGGGGACAGGGGACAACTTTCACAACCTCTTTTTTACCCCTACTGGTGGAAAAGGGAACTGCAACTCAAAATTAACTTTCTTTTTGTAATAGCTTTGTCCCTCAGTGAGACAGAGACATCAAACCAGTGTCATTCAGTAGAGGGGGACAGGGGACAACTTTCACAACCTCTTTTCGTACCCCTACTGGTGAAAAAGGGAGCTTTAGTACCTTGATTTGTGATAGTTGTTCTGAATATTTGTTGGATTGTCACCATTGTTCATACGCTGAATCTTGATGTCTGTGTCTACATCATCTTGTCCAAAGAATTTCTAAATATAATTTATTAATAATAATAATAATAATAATAATAAATAACAATCAGAAAAAAAATAATAATTTAAAAAGTCAAGGGTCAAGAGCCTAAGTAAAGCAAATGCTCACTTCCATAACAGTGACTTTAAAACTTTATTATTATTAAAACAACAACAACAACAACAAAAACATCAACATCTTAACCTCATTTAATTCTTAAGAAGTTTTATATTAAAGAAAGTCAGTCTGGTTTGTAATAAGTAAAGATGCTGACATCTAGAGAGATCTGTTAGTGTTTTTGTTTTTTTTAACTTAAAATTAGGAGATGAATTAGGATATTTTATTTTGTTTTTTTAACTTAAAATTAGGAGATGAATTAGGATATTTTATTTAGTTTTTTAACTTAAAATTAGGAGATGAATTAGGATATTTTACCTTAATTGTACAGTTTTTGTTTGGCAAATGCTTCTGCCAGTCACTGAGTGTTTCTTTTTTAATGATGTTTAACTGTTATTTTCATTAATGGTAAATGTTTGGCACACTTTGCTGCCATGTATTTTACTATTTTTTTTTTTTTTACATTTATTTTTTACAGTATACATTACCAAGCAGTGATATATTATATATTTATAATCCAGTTAGATAGTAAGGATTTAAATTAACCACCACTGTAAATACTACATGGTATTCTGAACCTACATTTCAGGATGTATTTTCATATTTGTACTGGTATAGTTTTAAGTGAAAGGATGCCCAATGCTATTTTTGAAAGGACAATATAGACAGAAAGTGTATATTTATTATCATAAAAATGACAAATGCTTTATGCATACCATTGATTAATACATATATTTTAACTAAATGTGAAACAGTCACTATTGTGCATTGAGTTTTACTTTCACTACTTGTAGGCTAATGAGTGAAGATACATTTGACAAATACTATGTCACTACTATTGTAATGAGATGTAAGGGTATAAATTTAATTTTCCTAAATGTTTTCAGGTTATCGAAAGCTACATCCAAACCTTGTTAAATTCCAAAGGTTATGGAAAGTACATCTTTTTATTCAACCACTTCTCTGCCGGTGTTGTTGTGTTTGGGGAGAGATCTGCCATGTCCAGGCACAGTTTCCGAAAGGTCAGACTTTACGGTTGTTCTTCTGTGCAAAATGAAAAGGTCAAAAGGACAAGTACAATAATATAATATAATATTTCAACTCGTTTGAAGGTCAACTTTGAAAAATATGACGCCATAATCTGATTTATGCAAGTAAACAAGAACCACTGGAAATTTCTGGTGTGTAAAACCATTGTTAAACCATAGTTCATTACTTATGTATATGAAAAACTAACCAAACTATATGTTTTAACAGTACCTCAATAGGACATCACAGAAGGTTTTAGTGGTGGATCCCCAAGGGTTAGATGAAGCTAAAGAATCCGAACTTGCTGCCGAAAGATTCAGGTATTGTATTATATTATTCCCTTTTTTAAATTATCATACAGTACATTATCATATGAACTAATATAACTAAATTTGATAATATACAATTCTCACGTGTAGAACATACTTCAAAATGCGGCAAATACTGTATGGTAAGACGGACTGGGTGGATGTGGCATGGACACATGGTGTGTTGAAGCACACCATTCAAAAAGACAGTTGTAGCTGTGGTGTTTATGTCATGCAGGTAGCTATACAATTTAGAACCTTAGAACACTAATTTTTGCATAACCTCAAATGTGTAATATTTAAATTTCTTATTCTTTAATGGCTAATGTATTTTGCAAGTTTGTTTAATGATATTTATGTTACCCAACAGATGGCTAAGGAGGTAGTGGAGTCATTTCCAGAGACACCATCTAAAATCAGGATACCTTCTAGCCAGCATATCCTATCTGAGCTGCGTAAGGAGATGGCAGTAACCATCCTAGAAGCATCAGGTATGTATTTTAAGCACACATTAATGAGAATCATGCACAAATCTTTCAGTATGAGTGCTCTTTCACTACATATATGGGCATGAAAAGCCAAGCCTCCTACAAAATGATCTAAAGTCAACAAATCATTTGCAAAATATAGTTAATTCATATTTTATATATTTCATTATGTACATTATTAATATATTAAGATAAGGCTATATACTGTACAATTAGTGATTTAATTCCTTGTTACTGTAATTAACAAGATTATTTTAATTAATTACATTTAATTAATTAGCTCATATGTGAACAGTTAGATGTTTTTTTATGCTTTGTTAACAACTTATTAACCGCAAAATGTTAGCACTTTGGATTAGGTTAGGGTAGGTCCTTTTCATATTTCTGGGGTTCTCAAAAGTGGAAGTATTCATAGTTGGGTTAACTTTTATAGCGGTGAATGAGAGACTTTCATGACTAAACCACTAACTAAGCTCATATTAAATGTCAAGATTTATTTTTATTTTTTTGTTCAAATGTATTAACCATAATAAATTGTCATAATTTTCCATGACCTAATGTAAAGTGAAAAATATTTACTTATTTAGATGTTTACAAGGAATAAAAAGCATTATCTTAGTCTTTACATATGACCTAATTATAAAATTTTGATTTATACCCTGACAATGAGTGAAGAACTCACTATATATTAATCTATTAATACATTAACAGTTAAGAGAATACAATATACAAACCAGGAGTTAATTATTTAATTTGCAATTGATTTGTAAGCACTTGATTAGTTTATATACTTAGTAAGAAGTGTCAGCATTTTTTTTTTTTTTTTTTTCACAGGGCCAGAGTACAAAACAAAGTTGCTAATTACAGCTTATCACAGTTTTCTTAAATATACACCTTCATTGGACCATAATGTAAGAATATTTATAGTCTTATAATCAGAGGCCATTTCAGTTTTAGGTTCTTACTGGCTGAAATTTAATTTTTAATGTTATTAAATTATTTTAATATTAATTAATTTTTTTAAAATATATCTATCTATCAAAAAATTAGAGCATTTAAAATAGAACACTGATTTGTGAGAATGTAATTACAGTGTTCAACCCCAAGGATCATTGCTCCTTTTGTGGACAAGAGTCTCCTGCTGGACGTGTGGGTCTGAACACATGGGTTTGTGTCCTTTATTATGAAACAATTCTTATTAGATAAGCTATTTGACATAGATCTTATGTGTTAAACTATTACATCTACTTATATAATTAGTATGCAGATAATTAAATAATTAGTATGGAGTCAACCTTGAAATGACATTAAAGCAAATGTTCTGTAGTACTTTGTATTAAGTAAATAAAGATCATATATTTTCATTATTTCAATTTCCCCCCACCAGATTCAGTGCAGCAGCTGTGCAAGATGGTACCACGCAGTCTGTGTCAACATTACCAAAAAGGTGTACGAAAACTAAAAAGAGCACTGTGGTTGTGTGCTTTCTGTAAGTAAACACTACTAAATCCTTTGAGACAAAAGATGTAAAAAGATATTGTTTAATTTTGTATGGTTTTCATTTTATGTTGAATGTTTGCATAAACACGAGTTCTGTCAAAATGGCTGTTGTCCTGACAATTTTTGGGGTGAGGTCTGGGAACCTATTAACAGCATTCATATTTTTATGTGCTGTTCCATATTCAACCAGTAGGGTCAAGTCAAGTCTCCTTTATTTATGTTTCATTTTTTTTACAGTACAGATTGTTTAAAGCCAGCTTTACAGTATTAACAGCAAAAATCTGCATTATGTAAATTTTGACATTGTAAGGATATAAATAAGGTATAATCTGTACATGCAGTTCCATTTTTCACTAGTAGGGGTAAAAAAAGAGGTTGTGAAAGTTGTCTACTGTCCCCCTGTACTGAATGACACTGGTTTGATGTCTCTGTCTCTCTGATGAACAAAGCTATTACAAAAAGAATGTTAATATTAGACATGCAGTTCCCTTTTCCACCAGTAGGGGTAAAAAAAGAGGTTGTGAAAGTTGTCCCCTGTCCCCCTTTACTGAATAACACTGGTTTGATGTCTCTATCTCACTGATAAACAAAGCTATTACAAAAAGAAAGTTAATTTTGGACATGCAGTTCCCTTTTCCACCAGTAGGGGTAAAAAAGAGGTTGTGAAAGTTGTCCCCTGTCCCCCTCTACTGAATGAAACTAGTTTGATGTCTCTGTCTCCCCGGTGGACAAAGCTATTACAAAAAGAAAGTTAATTTTGGACATGCAGTTCCCTTTTCCACCAGTAGGGGTAAAAAAGAGGTTGTGAAAGTTGTCCCCTGTCCCCTTTTACTGAATGACACTGGTTTGATGTCTCTGTCTCTCTGATGGACAAAGCTATTACAAAAAGAAAGTTAATTTTGGACATGCAGTTCCCTTTTCCACCAGTAGGGGTAAAAAAGAGGTTGTGAAAGTTGTCCCCTGTCCCCTTTTACTGAATGACACTGGTTTGATGTCTCTGTCTCTCTGATGGACAAAGCTATTACAAAAAGAAAGTTAATTTTGGACATGCAGTTCCCTTTTCCACCAGTAGGAGTAAAAAAGAGGTTGTGAAAGTTGTCCCCTGCCCCCCTCTACTGAATGACACTGGTTTGATGTCTCTGTCTCTCTGATGGACAAAGCTATTACAAAAAGAAAGTTAATTTTGAGTTGCAGTTCCCTTTTCCACCAGTAGGGGTAAAAAAGAGGTTGTGAAAGTTGTCCCCTGTCCCCCTCTACTGAATGACACTAGTTTGATGTCTCTGTCTCCCCGGTGGACAAAGCTATTACAAAAAGAAAGTTAATTTTGAACATGCAATTTCCTTTTCCACCAGTAGGGGTAAAAAAGAGGTTGTGAAAGTTGTCCCCTGTCCCCTTTTACTGAATGACACTGGTTTGATGTCTCTGTCTCCCTGATAGACAAAGCTATTACAAAAAGAAAGTTAATTTTGGACATGCAGTTCCCTTTTCCACCAGTAGGAGTAAAAAATAAATGTTGTGAAAGTTGTCCCCTGTCCCCCTTTACTGAATAACACTGGTTTGATGTCTCTGTCTCTCTGATGGACAAAGCTATTACAAAAAGAAAGTTAATTTTGAGTTGCAGTTCCCTTTTCCACCAGTAGGGGTAAAAAAGAGGTTGTGAAAGTTGTCCCCTGTCCCCCTCTACTGAATGACACTAGTTTGATGTCTCTGTCTCCCCGGTGGACAAAGCTATTACAAAAAGAAAGTTAATTTTGAGTTGCAGTTCCCTTTTCCACCAGTAGGGGTAAAAAAGAGGTTGTGAAAGTTGTCCCCTGTCCCCCTCTACTGAATGAAACTAGTTTGATGTCTCTGTCTCCCCGGTGGACAGATAGGACAGGTAAGTAATTTTTTTTTTATCTGTAAAGTTGCCTTGAGGCTAACATACCATGTAAATTTATATATTTAATAGTGTGTTAAAGTCCTAAAAAGGAATATGATTAATATGAATTCTGCACAAGAAATGTATTGTAAAAGTATTTATTGTATATATAAATTTTGTGAATATCTTTCATAAAAGGGATTTCTTTATTTATTTATTTATTTATGGTAAGTGCATTTGTTAAACAGGGTAGAAAGATAATGCTGTCATCCTTAGAAGTTGACTGGTGATCACCCATCTACAATCCTTCCTGATGAATCACACACCATCCTCAGAGTGTTTCCAAGGCTGCTGATCTGGTAAGTATTGGCATCCTTTTTTTTTCAATTACAATTAATATCTCTGAACTTAGTATATGATTGTCAGAAATATGAATACATTTTTTTGTTTCTGTTGCTGCAGATAGCTCAAGGTTTTACACTCCTCTTTGGTCCACAAACAGCTTTCAAACTGCTGGAGAAGTGACCTACATTCTATAAGGAAAAGGTGATCAGAGAAGCAGAGAATCTTGACCTTACTACCACCTCAGTGCTCCAGAGTTTGCTGAAGTCTGCCAGGAATCAGTACCATGATGAATTTCAGAGGATCACCCAGGTATTAATTTCACAGCACTCACATGACAACAATACAAAAAAGGGAGGGGGAAAAAATCTGTGTATCATTTGTTCACTCATTTTTCTATATAAAATCAAAAAACAAAAAAACAATATTTTTTTTTTATTTTCCTTTTTAAATCCAAAATGAAAAAACAGAAAACGACTCGTTTTTCGATTTTGTGCTCAAATTAAAAATGGAAAAAAACGGATAACGAGCCCTCAAATTACATTTTGGTTTTCTCATTGGATGCAAGTGGCTTATTATTATATTATATTTAGTCTCATATTTTTCTAACTGTTGTATTTTAGTATATGTATTGTTAACTACTTCAGTCCGGCCACTTCACTCGCTTTGACGCTTTCCCCGTGCGCATAACTATCACTTCCGGTAAGCCACTTGCATCCAATGAGAAAACCAAAATGTAATTTGAGGGCTCGTTATCTGTTTTTTTTTTTTCATTTAGGATTTAAAAAGGAAAATTAAAAAAAACTTTTTTTTGTTTTGTTTTTTGATGTTTGGTTTTATATAGAAAAATGAGTGAACGAATGATACACGGATTGAAGAAAAAAATCACTTTTTTGTTTTTGTTTCTTTTTACAGTGGGACAGTGATATGACATATTTTCTGCTGCTTCTGCATATCCTGCCACCACAACCTTTAAAAAAAAATAAAAAACTGAAGATCAGCGCAGCTCAGGCCATGGACCATCTAGCTGTATTTCACAAGGTATGTTCCAGGCTACAGTTTGTGATTTTTAGTGGGTAGCACAAACTACATGGTTTCCACGGGGCACTGAAAAGCATTAAAAGTCATTAAATGGATTTCACAAATAAAAAAGGGGTCTTATAATTAATGACTTTTAATTCAAAAGTTGTTTAATTCAAAAGTTTAATAAAGTTCACCCAAAAATGAAAATAATGTCATTTATTACTCACCCTCATGTCGTTCCACACCCATAAGACCTTCGTTCCAAAAATGAACGCAAATTAAGATATTTTTTGATGAAATTCGGTGGCTCAGTGAGGCCTCTATTGAGAGCAAAGCCGCCGAACCTCTCAAGATCCATAAAGGTACTAAAAACATATTTAAAACAGTTCATGTAAGGTTGGTTCAACCTAAATATTATAAAGCGACGAGAATACTTTTTGTGCACCAAAAAAACAAAATAACGTCTGTGACGAGTAGGGTGGGGCATTTTACAAAATTAAAATGGTGGCAGTTCCTCACGGACGACTGCCGCCCACACAAACATAATAAAACATAACTTAAAGTGCAGAACTAATCCTCTCTTGTCCTTCACTGTCATCGCTCCTCCTTTTTAATGCTTCTGGAGCTCCTCGGTGAGAGATAAGAGACCGGTGCAACGCACAGCTGACGCTCAGTATCGCTCACTTCACTGGCCTTGCATCGTTCCCTCACGGCTCTCGCCCTGCCCTGCTTGTCACAGTGACTTTTCAACAATATCTAGTGATAGCCAATTTCAAAACACTGTTTCGAAGCTTTTGTTTCAAATCAGTGGTTCAGATCACGTGTCAAACTGCTGAAATCACGTGACTTTGGTGCTCTAAACCACTGATTTGAAGAAAAAGATTTGAAGCAGTGCTTCGAAATCACCCATCTCTAGATATTGTTTAAGTCTTTACTTTTTGTGCACCAAAAAAAATAAATAAATAAATTCTTGTCGCTTTATAATATTAAGGTAGAACTACTGTAGTCACATGAACTGATTTAAATATGTTTTTAGTATCTTTCTGGATCTTGAGAAGTTCGGTGGCTTTGCTCTCAATGGAGGCCTCACGGAGCCATCGGATTTCATCTAAAATAACTTGTGTTCTGAAGATGAACGAAAGTCTTGCGGTGTAGAACGACATGAGGCTGAGTAATGACATTATTTTAATTTTTGGGTGAACTAACCTTTAAATAGAATTAAAAGTCATTACTTTTTTAAATAAGTCTCTTCTGCTCACTAATAGAGCTCTGTATCTTTTGAATTTTATCGATTCTGATTCCGATTCTCCTTATCAATTCCTAGTTTTAATTCCAATAAGATGAAGAAAAAATTCAAAAGTTCATAAAAAATGCTAAGGTTAGTTTACCCAAAAATTAAAATGTCATTTATTTCTCACCCTTATGCCGTTCCACACCCGAAAGGCCTTCGTTCATCTTCAGAACACAAATCAGATATTTTTGATGAAATCCGATGGCTCGTGAGGCCTGCATAGCCAGCAATGACATTTCCTCTCTCAAGATCCATTAATGTACTAAAAACATATTTAAATCAGGTCATGTGAGTACAGTGGTTCAATATTAATATTATAAAGCCACGAGAATATTTTTGGTGCAGCAAAAAAACAAAATAACGACTTATTTAGTGATGGCCGATTTCAAAACACTGCTTCATGAAGCATCGAAACACAATGAATCAGCGTGTCGAATCTGCTGTTCGGAGCGGCAAAGTCATGTGATTTCAGCTTTTTTACACGCGATCCGATTCATGATTCAATACACTGATTCATTATGCTTCGACCCTTTCTGAAGCAGTGTTTTGAAATCGGTCACTATATAAGTCATTATTTTGTTTTTTTGGCGCACCAAAAATATTCTCGTCGCTTTATAATATTAATATTGAACCACTGTACTAACATGACCTGATTTAAATATGTTTTTAGTACATTAATGGATCTTGACAGAGGAAATGTCATTGCTCCCTATGCAGGCCTCACGGAGCCATCAAATTTCAACTAAAATATCTTAATTTGTGTTCTGAAGTTTAACGAAGTTCTTACGGGTGTGAAACGACATGAGGGTGAGAAATAAATGACAGAATTTTCATTTTTGGGTGAACTAACCCTTTAAAGAGCATTAAATTACTTTTAATGATACTTGCAGAAAGCCTGAACTAGTAAGAATAGTATTATGTAAATTCATATATAATTTTTCCCACAGTGAATCGGCAGCATAGAAGAACACTTGGAGAAACTGGAGGGACATCGCCAGCCATATCTCCTTGCCTCAGGAACTCACAAGTGGGCCATCAGCAGTTACTACGTTGTGATTGACCCGATGCTCATTCCATGTCAGGGAACCACGTCGTTGGCAGCCTTTGAACTATTTAAAGCGCACTTCATTTTCAGTGTAAGCTCTGATGATGCTCTCAGCAACATGTACACATTCCTCCAGACAACAGTCTACAGTATAGATGTTGACACCACTGAAGAAAGTCCAAAGGTGAAAGAAACTGAGAGCCAAGCTCATGAACAGGAACTAAGTTTTAGGTTTGCAGAGTATTCCATAATGCACCTGTCATGTTATGTGAAGCTTTTGATGATACTTAAAGCTCTTCTGATTATTTTTATGCTTACAGACTGTTTTATATATATAAAATATATTTATATATTTTATATACGGCTGCATCATATAGACCGCAAGCAGCAGGTATGAGCTTTGTTTTATGAAGTTTAATGTTGAACAAGGTCATTGTACAGGGTATTTTGAGTGCCCTGTCCCTGGCTTAAATGAAATGTGAAGCCCTGTTAAAGGAAAAATAATAAAATGTATTCATTGCAGCACTTTATGATCTGATTATTGGGATGGTAACACTAATAGATGGTAACTGTTGTAACTATAAATCCTAGGGGTCTATGTAAATACTCAATACTGAATACAAAATACTGATTTATAATAGCACTTTTGGTGCTTTTAAAAGCACCAAAAGTGCTATTATAAATAAGTATTTTGAACACTCATCAATGTTATATTGACATTACACTGGTGTTGATCTTAAAAGGAGAGTGTTAATTTTTAACACCGTAATTGAGTACTAACACTAGTGCAGAAACAACAATAAATAGTGTTGACTAGGTTTAGAATTAACGATAATGAGTGTTGAATTTACACTCAAAGGGTGTCAAAAAGTTAACACTATCAAAAGTGTAAAATTTACCCTCTATAGTGTGGACACATATAGACACTTTGCTGGTGTAAAATTTGACACTGGGTGTTCTTTTTACACCAGTGATTTTGCTGTGTATCTCTCAGGATCTTATACTTTGTCAATACCATCAGGTAAAGACACAAAACTGTCAGTAATAAACGGAGCATAATCAGAATCGGTCTAAAGAGTTTTTGATTCAGAGTCAGGGAGCATTTCCAAATTTACAGAAGTAGACAATGTCTCCACTAATAATCAAGGAGCAGAATTTACCTTTTTACTTCACGATCTCAGCTTGCCTGCCAACACTGGACATTCATTTTTCCAATGTCCCGTGTTTAAACAATATTGGCAAACATTCACATCAGTTTTCCTACTCGCAAAGTTAACCGGCCTCTGAATAGGAGGCATATCAAATATCCATGAACGCAGCAAAGACAAATTTTCTCGGTGGCTAATGCCACCTGCACGAGCATCAACAAATCCACTTTTATGGGTTAAAATAAATCCATCCGCCAATACAGCGGCTTCAGCAACCGTATTGGGTTTATTTGCATTGATATACATAGCAATGTTGTCAGTAACGATGTTTCTAAATTGCTCCAATAGAATCAAATCTCGCAACTCCTCAAAAGTAGAATGTTTAAGCTGTAATAATTCAATCTCGCGTCGTTTAAGCATATCGTCCATTTTCAATCTTTCCAATTCAAATTCACGGTCTTTAACTACCTTAGCCATCTCTCCATCATGTATTTGCTGCATTTCAAGAATCTCTTTTTTCTGATCAAACGATAAACCTGAATATATATCCATCGATTCCTTCACCTTCCCAAAATACAAAATATTTTTCTCACTCAACTTCGCTTTTAAAGCTGTTTTTAACTCATTCTTTTTCAATTATTTATCTAATTCTGTGATCCCATAATGTTCCACAAGTTCCCACAATTGCCCTTTATCTAACGAATTTAATAATCCCTCAGACGGAGCTTTAAAAAAATCTCCAATGGATGCCATTCTTAAATTTCCAATTCACAAATTCACAGGCACACAAAAATAAATATGGTCAATACAGATGAGAAATCATTCATAATTCCCCTTGCTAAACTACACCCATACCACCCCACTATACTTCCTAAACCTAATCTTCATGCAACTCCCCAGAGTCGAGTGCCTTTAAACACAAATACCGCTGGCAGTGAAGTGAGCAAATCTGCCCAACCCACAAACCACGGCCGTGTACTCAACCCAGGAGTCTGCACAAAAATAAAAAACAAAAACAACAAACCAACGCTAAGCATTGCTAAAGCCTAACAGGGGAATGAATCAAATCTCATCTTGTAATCTACCCAGACTTGAAAATGTGAACAAACTGCTCTGATTGCGCCTGTCTCCTACCATTACTGATTTCTTTATCCCAAACACAATCAAATTAATCAAGCAAAAATCATAATAACGTGATTAACGCATTAGTTAATTCAACGCAATTTACGGACGAGCCCCCATTTGTTACAGTCGGCTCTTAGACTGCAACAAATAGGAGACCAGACGCGCCAGTTCGTTGCAGAAACATTTATTTTACACAAGAAAAACATAAATATAACATAGATAAAGAAGCGTTTTAGGACCAGGCAGGACACTCAGCATAACGCAGGCCATCAAGCGCCATACTGGAACCAGACGACCATTCAACCAGAAGCTCCTACACAACCGGTTTCAGTGGCATTTAACTCCGCATCCAACAAGTGTCAGGTGTGTCGGCCACGTCCCCTCCAGACGGCACCTGAGAATCACACACCCAACAGACGCACAGCGTAGACTGGGACGTGACGATTCCAAAGTCCAATGTGATGTTTTAAGATTTTCATAGGCTCATTCTTCAGCACCTGAGAAAACTGACTGAGGATGTCAGAGAGCTGCAGTACCAGAGCAGCATAAACCACAACCTTTTAATGCAGCTGACCAGAGGCTCTCAAGAGGACATGGCTCTGCCAGAGGACATTGTGCTGCCTCTTAAGGACGGGCTGATGCTAAATGAGTTTGAGCATCGGCTCACTAATAATGTTGAGCTACAGGATAAATTGGTAATTTTGGTTTGCTAAGAAATAAGTCAAAATAGGTTAAATGAACATGAGCTGTGGTATTGAAAACTTAAAAAAATTCACTTTACATAAATTTTGTAAAATTATTCCAAATAAACTTTAACAAGTTGAAAGCACTTATAATTCTTAATAAATATATAAATATAAAACTTAACTGAATCAATGTAAAAAGATAACTCAAAAAATTAAGCTGGAAACTTCCTGTTTTTTTTTATTATTTTTTTTATACAGTGTAGGTCCTATTATATTGCTCTTATATATATGCTTATGAAGTCTACAAAGATCACTAACTATGGACAGTTTATTTTACAGGTGAGGTTTTTGGCTGCGAAATGGGGAAGAACAACAAAAGACTGTAAGAAGGATGCTTGCCTGCATTTTTTCTAATGACCTGTCCAGGCTGTGTAAGTGGACTGGCTTGGGACAGAAGATCGCTTTCAGGCAGCTAGCACTGAAAAACATTGTTCACAGTAAGTTTTTAGTCATTAAGTTATCATTAACTTTCTGGAAATAAACGTTGAGACAATTTTGACTTTGAACTAGTTTAACCACCTTTCCTGTTCCCTTTTTGAGCACAGAGAAAAATGTGATGTAGATTATTGTTATTCATGCTTTTGGAAGAAAGGCCTAAATACAGTGGGTACGTAAAGTATTCAGACCCCCTTAAATTTTTCACTCTTTGTTATATTGCAGCCATTTGCTAAAATCATTTAAGTTCATTTTTTTTCCTCATTAATGTACACACAGCACCCCATATTGACAGGAAAACATAGAATTGTTGACAATTTTGCAGATTTATTAAAAAAGAAAAACTGAAATATCACATGGTTTTAAGTATTCAGACCCTTTGCTGTGACACTCATATATTTAACTCAGGTGCTATCCATTTCTTGTGATCATCCTTGAGATGGTTCTACACCTTCATTTGAGTCCAGCTGTGTTTGATTATACTGTCTGGACTTGATTAGGAAAGCCACACACCTGTCTATATAAGACCTTACAGCTCACAGTGCATGTTAGAGCAAATGAGAACCATGAGGTCAAAGGAACTGCCTGAAGAGCTCAGACACAGAATTGTGGCAAGGCACAGATCTGGCCAAGGTTACAAAAAAATTTCTGCTGCACTTAAGGTTCCTAAGAGCACAGTGGCCTCCATAATCCTTAAATGGAAGACAATTGGGACAACCAGAACCCTTCCTAGAGCTGGCCATCCGGCCAAACTGAGCTATCGGGGGAGAAGAGCCTTGGTGAGAGAGGTAAAGAAGAACCCAAAGATCACTGTGGCTGAGCTCCAGAGATGCAGTCGGGAGATGGGAGAAAGTTTTAGAAAGTCAATCATCACTGCAGCCCTCCACCAGTCGGGGCTTTATGGCAGAGTGGCCCGACGGAAGCCTCTCCTCAGTGCAAGACACATGAAAGCCCGCATGGAGTTTGCTAAAAAACACCTGAAGGACTCCAAGATGGTGAGAAATAAGATTCTCTGGTCTGATGAGACCAAGATAGAATTTTTGGTCTTAATTCTAAGCGGTATTTGTGGAGAAAACCAGGCACTGCTCATCACCTGTCCAATACAGTCCCAACAGTGAAACATGGTGGTGGCAGCATCATGCTGTGGGGGTATTTTTCAGCTGCAGGGAGAGGACGACTGGTTGCAATCGAGGGAAAGATGAATATGGCCAAGTACAGGGATATCCTGGACGAAAACCTTCTCCAGAGTGCTCAGGACCTCAGACTGGGCCGTAGGTTTACCTTCCAACAAGACAATGACCCTAAGCACACAGCTAAAATAACGAAGGAGTGGCTTCACAACAACTCCGTGACTGTTCTTGAATGACCCGGCCAGAGCCCTGACTTAAACCCAATTGAGCATCTCTGGAGAGACCTAAAAATGGCTGTCCACCAACGTTTACCATCCAACCTGACAGAACTGGAGAGGATCTGCAAGGAGGAATGGCAGAGGATCCCCAAATCCAGGTGTGAAAAACTTGTTGCATCTTTACAAAAAAGACTCATGGCTGTATTAGATCAAAAGGGTGCTTCTACTAAATACTGAGCAAAGGGTCTGAATACTTAGGACCATGTGATATTTCAGTTTTTCTTTTTTAATAAATCTGCAAAAATGTCAACAATTCTGTGTTTTTCTGTCAATATGGGGTGCTGTGTATACATTAATGAGGAAAAAAATGAACAAATGATTTTAGCAAATGGCTGCAATATAACAAAGAGTGAAAAATTTAAGGGGGTCTGAATACTTTCCGTACCCACTGTAGGTCTCTTTTGAAAGAAAGTATACTATTTTTATAATTAGAAAAAGTTATGAAAGCTTACATTTACTGCAATGAAAATGTACTGCTTTAACATTCTTATAGCTGTGGTCAAAAGTTTACATACCCGTTAGATTCTGCAAAATGTTAATTATTTTATCAAAATAAGAGAGATGTTATTAAAGTGCATGTTGTTTTTTTATTTAGTACTGTCCTAAATAAGATATTTTACATAAAAGATGTTGTACACAAGATAAAAATAGCTGAATTTATAAAAATGACAGTTCAAAAGTTTACATGCCATTGTTTCTTAATACTGTGTGTGAGATATTCTGTGTGCAGTTAAATGGTTGGGACACCAATGGCCTAATATTCAATGAGGACAACCGACTCAAACACAACTATTAAAAAAGGTTCAAACATTTACTGATGCTCCAGAACGAAACATGATGACATGAATTATTTTTGCATTAAACTTTTGAACAGGATGAAGATGTGTACATTTTTCACATTTTGTTTAAATATCATCTTTTTTTAATTTAGTACTGCCCTTCAGAATCTATACAGTAGATACTTGCATGTTTCCCAGAAGACAAAATAAGTAGCCTACATTTTACCTTGATATTCAAATTCAAAAGATTTCACCCCTGACTCTTAATGCATCGTGTTTCCTTCTGGAGCATCAGTGAATGTTTTAACCTTTTTTAAAAGCTATGTTTGAGTCAAACAAGGAACTGTCTAAAGAATGAAAAGCTACACAATCCATCAATTAGGAGTTAGAAGAACTGTTGCCAAACATAACATGCTAGAAACATAATAATCACTGCAATAATAATCCATAAGCAGACTGTCAGAAAAAAAGATATGGTTTTTGTCACTGGGGCAGTGCAAAAGTGAAAAGGTACTAATTTGTACTTTTAGAGTACTAATATATGTGCCCCAGTGACAGCACTGTACTTTTTTTGCCTATTTAATTTTAATAAATGTATTTATTTAATTAATTTATTAATATAAGTTATGTCAAATTGTAATACTGTTTCAGAATATTACTGTTTTATTGTCTTTTTGATTAAATAAATGCAGTGAGCAGATGAAACTTCTTTCAAAACCATAAATAAATTCAATGTTTCAAACTTTTGACAGGTATTTATATATGAATAAAGCAAATGATGGACAAAAACTGATGTCAAATTTTCTGTAATTTTAGGAGCGATAAGAAAAAACCCAGCTACAAGAGAGACAATGGAAGGTACCCTCCAAGAGGTGGTTTTGAAATATTTGAAGGGCCGCTGACAGAGAGGGGGGCAGGAAACAATGGCAGGAAAACTGAAGAGGCTCATATACAATATTGTATACCTGGGTACTATAGAAAAAAATATATAGTTTGTTTATAGTATAGTATACAGAAAGTTAAAAGCATATATATATATATATATATATATATATATATATATATATATATATATATATATATATATATATATAGTATTTTTATAGTATGGTGTTATAAACATATTATATAATTATGTAATATACATAATATTATGTATCCTGAATGTATAATTCCTATAAACAATAGTATATATACCATTTCCCTTTGGGGATTAATAAAGTTAAATCAAATCAAATCCATATATATATATATATATATAATATATATATATATATATTATGTGTAATATAACATAATCATATGATCTTATATGTCCTGTAATAAGTATAAACAATATTGTATATAATATATAATCTTATATATGCAATATAAAACATAATCTGAAGATTGTATATATCCTGTAATAAGTGTAAACAATATTGTATATAATGTATAACCATATAATGTGTAATATAACATAATCTGATGATCTTATATGTCTTGTAATAAGTATAAACAATATTGTATATAATATATAATATTGTATAATATGCAATATAAAACATAATCTGATGATTTTATATGACCTGTAATAAGTGTAAAAAAAATATTGTATATAATATATAATCATATAATGTGTAATATAACATAATCTGATGATCTTATATATCCTGTACAAAGTTTAAATAATATTGTATAATAATTTTATATAATATGTAATATAAAATATCTTATGATCTTTCCTGTTTTAAGTCTAAGATGTTACACACTAAACCCCTTTACTGTTGATATATATTCACACAGTGGCGGCTGGCCAATAGAGGGCGCTAGGGCGCCGCCCTCCCTGAATCACACACGCAAAATTATAATCATATAAATTATTTAAATGTATATTTGTATGATGTAATATATTAGAAAATCATCTGTGGAAAATATTTTTTTTCACAATCACCATATGTCACCTCTGTGTGCACCACTCAATTTCAGCTGAGGGGCAATCGAGAAATGCCCAAAGGAGGCGGGTCTTTGTAGAATTTAGTCAAATGCCTATTCAATATATAAATATATTCAAGATGTGACATAAAATTTAGCCAATCAGCGTCCTCAATTCTTATCTGCAATGGGCGATTTTTTTGTCGCCCCCAAACTGCTCAAATGAGGGCTTGGCCAGTAGTGGCGCGATTCAATGCATTCTCTTTGGGTTCCGGGAGGGCTCGCACTAACGTGCTTTCGTCATCATACGTAACCTTAACTTGTGCTGCGATTGGGGGACACAAACATACTTCTATTAATATTTTTTTTATGCTGAAGTGACATCCAGTAATTTCCTCAGTGCATTATTTACATTTCACAGATATATTCTCCATCTGCAAATGTTAGAAAGTCGAGAAAATATTTCCATTTTGCAGTCAGGCGTGGACGAGCCTTCAGCAAGCACAAACTTTCGTGAACGAGCGCCGCCGCGCGCATGCGCGCCAAACAGACGGAGTTCAATATGAGTAAAACACATTTTGCTAAAAATATTTGTAGTTGAAAATTCGTTTTTGTTGGCGAACATAATTATGCCATATGTAGAATTTCGAAAATACAACTAAGTGTATTTGTACGATAGCTGTAACTGTGTAAAGTGACTGTTGTAGGGTATTTAAATAGACTGTTTAGTGTATTTAACTTCTGCTTTAAAAAACATTTTGTTTTTAGATTGTAAAGTTACAATTTTAGAATATAGCCTAGGCCTAATGTGATTTGATCCCTTTTTTGCACATAATATAGCATGTACTACACAGTTACATTCATGTTTGTTTTTATAGCCTTCAATATGAACATTGTTTCTAGGACAATATTGGGCAGGATGTAATTTTTTTTTTTAAATTAAATACAGAATTTTTTTTTTTAGATCCCAGCCCTATGGCATGCTTTAAATAATGAATTTTCCATGTTTTAGATAAGCGGTAATGATAATATGACCCGTGGAGAAAACCCGCCAGAAAACATTTATTATTAACCGGCGGCTTGGTAGCAGACCACCGTCGGGAAAGTGGCGGCTGCCGCTGGTGGTCCGCTGGAATAACGATGAGCAAAACGCCAGTGCACCGCTGGCGGCGCCCGCCGGTGGGCCGCCCACTTTGCCGCCGGTGGTCCGCCAGTGGCCCGCTGGTCTTATGTTAGATGGGTATATTGTACGTTGTAATGGATCACGCTACAAACATAACATTCTAATACATGATGCATTGTGTTGTTATCACATAATTCACACTTTTGGACACTTTTGCTTTAACGGACATTAGACAACACTGCAAAATCAAGCTGTTATATTCATATATTTATTGTCCAACATTCCCAATTTTTCTGATGCATGTCCTTAATTTAATTTCACATGTTGGTAATAATTCAGTGTTTATAACAACTGCACCCAGTCTACCCTACACTCAGATGAATAAATAAAAAATAAAACAATAGACGTAGGCCTACTTTGTGCTTAAAATGAGTCTAAAATGCAAAATAATAGTTAAAATAGTTAAAAGTTAAAACAGTTATAATTTCTGTATACAGTATAGACCCTTTTACTGTTTGTACACAATGATGACGTAGCAACGTATGAGCGCGCATTTTGGCAACGGAAGCAGTGTTGTTGGTTGTTCACCATAGGTTCTAACGTGTTAGCAACTCCGAAAGTGATATATCTACAGCTTCGCGAGCGGATTAAGCAACACAGATAGATGAAGTTATTTTAAAAAGTTGACTTTATCAAATGGTATCCGGCTATCAGATCCGTGTAGTTGAGTGGATAGAAGACGTTATATGGCCAAATACAGTGGCCAGATATATATACATAAACCAGGGCTCTTAAGTTTTAAAGACAGGTAAGAATGACAAATATCCAACAACATGACATGATTTTTAAAGTGACCAATAACATCGACGATGTAATACACTATAATTTATTTAGTGCTAATAAAATTATTAAGCCTATTTGGAGAGAGAGATGTTTAATGTGACAAAATGTCAGTCATCGTGTGATAACGAAAATATAACTAGGTCTAGACTACTGAGCAGGTGTTTTCAAGTTCAGACACTCATGAAAAACTGATGCTGATTATCTGGGAAACATTCTCTAACAGCAGTCAAGTTGTCATTGTTTGTGTATAACAAGCTGTGAATTTGTTGTAACATTAAAATAGGAGATCATGACTTATTCTGTGCTTAAAGTGATGCTCAGAGCTCCAGTGTTTTCCTCTGTGGGTGAACGAGGATGATGGTGAACAAATGCAGGATATGCTTTTTTTTCATTGGTTGTTGCGTTAAATCTTACCCAGATACAATAGTGCTATTTTCTGATTGGCTACTGTGTAGCCTCTTTCTTTTTTTGATTGGCTGATAAGTGGCAGGCTACTCCAGGGGAGACGCGCTTGATTCCTGCCCGGCGCAGCGGCATATTAAATATATGAAAAATAGTTTTTCTGCGCGAGAAATACAATGTGTGGCGGGAGTGCGTGACAAAAGACCGAAATGAATGACTGTCACGCTCAGTGCATTACACTTGAGAGCCCTGAAAAACTTTCAGAGTTGCTAACACGTTAAAACCAATAGGCAACAACACCACTTCCGTTGCCAAAATGCGCGCGCAACTATTTGATCACGTGGGCTGTAAAAGGGTCTATAGCTAAAAACAGCTTATGAAAATATTTGTTAAATGGCGTTTTATATTTATCTTCTTATATTTATGTTGTTTTATTTTTGTAATGTAATGTGCTTTTGTAAAGTCATGTTATAATAGGCATATTGTTTTGAACTGAGGTTACTATTAATCGTGTAAAAGTTTTTTTTTTTTTTTTTTTTTGGTGAATTGTATTAAAACCAGAGCAAAAATCCTAATAATAAAACTAAATCATAAATACTAATGTAATAATAGCCTATAAGAAACTCACAACAATTAAAAACAAAACAAATCGAAAATGTTGTCCCTGTTTTTTAATAAATAGATAATAAGATTTTGGTGATATTTTGACCACTCAAACAGGAAATGTCCCCAGTTTCCATTTCAGAAATCTGGTCACCTTACTTTATAGTCTTGTCCTTTTTAGGGTTAAATGACATTTAATGCGTTAATATTTTGGGTCACGATGAACAGCAATCCATTGAAAATATTAGCAAAAGTTTAAAGGAAACGCCTTTATGGCAGCGTCTTTACATCCATTTTGACTGCTCCCAGCACCTATACCGTAAGTGCGCAATTAGACACGCAAATAATAATAATAAAAAAGTGCAGCTGGCTTGACAGTGTATTTTCAAATCGCGGCTGGCTTCACCGCAGACGCTCACTGCACAAGACTCAGTTAGACGTTCGATTAGCTGATCCGTCGGTCGCTCGGTTGGTCGGACGCTTGATTTTTTTTCTCACTTGAATGATGAGAGGGAGTGTCATTACGGGGCTTGTTCAGTTATAGGTGAAAGTGAAAATAAACCAGGAATATTCTCCATACTGTAGTTACAAATAGTAGCTAATATAAACTCCAGGTTATTTTAATATTGTCATATCAAGATCAAGACTCTTGAGAACGTGATCAATACCGAGTTGGTAAGTCATCAATAAATATATTTACCCGAACATGTGTATGTTTAGCATGAGTGTGATATGAGATCAGAGATATGCTTTCAGCTGGTCGAGAATACTTCATTTTAAATTCAAATATAAAGGACATACTAGTTTTTTTTAAACATGATGTAAAAACTTTTCTTTTTCTTTCTTTTTTTCTTTTTTATTTTTACAAATACAAAACAAAATCTGTCAGTAAATGTTAGATACACGTTTTGAGATAAATGTTTCATTTGCTTCCTGCTTTCTCTTAACAGGAAGTGTTTGTAGGTATATGTGTGTGTGGCCAAGCCAGGGGCGTAGCACCGAATCTTGGGCCCTATGCAAAGACAGCGTGCGAGGGCCATTTTGCCATCATCCTATTATCCACGCTATTTATCACTTTTTTTTTTTTTAAATAATAGTGTACAACTACATACATAGCACTCACTGATAGAAAAAATGTTACTGTATATCCTGTATACAGTGTAACACTCATATGTGTATGAATTGTGCTATAGAGCACCCCATCCCCTTAGACATAAAATTGACAGTTTAACAATATTTAATTGGAATTGTGTCTTAAGTATTGGCCGACGCTGTTCACGTGAGCAGCATGACAAGTGTGTGATGCTGATGCAGGAGCACACTGTTAAAAGTGTATTGGATAATTGCTTGACTACACTCTGGGCTTATCTTCACTCATTATCAGCAACGTTAATGTAATATGTAATATGTAATATTTTTGCAGTAAAATATCCAAAAACCACTAGGCCAGTGTTATATATTTTGTTCACTTGAGTACTTACAATATCGCAAATGTTTCCAACTATTTGTAAATCATGAGAAAATTGCAATTTTAACCAAGGCTCCGGGACGTGTGAGGAGTCGCCTGTCAATTGCGTCATACCCGCGTTAACCCTCAGTCTGCCTCAGTTTCCGGTTTTATTTTGTAGAAACCATGGAAACACCAAAGACGCTTTAATATTTACATGTTTTAATAGACAAGGGAACAACTGTTTGGTTACATTTATAGACAGAAAACGATTTATTGTTATTTAGCTCAACACGTTTAGTCTTATTGTTTAAATCAATTTTCTTGATTTTTTTTTTGAGTACCATGCTTTACCATGCCTCAGAGAAAAACACTTTGTCAAGTAGCTAACATAGTATAATCAGATGCAGCTTTATTTTTAGTAACAGTAATACAGAATTTTCTTCATCATACATTACGTTTTAAAATTAATTGCATGCCATTTATCAACACAAGACATCCAGCATTTAATATATTTTAAAATCGATCTAACTTACTGCAGTGTGTCTCAAACAAGTGTCTCACAGCAGCCGCCGAGCGAACGCACAGAGTAATGATATAACATAATTTTCAACACACTCAAATGTATCTAATATGATAAACAGAGTTGCGTTACCTCATACTCATGACTGGAAAAGCGGAAGCAGCACCGGCGACTGTGTCATAATAAAAGCTCTGTGTTGAGCAATCGCTCCAGCGTCCCACAACACTTGGTCCTGCTCTGCTTCATACTACAGTAACGTTAATAATCAAATCTATGAACATGATTTCTTCCCGAGTCCTATCCCAATTATTTTGCACCATCCGTTGAGATGGAGACCACATGTCCCAAGATTCCACGCTCAAACTTGACGTCATCAAGCTATGCCTTTGTTTTGAATAGGCTTTTAGTGACCTCTAGCGGACAAAATTATTACATATTGTACCTTTAACAGGAGCTGCAGCTGCGGTAGGAACTTGTGATACATTTTGTGTTTTAATGTTTTTATTCATTTTTGATTCATATACATTTTCTACAGTTTATTATCATCACGCCATCTTAAATTATATGACCAAGTTTGCTCATATTAATATTTTAATGCAAGTGTAGCAAATTAGCTCAAAATAAATATGAATAATTAATCATAACTAGTTATAATTAATTATAAATATTTGGATAAGTTAATACAATTAACTTAATGTAATAAAATTAATATTACAATCAATTAACCTGTTGTCAAGTCAAGTCACCTTTATTTATATAGCGCTTTTTACAATGCAGATTGTATCAAAGCAGCTTTACATTGATAACTGGTACATAATTTTTGCTGCACAGCAGCTCTTCAAGAATAGTGTCAATGCAGGCAGATCAAAGCACTGTTGAATAAATGTCAAGAATACTGTTGAATATCAAATGTCAAGTCAAATGTCAAGTGTCCCCAACTAAGCAAGCCAAAGGCGACAGCGGCAAGGAACCCAAACTCCAACAGGTGACATCAGGTGGCAAACAAGTGGCAAACAGGTGTTAAAATGGAAAACAACAATCTTATTGTTATCTCCTGTAGTCAGGATCTGCATGAATAGGGACTCCAGTATATGAGCGCAAAACACGGACAACTTTACGTGTGACATGAACAAGACTTTATTAACTAGACTAAACACTTAAACTACTCTAACATTCACACACATACATGCATACAGTTCACCAAGAGAGAGAGAGCTAAAGCAGAGTACAGGAAGCAAGAAGTTACAGCATTGTTTGACATTCAGTAGATCAACAGCCTTGAGCAAACCATCAGTTTAGTTTTAACAGGCCCTTCTTTAAAAGGGGTAAGGATACTCAATGTATCTGATAATGAGACTAAGTTTGATACTTGCATGTCTCTCCAAGTTGAATTAAAACTGTCCTGATGCTATTTGTGGAGGCTTCCGTTGAATCATTGCTGATATTGTCTTGATGAAAGAGAACCAGTTGGATTCAGAGGATCTTTGGTGAATAGCAGGTCTAGGCCGAGGCCTGGCACAAGCTTGGGGTTCCTTAGAAGCTTCTAGCTTCTTACAGCGTCATCTTGACATCAGCATTTGTCAGTAAAAAAGAAGAAGAAAGAAAGAGAGAGTTTGATCTTGTGATCAGTGAATATAAGGGGTGAAGATGTCACACCCTCTTAAGGTGTCTGAGCCAATAAGGAGTTGCCCCCTCGGAGGGAAGTTTTACGAGTCTTTGTTCTGTAGCAAGATATTAGCATAAGACCCTGGATTGGATGAATGAGAAAAGAACCTTCTAGATTCTTATAATACTAATGTGTCACAGAGTTAGTAACATGTAACATAAATTGCCAAATAGGAAACAAAAGTTGGAGTCCGTAGATACCAAACATGCTACCAGTGTGATTTCAGTTAACTATACATTTGCAACTATGGAACATTAATACCAAAATAGTTCAAAAGAGAGAATTAATACATAGAATAAAGCCTATAAAAGGAAAGTCATGAGATGGGAAAATTGGATACATGTTTATACATTTCCCAAGTGGTTATATAGAGAATACATAGGATTAAGAGAGTTTATTTGTCCCTTTCAGAAAGAATGAGTCACTAGTCTCTACAGCATTCTTTCTGATCATAAAAGTACCATGTATCTGTAACAGGACACCTAGGGTGCTTCTCAATTCTTATTTGTGCATCCTCGTTTCCTTTCCCGAAGCGATCCTTTCCTCGCGTCTTAGCTCCACCCTTTCAGGATGTGCATTGGCTCGTTGTAGTTACACTCAAAGTAGATTGGCCTCTCTAGCGAGATTCCTATTCGTCAGTCTGTCCGATGTACGTCGACCGTGACCGACTGAATGGGAACTTTTTTTTTTTTGTGTGTGTGTAAAGTTTATACTTTTTATTAGATGTGGTTTTAGGGTGACCACCTGGCTCTTGCTCTGTTGCAGGTCATCAGACCTGATTTTGCTGGACAATATAATCATACTAGGTGAATAAATGTTTATTTTATATTATAAACATTATATATTTATAATATAATATATATATTATTATAATTTTTTTTTTGTTGCAGATAGGCCTATATTTTTTTTTCAATGTTTTCCTGCTCTGGCTAGAATAGCTGCGCTGCGCATGTTTGGTGTTTTCTTATTAACTTTTTTATTGTGGAATTGTAATTTGAAGGATGATTAAATAAAATGATGCAGAAATAATAATAATATATACAAAATATATATACAAAATTGAAATGCAGGACACTACTAATGACTTGCGGGACGTGGGACAAAGCTTCCAATTCCAGGACTCATCCTATGTGGTTTTACAGCATAAGATCCAGCAATATTGTGGTAATCAGTTTGTCAAGGTTTATAGAGAGAGAGGACCCAGATGCAGAATGACCAAGGGATTGACATTTATTGACTAAACAAGGCACGAATAAGGATGGTAATGAGTAAGGACAATCTAAACAGTAGGACAGGGCAGTCAACAGGTGGATGGGAAGGCAGGTGAGATCAGACCTGGGCAAAGCTAGGCTGGAGAACCAAGGAGATGGGGTAGCAGCAGACAATGACAACAGGCAGTTGCTTGAAACTTAGAGCTGCGACTGCAGATGTAGCAGTCTCACTGCACGGTCTTGAGGACAGCAGCCGGGGTGCACTCAAAAAATATTTAACCCCAAAAGTTAAAACTTATGTAATTCAATTGCATATAAAATTTCCATCCATTTTAATCACATAAATCCAATGTAAAAAAAAAAGGTAACTTTTACTTAAGCTTCCCCATCATGTTCAGTTGACTTGAATGAAATAAATAAAGGTTATGTTAACTGATAAACTGCAATTTAAGCTTGTGTAATACATAAAACTCTTTTAATATAACTTATTCTTACTTGCTTTATATAACTACCTTTCATTAATTTATTTATATTAAATAAATGGTCAAACACATGTTACATTCATAAAAATGTATTGTCTCAATTGCTATAGGAATAATAAGAAACATCCAATCGGGCAAAAAATAGAACACAATGCAGTATTTCACAAGTTAAGACAACTGTTTACAGCAGTTTTGTGCCTTCTCCCAAACTAACGCAATGACTTTTTAGTTTTAAGTCTGTGTGCCAAAAAGTTCATAGATCAACAAGGAACCAAATTTCAACATCAAGCATTATTTTCATATATTCAAGGCAGTGTTTCCCACAGGATTTTGTGAGACTGTGGTGGGTGGACATCCGTTCCTGTAGGGGGGTCCGGAGGCATGTACATTTTAAATTTAAATGGATAAATCTGGTGCATTCTAAGAGCAAAATTAAGTGACTAGATCAATGAAGAAATTTGTTCTCTTGTAAACAATTTTGTGCTCTAAAAGTAATTTATTTATTGGTGATGGTATGGCACATTAGTCACGTACACAACATATAGTAGGCTAAATGATAGTTCATAAGTGGTCAAACATGTAGATTATACATTTAAACCATTAAAAATATGTAGCAAAAGAGGTTACTTTTGTTGAATTAAGTTATTAGTGGGAGCCTGTATCCAGGGCCGGATTAACATAAGGGCTAGGTGGGGCTGAAGCCCCAGGGCCCGCGGGTAGAGGGGGCCCGTGATTGGCTGGAGGAAATGAGATTGACAAGTCATAGGTGGTTGATTTGTGTCTAATAAAATAACAAGAAAAAATTATTGGAAAATGTGCCTGACTGATAAATCACCGTCCAATCAAAACCACTGTACAATTCGTGCCATGACATCAGGAAATGCCTCTTTGCGTTATGCTATCGCATGTAGACTAGAAAATGGGAAATTGGCCTTTATTGCTTGTTCAGCCTCGCTGGTGTTCAAAATGATAAAAAAAAAAGTGATAGTGGTGCGCAAAAAAGGAAAAATAAGCTTGAAAGGGAGAAAATGGATGCTAATCTTACAGCACAAATTCCAAAACTAACTACTTCGGTTCACATAAAACAGCCGAGCCAGTGGAAGACCCTGCGTGCAGCGGAAGCTCACAATTATCTTCACCCACCGACACCGTCGCCGATCTGTGTGCTTTACATGTTAAAGAAGGTGAAATAGCAGCTGCAGCAAGTTATTATTCTTATAACGAGTTAAGCCCTATTCGGATGGTAATTGTTTCTCATGAAAACGTAAGGTGTTTTCAACATTTACAGGGACGAGTCGATTGATTTTATTGCCGTTTAAATTCAGAATGTCAGTGTTTTTCTCTCATCATCATCACCCGTGTAAAAATCCCGAATTAACTTTCCTACTGTTTTTTGACGAACACCAGTGTCGTGTGACTTGTCTCCACTATCTGCCTTTGAAGCACATCTGCCTTTGAAGTTGCAGTTCTGGTGCCTCCATCTGTACAACTCGACCTCGACACATTCACATCACATGTTAACACAGCGGTAGAGTTACTCATGGGACACTGCACTTTTTTGCACTCACAAAAGTTCTTTATTTGCATGTGCTTTAAAGTAGGGTGACCATATGTGCCATTTTCCCAGGACGCTTCCTGTCCAGGATTTCTAAATTGCCTAAAATGGCTTGAGCCCTTGCCTCTTATTTCGTGAAAGTGGTCATATTGATGTGCCCCCGGAACGCGATTTAGGAACGCGATTTCTAAACGGTGGTCTGTGCAAGCCACTGTTCTTATTGACAGTCTTCATGCAATGCATTAAAATGTTGTCGTATTTGCAATGCTTTGACCGTTCTCTGTAGATCCAGCCTTCTCGCAAGCCACGATTGAAAAAGTGCACGATTATGTATAATGCACGCTATTGGTAAAATAATTGTTTAGTCATTACCTTCTGCAAATATGAAAACAAAACCAAAACTACATTTTATGATGTGTCCTGCACTGTAAGAAGAACACTGTAAAATGCACAGTAACTTGCTGGCAGCAATTAGCAAGTAAGTTGCTGTGTTCTATTTCACAGTATGCTTACTGTAAATGTAATCACAGTAACTGTAATTTTACTGTAATAATAAACACAGTAACAAAATAATAACTGTAAATCAAATCACAGTTACTTTTTTTACTGTGTTTCTTTTTACAGTAAAATTACTATAATAATAAAAAAAGTAACAAAATAGTTACTGTGATTACATTCACAGTATGCATACTGTCGAATAGAACACAGCAACTTACTTGCTAATTGCTGCCAGCAAGTTACTGTACATTTCACAGTATTTTATTATTACTGCTGTATTTTTTATCACAGCAAATATAAGATTACTGTAAACTGTTTTTATTGCGTACTATAAAATGAAGACATGATTTTTGTCACAAAATGACATTTATTTTAAACATTTTAAATGTGAAAATACATAGGCATAAAATATTTTACATTATATACACATTTATAGGCTATACATTTTTATTATTTGGTATACAACACTCCTAAACATACAAATCCATCATCTTTTTGAAGTTGAATTAAAATGTCCAGATACAATTGGTAATGAATAAAACAGAAAGTAAATATAATTCAAAAACTGTAGAATTTTAAGCTTCAAAATCCTTAATACCGACTTTATTCCTGAATGGGAAACTTCCTTCTGGGCTGGAGTCGTTTCCTGCAGTGGAAGAAATTAGTAATTAATGTAGACGACTAAAGGCAAGACTGATGATGAAGGCTTGATGACAATGTATACAAGTTGGTCTGGCTAAATTAAACAATCCAGTCAACATTAATATTACTATGTTGACCATATTAACTAGTGTGGACATGATAATGAGTGGGCCTCAATCAGCTCCCGAGTTCAGTAGTCAGCACTGATCAGGGAGTCAGCCATTTTAAGGGCTGTCTCAGTCACAGAATCTTTCCAGTGCACTGAAATATTCACTTCCTAAAAAGTCCCACAATGCACCATGAAAATCAGGGAGCAACAATGCTCACTATGCTCCCTTAACGGAAGTTCTGAAGCATGAAACTTCGATCACATGAGCCAACTCACTAAACATAACGACACATAATCACTAGACAGGTAATTAACATAATCAAACTGACATTTTTATCCCTGAATTGATGCACGTATATGTAACAAGAAAATGCTGCTGTTCATGAATACCAGAAGTTGAAGTTATAAAATAATGACATTGTGTTGTCGCCAGAACTAGAGACATCTGAGTCCCAATGTGTGAGCCAATGTCTTTTTCTGTTCTTACAAGTGCCCGGATTCATGTACACCATATCGTCGCTGCCCGATGAAACTCACGTATGTCCAAAACGGTTACTTTTCAGGAAGTGAAAAAAACACCGTATTTCAAAAGCAGTTGAATGTAGCGTTGTCATACTTGGTACGGCATCTTTACATGTAACCATATTCTTGCCAGTGTAATGATATAATCCACATTTGACCAAAATTGAGTTTAAATGGACATACGTGCATATTTTACAGTAACGGGGGTCGCTAAGCGTTCTTCCGATCATTAATTAGAATGGCCAAGTCGCGTTTCATATTGACAGATGAATACGCTCAGTTTATTAAATAGCCTACGTCTTAGTTTATTAAATACACTTAGTTTATTTAATATTAATTATAAATTTATTAAATGTCTCTTGCAAACTATGAAGGGACAATGAATCAATACACTGACAATCATGACAGTAGCATTACAGGCTATAATTTGATCAGTTTGACTAAGAAAAAAAAAAAGTTTGAATCTTATCAATGAGACCGAGTTTATTTACATACTAGCAAGCAAACTAATCTGTGAAGAACTAGATTAGAACTAAACTGTGGAGAGCTTCAATGTCGTACTTTCGTCAGCCAGGTTCACAAATATAAAAATAAATAAAAATATTCAGTGACAATTACTTCATCTAGACCATTTACCGATAAATAATAGTTGTGAATATATAATAAACTTGAGAACAGTTGTCAAAAACAAACGTTTGCTGATACTTTACCTCACAGTGTTATTCGGCTATCCAGTGCTGAACTTCAATGAAACTTCACGAGACGGGCGAGATGCTTCCACAGGGCGGGAGATACGCGGCGTGATTGACAGCTTTGACACCAAATGGATATACGTGAAAATCAGATGACATGATTTCACAACTTTTCATTGGCCATTTAGATATGTGAAGCATACTGTATACAGAAATGAACCTGGACATTCAATCCGTCGAAAAATCTCAAAATCGGCAAAATGGACATACGTGGTTTTCATCGGACAGCGACGATATACTGATTCACAAGCTCACGAGTTAGGGAGCTGAGCTGATGATCCCAAAATTTCATGGCCATGTCCTGTGTTGAGGAAACATCATCTCAATGCGTAAACAAACCTGTATGACTTTAGCAACATGGGATAGTCATAAAGGGAGATTATTAATTGTCACCATTTCACCCTGTTTGGATTTCTGTTTTGCACCATTTCCCGCCACTAGTTTGTCACCATAGTTACTGATCACTTTCATCATCACTATCAGCTGTGTTACAGTACCCACCTCGTTTGTCAGTGTATTAAAGTCTTGTGTTTTCAGTTCATCCTTGTCCGGTATGGTTCTACGTATGGTTGTGTCTCGTGTTTGCTAGTTTGTGGCTTTACTTGCCTGTGGATTTATTAAAGACTCTTCTACCCATTATCTTCCTCTTCGTGCATATACTAAAACCAAACTGTAACATTAATAAATTTACTATAAATTTAAACACTTTTTATTTTCAATTATGGCATAATGGCTACATTATATTACATTATATTATATTATATTATATTATATTAACATGTATGATTCCTTCTTTGAATATAAATCCAATACCAAGTGTAATAAATCCCCCAAAGACAACACAATCCACTAAACAGGCAGAGTGACACACCTTAACATAATCGTAAAACCAAACAGAGAATGGAGACAAGGCACAACTTAACTAGTTAATACAAATGAGACTAATTAATCAAACACAGCTGAAACCAAATGAACTAAAGACAGTTACTATAGAAACAAATGAAAAGCATGTGACTATATGGTCATGTAGATTATTTTACACTAAACTTGTGGCCTTGAGAACATATGAATTTGAGGTCATGACAACACATCGAATGGCCACAACACAAGGATGTACGTTTGTCATATCCATTTTGTATCAATGAAGTGTCATATTGATCAAGTTCCCAAACAAAACAACCAGTCACCATATATTATAATGCTCATTTCTCTTATCTGTAAAGCACGACTTGACATATTGTATGCATAGTTATTACTTACCTGAAATGACTGTCATGGTTTCTTTGATGCAGCCTGAAAGAAAGGGGTTAAACAGTAAATGAAGGGTCCTGTGATTATTAAATGCAAACACAATGACAATACAATGGCATATTATGCTTCCACAAGGCAGGAATTCACTTAAAAAAGCTAGCATCTATTCTATGTAGCTGCTGTATTTTTCCTGGCAGAGAAGCTCAGAAAAACATGATCCTTTGAAAAATGTTGTGCTGTTTAAAATCCTTACCTGTTGCTGCATTTTACTTCTGCCCGCTTCGTTATTTGATTCATCATGCCATAGCTAGAAAAACAAGAGGAAACAGCTAGCGCACTTTGCTAACACACATGCATGTGCATAGAGTTCCAGTTTACTTTTATCCAGCAATGTTACTCCACCAAACTGATGACGTCATCAAATATTGACAGATAAAAAAAAAAATCTATAAAATTTACATGAACAAACAGTTATGTTTGTAATGATATGGCTTACTAGTGCCGCTCTCTGCATCTCTCTCCTGGCGCACTCCTAAACACAAGTGAATTTACATGAGGACGCCTCGGTAAATTAACCTAACATTGCAAAATATGAGCAAAGTTACCTTGTTGAAGTCAAATCCTAAAGAAATTGTGGAGTCTCCTCAGTTTCTGCTGCTGAAAAAAGTCCTGCTCAAAATTTCTTTATTGTGATTCACAGCAAAAAATAAATTTACTGTAGAATTTACCCACCATTAAAATTTAACCATGATGCTTTGCAGATTTACAGCAACATGCTGTATACAGGTTCTACAGTAAGGATTTGTTCATTTTACAGTAATAATGCTGTGAAAACTACAGAAATTTGTTACAGTGTGGTCTATCTCTGCCTTCATCAATACTATTTTATTCCTTCCAAGTCCTATGGTGCGTTCAACCTGATACCACGCAACAAACTTCTTTTGTACCATGGAGAGACTAACTGTGTATTTTTTGTAATACACCATCCTTTTTGTTCTTCTGTTTGCAATATCCACATCTTTTAACATTGGTTTGCACTTCCAGTTCTTAACCCTTTCGCACGTAAGTTTCAAATATTCTGGCTGACCCCCCAGCGTGAGTTTTTTGAAGCGACCGTTATTTAGAACGTATCACTTTATGGTTTCCATGGTGACGCGTCATTGCTTGTTATGTGACACACCGCAGCACTGTATGAATGATAATCTGCTTTCATTTAATTTTTCCTTTGTTATTCAAAATATTCACAAATTTGTTGACTATAGCATGAAATATCTAATATTCCGATTGACAAATATGTGCAAGTGGATGTGTTTTGCAGTTTAAACACCTTTATAACGATCATGTTAGTTGAGCCATATGCGCGATGGGCGCCGCCATGTTAGTTTGCGCCGCACAGAGAATCGGATCTGTTGGATTTACAACCCGTGAATTCATCCACTTCTCCCGAAATACATGAAAGTAAGTGAGTCGGTGAACTGGGGAAGAATATAGTAAGCTTTTAAGTTACTTTCACAATGTGTATCTGATATGAATAAAACGTGTCGTCTAATTATAATGGAAAGGGTTGTTATTTCCGCTTCTATAGACACCATTGTGTATTTTACAAACTCTAAATATATTGTTTTGTTAGTACTCGTGTGTATATAAATGTCTGAAATCTACAATAAACATTATTTGGTTGAAAACACTGCATATATGTAATATATGAAAAGCGCTGCGCGAGTCCGTCTCTGGTTTAGCGCCAGCCAAAGCGCGCACACACATTTGAATTTGGCAGTTGATCACGTAATGCACTGAACGTTCTAATCACACCGGTGTGATCGTACGCTCCTGGGGCCAGACAAGACTGATTACACCGGTGTGATCGTACGTGTTAAAGGGTTAAATGGATTCCACTCATGGGATCCAAAGATCATAATACAACCTCTTATATCTCCTTGTCCTATTTTTGTAGCTTGTTTCTCAATCCAATAATTTGTGGTTGTATTTAGTTCTTTGACTTTTATCAGTGCCCATCTCCGATACTCATATACACTATCATCCTCCCAGTACTTTACTCTGTTATGTCCAGTACCATGTGTCTCATTCTCTCTAGCCCAGTAATCTATCTCTGTCATTCCTTCTTTGTTTGTTATTCCTAGTATGTATTGCATATCTATTCCTTCAGTCATATTACATTTCCCTTTTGGCCATTTCCAGCCACCACTCTCATTGCTCCTTGCTATTTTCCCTAATTCTCTTGAACAGTTTCCATTAATCAGAATACTCCCTCTTATCCACCTGTATGCCGTGACATTTTCTCCTTCTACGTTCTCCATTTCTACCAGAATCAGTTTTCCTGATGCCAGTTCCCATTTGAATTCCCATATTATCCTAGCTAATATTCCTACCACTAACAAGCCTATTATTATTATCCACTGCACTACACTGGCTTGCTTTAATCTCCTGCTTTTCTTCTTTTCTTTATTCAACAATCATTTCCATTCGTCGTTGATGTCTTCCATTTTCCTGGTTCTGTCGTCTGTCTGGAAATGAGCCTGTCGACCGATTACAATTTTTTACCGAACACTCCCTTAATTCTCGTCTTTACTTTACCTGCCTCTGCTTTCTCTTCTTTCTCCTGCTCTATAATCACTCTCATCCCAAACGTTCCTTTATCATTATTAGCCAGATGCTTCACTATAATCTTGACTTTGATTCCTTCTTGTAATTCATTCACCTTTTCGATTCCTCCTTTATCTCTTTGCCACTTCTCTGGTACTATACATCCTACCTCAACTATCATCTCCTTTTCCAACACTCTCCCTTCAATTCTCCATGCATCCAGCCTGCTCATATTTTGCTTCACCTCTCCTTCTCTTTTTCCTAGCTCCTTCATTGGCTTGAACTGCCCTTTATCTATCCACTCCTGGTCCTTACTTAGGACCAGTTTAATTATCAGCTCTGCCCAAGTTCCACTATTGAACTTCCCTACACTATCTTTTCACACCACAAATCCCCTATCCTCTTTCCTTCTTTCCTGTGTCCTATACCAGTCTGCTAATGGATAATTTCCATATATATACTTCAACCATCCTGATGATCCATCCTGTTCCTCTTTGCTTACTTCTGTAATTTCTCTATTCTTTGGGTAGGAACTTAGCATAGTTCTCGTCTTGTGACACTATGTTTCTACGGCAACTAGAGCATGCTTTCATTTCAAAGCCGTCCCAGCTGCATCCTATGCAGGCAACCCCTGGTTCACATGTACACCTTATATCTTATACGATCCACTTTATGTTCCCTACAATGTCCACAAAATAATGCAGTGTCTCCTTTTATAGGTCCTAATCTTTTCTTTGGTATCAGTTCTGCTGCTTCATCTTTGAGTGGATTTTGCCTAATTACCATAGGCATATTTTTCCCTGGCCCATGGAACTCTGGTACATCAGTTTGCCTACTGCAAGCTCAGCACTGTCCTGCCCTAAGTCCTTGTGGCTGTACTATCTCTTTTTCTCTAATTGGTTTCCCTTCCTGTGCATCTTTTAATATTTCCATTGCCCTTAGTGCAAAAGTATTCATCTGACCCTCTTCAAAGTGGTGCTTATGCACTAATATCATAGCTTTCACTTGTACTCTCTTTAACCAATCTCTCGGGTTTGAGGTGTTCAACACTAGTGATTCCATTTTGCGCTAGTCTCACTGTATTACAGTCTAGAATTTCTATTACCTTATCCTGTTGTATATATTTCTTCTTAACAGGCCCTTTATCGTCTGGTTCCCCAGTCCTATTTTTTATCCACACTTGCTGTCCTACAACAAGAGGACATAAATTTCTTTTAGAATCTTGTATTCTATCAACTTCTGGTTGAACTAATTCTCTTCCCAAAAATTTTTTTGCTGGGGATTCTCTTCCTTTTCTATATCTATTATTAATTTTGTACATTTCCTGATTTATCACTTCAGACCATTCCTTTCCATTACAATTTTTTGCTATATAATTTTTTATTATTCCAATCGTTCTCTCTGCTATCCCATTGGCTTGTGGAGTGTAACAGGGGGAATAAACTCTCTCAATACCATGATCTGCACATAGCCCATCTATCAGCTTATTCCTAAACGGCGTCCTGTTATCAGTTCTAAGCTCTCCAGGTGGACCAAACATTCCCATTGCTCTGTCTAATAATGTCTTCACACTATTTGCATTGACTACCCTACAACAGTGTATCATCGCGTAACCACTTTTACTATCTACCAACAATATAAAGTACTTTTCTCCTCTTTTTCCCCTTACTGATAATGGTCCTGCCGCATCCATTCCTACACTGCCCCATACATTTCTCGATTTGATACTCACTATTTCCTTCCTTTTGGCCCTTCTTCCTGCATTATGCTGTGAACAAACCTCACATTTCTGTAATACATCTCTTACTTCACACAAAGTTAATAGCCCAGTTCTTTAATTTTATTATAAGTTGCATCCCTTGATGCATGTCCTATCTCTTCATGTATTCTAATAACCAATTCTTCTTTTAATGCTTCCGGTACGACAACCTTTCCTGACTCGCTCATTTTCCAATCTTTAGCCCCTACAACCACTAACCTTCTACTTTGTACCAACTTATCTACCTCGCTGTTTCCTTTCCAGTAATCTCCCTTTTTTACATGACTTTTTTGATGATGCACTTCTATACTTGCTTTTTGTCTTAACTCATTTATTTTCAGCCATTCTCCTTCATGACTTACGGCTTTACCTTTTGCTGTCCTAAATCCATTCTCAATCCATACGCTTAAGTCATCCGTCAAGGCCTGGTAGCAATAATAACTATCCAGGAGAACCTTATAGCTTCTGATCTTAAGCTGCTCACATAGGACCATACCCTCCAACAGTGCTTGCACCTCCGCTTTCTGCGCACTCCCCTCTACTCGGCCTTTCTTAGTTGTAATAGTTTTGTTTCCTTTCTTTAGGCAAACTTCCCAATATGCATATTTCCCAGTCTTTGATCCGTCCGTATATAGCTCATACTCCTTTATTTCCTTTTTTTCTATGACCGGCTGCTTATTTCGCTTCACGTTACACATATTAGTTTTGGGTCTAGCAACATATTTTCCCATCTTTCCCATCTCGCATTTGAAGCCTTTGCTCCCACTAATGTCCTTTTAGTTAAACCTGTTAATACAAATGAGTCAGTTTCTACTTCGATCTGCTCTTCTTGAGCTAGTTCTTTTACTTTAGGCCAATAATGAGCTAATAAAGACAATAACTTTTCTGGCTCTGTTAGCTTCTCCTCTACCTGGCTTAAGGTCTTTGTCCAGATGGCTATTATTCCTCCTTTCTCATTTGCTAATATAAGTTGTCCATCTCTATCTATAAGATTTATACTCACTTTCAATCCCTCACCTAGCCTTCTAGTTTCTAATTTGATCCCTTCATCAATTGCTCTTATTAACTTTCTTCTTTGTTGCTCATCTTCTTCCTTCCAGACAAATTCCTCCTGTTTTGACAACTTCCTGTATAAAGGCTTTGCTAGTTTCTGAAATCCTGGCACATGGTCTCTTACATAGTTTGTCAATCCTAAGAACTGCTGTAACTCTTTTATCGTATTAGGTGGCTTACTCTCTCTTATTCTTTCTTTATATTCTCCTGCTATGCTTATCGCTTCTCCTACTTCAAATCCGAGATATTTAACCTTTTCCATTCCTATCTGACATTTCTTTACATTTAACAACAATCCAATTTGTTAGCTTTGAACACACTCGTAGCACCCTTTTTGCATGTTCCTCTGGATCTTCATCTGTTATATATACATCATCTATGTACACTTCTACTTCCTCACCATCCAAAATTTGCTTTACAGCAGCCTGAAAAGCATTTGGACTATTCTGAAATCCCTGTGGCAACCTAGTCCATACATAAGATCGGTTATTCATAGTAAAGGCAGTCCTCTCTTGACTTTCTGCTGCCAATGGCATTGACCAAAACCCATTCGCTAAATCTATACATGTTTTATATCGCTTAGTTGGGATATTCTTTAGGGCTGCTGATGGGTTTATTAAACTTCTTTGATCTGCTTTAGTTCGTCTATTCAATGCTTTATAATTAATCACAGCTCTCCATGTTTGGTCTGGCTTTTTTACGCCTTGAATTGGTGAGTTAGTTATAGAATTTTTTATTTCTTTAATTACACCTTGTTGCTCTAATTCTTTTAAGATGATTGCTAATTCTTTCTGCACCTCTGAATTTAATGGATACTGCCGTACAGGTGGGTGTACTCCCCCTTCTATTTTATACTCATATTCTTTAGTCATTTTACCGCAATGATTCTTATATTGTGCTCCTGGCAATTTCCTCAAATCTTTAAACAACCCCATTTTAACCTCTTCTGGTAAGTCACTTTCTTTTTCTCTCTTTAGCCATTCTTGCTCTTGGTCTACTGGCTTATACTTTTCCTTTTCAATTTTATTTAAATCTTTTACTGTAATAATATTATAATTGCCCATTATCATTTCTATTCCATACAATTCTGTTACTGGTACTCTTTTCCTCTCTCCTGTAGCTACTTCCATTACTACATGTCCTCTGCAAGGGAGATCTTTCCGCTTAGTCATAGACATGGTTGCCCCAGAATCCAACATATACTCTTCCCCATATAAATTTACCCAATATAACCCATCTTCACTTTCTTTAGTTCCCTCTATTTTCAACATTTTCAGTTGCTACTCACTTTTTACTTTCTTTGACTTAGAAGTTCCCTTCTTTGCTCCACTGTCATTTTATCCCATTGCTCTTTAGGAATATAAGGCCGATTAAATGTTCGAGCATTATTTGCTCCTGCCTGATTGTCTCTGTCTCTGTTTGGTCCCTGCCTCTGACTCACAGATCTCTGCTGTACCTGCCTGCTTGCTTGTGGTTGCAGCTTCCTTTCAGCTTCCTGTTGAATTCTTACTCTGGGCCTCAGATCATATCTACGCAACTCATTCACTCCCTCTTGATCTTTTCCACTACTATTGCTAGTAGAGGCACTATTTACATTTTTGGGGGCCTTCCTACGTCTATTATTCTCCATAATCCTATCCTGCCCTCTCAGGGTGTCTAGTAACTGTTTCCCTGTTACTTTATTAGGAAGCTCTAAAAGCTTCCTCTGTGTGGGCAGATTGTCTCTTGTTATTCGCCTCAAAATTTTAAGGGCAGTGGAGGGACCTAGACCAGAAAGGTGAAGGTGATAAGTTTCTACCATTGATGAGTCTTTCAGAGCTGCTTCAGCCCTTCTTTCTGCTTTTTCTTCCTCATCTTCATCTTCATCTATTAAGCTTTCCAGGTATGTCATAACTGGTACCATAGAGCCAATTGGTCCAGTTTCACCGCTAATAGCTATTTTCACTGCCTCACGATTCAACCCATGCTGCTCTATCAGGTCAATACACTGTTGAGCCCAATGTGATTTACTTAAATTCCCTCTCTTAGGTAGTATGGTTTTACATGTCTTTACTGCTTTCAGGAAATCTCTTCCTTCAAAACCTTCTTCCCACTGAATGCTATCTGGGCTGATCACCTGATTTGGCTGGGTGATCTCTTTTCGTACTGGCTGATTTAATAAAGCCATAGTCCTATCATAACGTTCCCTACGATTTTAGTCTCTAACTTCCCTGGGAGTGGGCCATTCATCATATACTGATACTGACTATTTCTCCTCTTCTTCCAGATGGGTTTAAAAGACTATTATGAAATTCTGCCATCTTTCTTGTTCTCTCTCTTTCTTGTGCTAGCAGTAGATCATGCTGAGTGTTAACCACAGCCTGCTTGAACTTCCCGTTCAACCCTGAAGCACCACACACTTGATACGCATAGGGGAGATAAGCATTTCTTGCTGCATCCGCATAGACCATATGTTCTTGCCCTGGCATTTTAGCCTTATTCCCCTTCCAGGTTACAGGAATAGGAATGGGCCTCTGTCCACAGTCTATGGGGAAAACTTTTCTGCCATCTTTCAATTCAGAATAACCCAACTCAGGCCAAGCTTGAAGTCTTGCCATTCCTAATGATGGATCCTGGCATTCTATTTTTGCAGGATTTTTCCTTCTCCACTGCACTACAGGTTTTCTAGCAAACCATGCCTCTCCTGGCGTTCCCCAAACCACCTCATCTTCCACCTCCTCACTAGATGAGTCCCTTTCTTGTTCCAAATCAGGGAAAGGAAGTGGGTTAACACTGCATGGAATAGGAGTGTCAGGGCGCCGAAAATAATTGTAATCTACATTTTCTGGTTGCCAAGTCCATACTGGACCTTGGTCCTCAATTACTTCCCTTCCTATGTAATGAAATGATCCTACTTCATCAAGATCCCCATATTCTGACCCATCTACTGGGGGCTCCTGATAATCTGACTCTGGCAGTTCTATTTCCAGCCCTCCCCTTTCTCCTGGGGCCTGTTCATCAATCTGCATTTCTTCCTTTGTTACTAGGGTCATACACTTTACTCTGGGTCCAAAAAGATTATTTCCTTCTTTTTCTGCTGTCTCAAAGAAGGCCTGTACGCTATCATCATGTGAATGCTTGAACTGCCCTGTTCCTAATAAGAGGAAATATATTTTGCTCTCCCCCTCCTCTGCAGCTAACTTTACTGCTGCTTCATAAGTCTCCCTGAGAAGACGTCTGGCATTAATTCTCTGCTCTAGAACTCTATTATCTGGAGGAACTACATGTATAACAGTGATGAGCTGCTCACCTGCCTTATGGATTTGTACACAACCCGTGCCTGGCTTAATCTGTCTCCATTTTGATATAATTCATAACCCTTCCTCTTGAAAATTTCCTCCTAATACTTGACTGAGGTCGGCAGCTACGCCCCCTCCATGTATCAAATTACGGTTTGCTGCATTCACTATTGCCCCTGAGCCAATATAGTCTTCTAATTCTCTGACTACTACATTTACTTCCAGACCCTCTCCTACAACTGTTTTGTAATATGGCTTCTTGTGTTTATTTTTAGTTTGCCTTGCTGGTCCTATACTGACTCGTTGTTTTTTCATCTCCTCAATTTCTGGTGCTGGTGGAGCTGAGGCTGCTCTTATTCTAGAATCATCCCATTTCACTTCTTTACTCTGGGGTATTATTTGTGTCTCTGCACTACGAGCTCGCGGTGGTTCTGGAAATCCTACTTGCTCTCCTGGGAACCCATTTATATAGTGCCGGTCATATTCAACATTACAACGTTTTATCCACTCGGACCAGATGGGTGGCTTATAAGTTCTACGTGGTCTAGACCCCCCATTAAAAGAGTATCTTTCCAATTCCTGTTTCTCAATCTCTTTTTTAGGCCCTATTGCATTAGATATGACTTTATCTATTGCGTTCGACGAGGAGGTGATACTGCACCGAGGGTAGGCCCTCTTGAGTCTTGTAAGTAACATCCACATATTCAATGTGTCCTTCTCAGGATCCCCTGTTGGCTCAGGGGCCCTGGCCAGACAAATACCACGCAGACCATTAACCAAGGTCCCTGCTCTAGTCTCAAGAGCCTTCTGTATTTGCCTATCCTCCAGGCTGCCTTGCTCTAACAACCTGGTGACCCTCTGGTCTTTACCTTGCCAGCCGGGTCCCACCAGCACGATAGTTTTACCTGCCATTGTCGCACTAATGGGGCTTTCAAATAATAGACTTGCGTCAAACGCCCTAAGTAGACTCGATCAGCAGAGTTCTGGTTGCGCTCTGTCCGAGGGGCCCTCTACTTCGTTTCCTTAGCAATCCTATTTGAAACAACTATCCACACACAAAAGGTTGGCTGTTTCCCTTAGCCACCTAAATGCAACACTAGAGTTCGCTCGTGCCCCACGTTGGGCGCCAAAATGTGCCGCGTCACCCCCTGGGTGGTTTCTGCTGCGACCACTTAACACTATCTTGGTCACGAGCCACTTCCTCTATTCATATTACTCAACTCCTGTAAAAGGTTTACCTTTATAGATTCAGGAGGAGTCAGGTAGGCATATAATATTTTCTTCTTAGATTATATTATCTCAGGGTCTACTTCTGATCACTACCGTACCTCCTAGGCTTACGGTTCAGATATCAACCAAGCCTACCTGGGTGGGGTGGGTGAGCCTTCCGTTCAGTGCACCACAGCTGGCTCTTCACCCTTAGAGGACAGCTATGCCTGCTAATGCACTCCCACGGCCCACTTTGTTGCGACTGGTTGGCAACCTTGACTGACTTTGTAAAGTCCGTCGGGATATCTTTATAAAAATCTATCTTTTTCAGACAGTCAACTTCTGATACCCCAAATGGATTTTCACTCTACTACAATAAACAGACTGAGACAATACTATCAGTCCCCATTCTCATTTTATTATTTCTTGCAAAGGCAAAAGCTAAATACACCACTTTATGCCAGCTAAGCTGGAAGTTCCATGGGCCAGATAAATAATTACATTTTTAAAGCTTACCCTCTTCTCTATTCAGTATATGTTCTTCTCTAAGAAAATCAGGTGTCTTCTTTGATCTTCTGAGGGTTGTGGTCTGGCGATGGCTTCCGCTTGCTGCTTGCTTGTATGCTCTTTCTTTCTTCAGCAAAAACTACACAATATTCTACTACTCCTCTTAGAGCTATTGAGGCCCCTGTTTTTATATTCTCTTTTGACACATTTTTCTCTTCATTTACACACATGTGGTTTCTTCTTGCGTTAACATATTACCTGCATGCATCAATTGCTATGTTACTTGTCTATCACCTTTTTTTACTTGCGTCAATGCTTTTTCAATTTGCGTCAAAGGCTTAAGCAATACACACATTTTTTATTATACATTTTTATCAGATTTCTACCTTGCTAGACATTTATTTCCTAACTGTCTTCATTCTTATCAGTTACACACAACAATATTTCTCTCCCCAGAACCCATGCTCACCTACACACATAATGCAACATTTGTCATTTTTACAGGATGTGGTATACACTTCACTCAAGCCCACAGCATGTGTTTTTGTATGTCTCATCTATGAAAACTTCATAGACCCCAGAGATTCTTCAAGTTCAGCAATTTTCTGCTTTTTATTATATCTTTTAAAATCTTTATCAAATTGTTTGGAAGAGAACACTCCATTTCTCTTGACATAACCTGTTATTGTAATGGCAAATTAACTAATCTTGTTGAAGTCAATAATTAAACCTTACTAAACCAACATAAATATATAAATTTTTACCAAAAAAAGAGCTCCCTTTTGTGCCTTCTTGCACTTGAATATTTAAATTGTCAAGGCTTAAACAGCTGATCTACTTTAGCAAAGCACAAGTGTTCTTAATGAAAAACTGTTGGAATTAGTGTAAAAAAGTAATTTAAGAAAAGCCAAGGCGTTTCACTATAATGGTGACTTCAAACTATTTTTTTCAAGTAATCAACGTTAATTAGAACTAAACTGCTTAATTGTCAGAAACAACTTATGAAAAAAAAAAATAAAGTCAAACTGGTCTGTAATAAGTGAAGCTGCTGTTTTGGAGTTGTTTAATCATCCTCTGCTCAGATCTTGAGAAATGTAATTGATTTGGTTTGCAGTTGATGTTTCAGTTGCTGAAATCAGATCAATTATTATTTGAAATAAAATAATTATTTATGATTGACATGAAAGAACAGTTTAAATAAAACAATTATTAAAAAAATATATATTAAAAGTTAAGTTGAGTGAACAAAAAACATATTTTACATAGAACTTTTGTACTGAAAACTTAAAAAAAAGTAAGTTCACCTTTCTTTCGTAAAGTTAATCCAAAGAATTTAATCCTAAACTTTATGGACCGGTATCACAGTTAGGTCTTAGACTAAGCCAGGATCAAGCCTTAGTTCAATTAGGGCATTTAAGTATCTTTTATAAATGTATAGAAAAAAACATTACTGGTGTGCATCTTGAGACATAACAATGGCACTAACATATTTTAAGATATGTCAGTGTAAGTTGTTTTCAGTTAAAACAGCTCAAGCATGCATTTTAGTGTAGGACTAGCTTAAGCCTTGTCTGTGAAACCGGGGGTAAAAGTTCAAACAACATTGCATTTTGCAAGTTAAACATACTTAATATTCTACGTAAATACAACTTAACTTAGTGCAAAAAGATGACTCAAAAAGTTAAGTTTAGTGAATGAATTTTTAGAATTTTTTTTTTTTTTTTTACAGTGTATTACATTATTATGTTTACATTATTATTATGTGCAGTTATAACATTATGAGTTGCTTCACCATGTCTCATTTCTAAGGCTACCTCCTCCAGAGGTCGCATTTGTCAGCTGCAAACATCGAGGCTGCTCATTTCAGTAAACTGACCACTACATTCCAAAGTCATTAAGAAATTACAACAATTTGAATTTCACTCACAATAACGGTCAATTTTATAATTGTTACAGTTCTGAAATAAGACATCCTTTATGACGTAAAAGCAAAAAAAAAAAAAAAAAAATGCCAAGGAAGTCCTGCACAGGGTGTGAGTTCCTTTTCGGTGCACTTTGGATGGGATAATTCTACTTAACTCTCTGGAGTCGGGAAACGTGTTTTGCAGGATTTTTTTCACATTGCGGAAAAACAGACTTAAAATACTCTGTCATTTTTTTTCATAGAGACATAAGTAATATATCAATTTAAACTATAGAATATCTTCTTTTATTTGTGTACACTCAGCGTAAAAACAAAATGTTGTGCTTTTTGCAAAATAAAGAAAACTAACATGATGCGTGATCTGTTGTCTCCCTCTGAACAAAGTCCAATCTGATAGTTCTCAGAAAATGAACTGTAACTTAGAGAATACTAAATCACAAAAAAAATTAGACTTATGTCTAAAGAAACGTTGAAATGTCAGGTTTTAAATTGTGTAAGTCAAATCGAAAACAAATATTCTCTGTTTATGTAATCTGTATGAAAAGAGAGCCATGTCAGACGCCCGTGATTCAGCTCATTATCCGCTAATGCGGCGACGCCCACGGAGTCAGCGCTATTCAGACGCAAATTCTGAGGCAATACATGTATACATCATCTCAATCGTGTATTTATTGTCTTGAAAAGTGTTTATCTGTGTGTTAAAGCCATGGTTAGCAACCTCTGGAAGACTTAGTTCCTGGAATATCATGTTCTTCTTTAGATTAATTTGTGGACTAAAGGTGCACAGAGCGCCCTCCAGCTGCAAGTATGAATTGAAAACACAGTATCCAGCGTTCATAGTGATGACAATAAATATTAAATAAATATTACCCCTCTGTATAGAAAATTGACAAACATATGTGAATCCATCAATATTTCTCCAAATGTGCATGCTTTTAAGCTAAAAGCCTATATGAAATGCCATAGAGGTAACATAATTGTTCAGACACTTTGCATCACAGAAATACATTATATTTTAAAGTATATAATAGAATACCATTATTTTAAATTGTAATAATATTTCACAGTATTCTGTATGTTTGATATACACCATGATGAGCTTGAGACATGATCACAGAGGGTTTTTTCACAGCCTACCTGACTGAAAGGCCTCATTAATATGCAGGTCATTACAGGTCCTTTTATCTTCTCAGGTGAGAATTACCCATTATTCATGATGATTCACGCCTCCACGCATACTGTGTTTCTTGACAAAAAGTGTCTTACAAAAACTAAATCAATATATTGTTTTATATGAACAAGTAGGCAGGATAATTTTTGTCTTCTCAGGTGAGAATCACCCATTATTCATGATGATTCATGCCTCCACGCATACTGTGTTTCTTGACAAAAAGTGTCTTACAAAAACTAAATTGTTTTATATGAACAAGTAAGCAGGATAATTTTACATCATTTTGAAGCAAAAACTCTAGTCTACAACCTCCAATACCCAGAAGTCTTGTGAACACAGACTTAATATACTTTTTTTGGTCTTATTTCAGTGACTTAAGTTTTTTAACGTTAAACGTTATTCCTTCAAAAACACAAACAAGAAAAAAGCACAAATGTCAGGGCATGTCAAAACTTCTCCAGGCCCCAAAACAGCCTCAGACTCCAGAAGGTTAAGGATGATCCAAGGCACTTGATTCATGTAGAGAAACTACTTTTTAAAAAGCTTTTATTTTATCTTGGCTAGATCTTAAAAACAGGTGACACGTACAGACTGCACACCTACGTGTTGTGGCTGGTTTTGCCTTCGTCAGGGTGTGATGTATATGTGGCCAACAAATGCGACCCCCGGAGGATGCAGCCTTTGAAATGAGACACAGCTTGTGTGTGTGTGTGTGTGTGTGTGTGTGTGTGTGTGTGTGTGTGTATCAAGTATTCCCTGTGGGGACAAAATGTCAGTATAAAAATTAAGTGTTCCCTAAAACACACATAATGGCACATCATCCTCTGAGTTTATAAAAATTGCTTTTCCATATGTTTCTTATTTCAGCATTCATATCCTCTGAAGATGAAGTTCATTTGTTTGACTCTCCTGATTATTAGTGGAATTAAAGACTTGAGATCAGGTAAAAGGGGGGAGATAGTGACACCTTAGTTCACCACACCTTTAGGATGTGAAGTTCAGATCTGCTCTTTTCCTCTTTTAACAGAGCAGTATGAAGTAGTGGGACCTGCAGATCCTGTTCTTGCTGTAGCTGGTGAAGATGTGATTCTGCCCTGTTCAGTCAAACCCAACATCAGTGTTGTGGACATGAGAGTGGAGTGGTTTAGACCAGATCTGAAAGACTCACAACTAGTGAATCTCTATGATAATCATGAAGACAAAAACACAGAGCAGATTCAGTCCTACAAAGGGAGAACAAAACTGATCCATCAAGAACTTCAGAGAGGAAACGCATCACTCAAACTCTCATCAGTCCAAATATCTGATGAAGGGCGTTATAAGTGTTTTATTCAGTCCAAATCCTGGTATGATGACATCACTGTTGATGTCAGAGTTGAAGGTGAGGAAACCAAAGAAATCTAACTTTTAATTCAATTTAGGCATGATGCATTTGGTGCTCTTGTTAGCAGAACACACTCACTCACTGAATGTTGTTGATGTTGGTCTGTAGCTATAGGAAGTCCTCCAGTGATCACTGTAGATGGGTTTGATCGTTCAGGAGGGCTTCATCTACAGTGTGAATCTGAAGGTTGGTATCCTGAACCTGATCTTGAGTGGCTGGACAGTGAAGGAATCAGTTTGAGTTCAGAAACTACAGAGACACACAGAAACACAGACAGATTCAGTGTCAAACACACCGTCACTGTATATCACAGTGACTACAAGATTCACTGCAGAGTCAAACTGAGACATCACATGCTGGAGACACTGATTATCAGCTCAAGTAAGTACTGACAATACTTTTGGTTATACATTTTATTGATGTTCATGTTTTATTGTAATTTAATTCAGTGGAATCCTTTGAAACATTATATGAAATGTCAATATATCAAAAAATAAAATAAAAAACAAAATAAAAAAATACTAGCCTCACTGAACAAATAAACTAATTACAAGAAATAGGACAACAAAAAAAACAAAAAAACAAAAAAAAAACAATAGAACAAAGACATGACTAAAATAGACCTACCTAAAAAACGTCAAGCGCTAAGTAAGAAATGCTGCATAAATTGTTTCAAGTAATCAAATTTATAACAAAAAAAACTTGCATGGTCTTCACTGTGTAAATTAAATATACATTTGTTCTTATTAAAGTTGCAAAAAGTTAAGGCGAGACACTACAGGTGAATAGGGATTTTTTTTAAATTAAAAGATATCACTGTGAAACTTTTCCAGTTTATTACTGGCATAAACATAAGAAAAAAATGTATTACAAATTTTGTGTAAATATATGTTTTAGTATGCAAATGAGGCCTTATATACTTAAATATATGCTCATTTGCATACATTTCCAAAAACAAAATCTGAAAATTGGAATGGTCCAGGTTTAAATTTTTTGGTTATATTTGTTGACATATTAGATGAAAGGGCTTTTACAGAAGGGATTCTGGATATCTTATTTTGTGCTTTAGTAAATTAGAGAATACTGACAATAGCCTTAAAAAACCTATTTTCGCCATGTTTTTTTGAGTAAAAAGAATTCAGGATAGGAATGATATATCAACAAATCCCTCTGTAAAAGCCTTCAGAATATAGTTAAGTATAAGTCTGGAAAAGTTGGTGCTTGTAGGTGCTACTGAAGTGGATATATCTGACTCTGAGAGTGAGAAAAAACTCATTTTGAGAAAACGGCCTTTAAAGTTTTTATATTGTATAAGTTCATTTATTTCTATTGAAACCCCCGACCTACAAACAAAATATATATTCAGTTTATTAATATCTGTATTATGTAATATTTAAAACACATGGAAATTGATAAATGAATAAATTATTAATAACAATAGCCTTAAGCTGAAGAGAACTACCATAACAAACACACATAACAGCAGTCACAAAAACTGCAAACTTCTGCAGTACCTATCTCTCTCACACAGACTACACTCCAGCAACACACTACTACAGAACCCATGATTCTGTGGATCGATGTTAATTTTCAGCCCTGATCCAGCACAGTTAGGACAACACAAACACATGACTAATTCATACAATCGTGTGACGTGAATTATGAGCCATTCCTGTGTGGCGCGGCTGTCATTCCCAATCCCTCCAACACACTCTTTCCCTTTCCAAACAATAGGTTACGCGATGAGACACTCGATGATGGGGTTTCATCGTCTAATCTGTTGTTTACTTTCATTTGACTAGCTCTTGCAAGTGACAGCTGTTGCCGTATTTTGATTTCGGCGTTGTCGGCATTTTCTCTCAGGCGCAGAATAAACAAGGAAGCGTGACGCCTGAGAACCAATCACGTAGTCGGAAATTCACATCGATCAATCAGATGTGGGTTTCGGCTGTAGATTCCCCGGCAAACTTTCGCGGTTGGTTATTTCTACAAAGGAAATGTCCATATTTGGATTAGACAGCGCTGTTAATGAGACTGAGAGCTTTACAATGATACGAGGCATAATATGTTTCTGTGAATGGAGACGGCACGGGAGCTCGCGTTAGAATGCTAACTTTTGGTGATTTCCGATAGAAATCTAAAGGCGCAAGTTGACAAAATGTAATGAAATAACCACCTTAATGTGTAATGTTGACATATTTTTTATTTTGACATGAAAGCTTACATGTTAAGGGAGCAAACTGGCCCAAAATCTCAAAATTGACCACTGCATGAAAAAACGATGTTTTCACCTGCCGTGTCTCGCCTTAAGTCAAGAACAGATTTAAAGTACCATTGAAGCAGTGTTGAAGTTAATGAGATAATTAAGTGATAATTGAGCATTAATGATGAACACCTGCTGTTAACGAGAAGAATCACTGAAAGAAAGAGAAATACACACACCGAAAAAAGGGTTTAAAATTGTACCTTTTGGGGTGCAACATCTTGTCACTGGGGAAAGTGACAAGATGAAAGGAGATTTTTGTACCCTTTTCACTCCAAAAAGGTACTAATATCAGAGGTGTAAAGTCCAGGTTCAGAAAGTAAAAGTCCTGCCATATGTTTATTCCACCCACACAGTAAAAACTCCAGTGTTAAATTAACTCTACTGGGAGTATATGTGAGACCATACTCAAGAGTGTTATCCCTGGTTTCACAGACAAAGCTTAAGCTAGTCCTAGGTTAAAATGCATGTTTGAGCTGTTTTAACTGAAAGCAACTTTCACTGACATATCTTAAAATAAGTAAGTCCTGTTGTTGTCTCAAGATGCACAACAGTAATGTTTTTTTTTTTTTTTTTTTTTTCTGGTGTACATTTATAAAAACTACTTGAATATCCTAATTGAACTAAGGCCTAATCCTGGCTTAGGCTAAGCCCTGTCTGTGAAGTCGGGCCTTAAAGTGTTAAAATAAGAGTGTTAAATTAACACTGAAGCAGTGTTAAAGTTAATGAGATAATTAAGTGATTAATTGAGTGATGATTGACCATTATTGAAGATACCTGATGTCAACAGGCAGAATCACCAAAGGAAAAAATATTAGATTTGGTGTGGGCTGTTGTAACTGAGTTGTAACAGCCAGATAAGCAAAGAGAAAATTATGAGGTGGTGTTGGTTATGTTTTCATATAATCATTATTTGACCTGAATCACCAAACTAATTTAGAGCCCAATCTCTTTAGTTTTTCCTTATTGATTACAGCAGCCCTGTGATTTTACAGCAAAGGTTCCCAACCACGTTCCTGGAGGCCCCCCAACACTGCATATTTTGTATCTCTCCTTTATTTGACACACCCATGTCAGGTCTTGGAGTCTCTACTAATGAGCTAATGATCTGAATCAGGTGTGTTGTGAATCAGGTTCCCTCCAGGAATGTGCTTACACACACACACACACACACACACACATATATATATATATATATATATATATATACACTAAACAAGATAATGTATGTTACTATAGGTTCTGACAAAATGATAATAAAAAAAAATTGAATTAATTATTAAAAAAATATTTTTGAATGATTCAAGGATTCACTCATAAAGACTTCTATTGTTTCATTACTGGACGTTTTTGATAATGAGTGTTTTTGAATGAATCTCTTGAATAAATGATAAAAAAAAATAATAATAATTTAACAGTCACTTGTCGCCACCAATTGGATAACAATATAATTGATACAATATTTATTTGAAGTGTTCCTTTCAAAAAGATTTAGGCCTACTCAGTGTTACTGTAGACATCAGTTTATATCTGAAATATAAACTTTTATCCAAATATATTGTTTATATTATATCCAATAATTTGAATGTTTGTAAGACAGAAATAATGTTGAAAAGACTTTCTGTGATTTTATTGATTTATTTTTTAAATAAGCCTAAACAAGAAACATTTAGAGTATAGGCTATATAAATAATAACAATAATAATAATAATAATAATAAACTAGAATACTGCTAGAATATTTAACTGAAATATTCTATTAGACATGATGAACTAAATAGTCCACCATAAAAAAAAAAAAGAAGAAGAAGAAAGAAATGCCATATGGGACTCGAATTGGTGAATCTGTTCATTACGAACCTTCTGAACAAAGTGATTTATGAGAGATAGGACCATTTAGGTGAACCGATTCGCTAGAATGAATCTAATTTTTAAAAGCTACACAAGAGAGGAGGACCGTTTAAGATGAACCGATTCAACAGAATAAACTGAATAAATTGGACTTACGAGATGGAGCCGACAGTTTGGTTGTTTATCTCCGCTCGCTCATCAGTAAACAAATGTGACATTAAAAACAGAGACTGAAGCACTGCACAGCTAATCGTTGGGGAAAAGTAGCTCCTGAAGACCTGTACAACTAGTCCAGTCGTGATTGGTGCAACGACATCCTGTGATGTATGCCGGCGGAACGCGGAAAAAAGACAGCTATAAAAGAGCTGTCAAACACAGCTGTTTCAGCTACTGATCTGAAGCAAGCGGTTGACAGGCATGCAGGAAGTATGGCAAGGGAATGCAGTGTCTTGTTCACCTCTCAGGGAACCATGGTTACATGCGTAACCTGAGACGTTCCCTTTCGAGGGAACTCGCGCTGCGTCGCCCTGGCAATGCTTTGGGGAACAAATACCCACGTCACCATACTGACAAAATGCCTGTCCTGATGTGAAGCAGAAATGGCACAAACTAGGACATAAGCAATTGGGAACCAGGCGCGACCGGTAGATCCAAACTATAGAATCTAATAAAGGTGTGTGAGGAAGACCAACCCGCCCCATCACAAATATCTTGGAGGGAGGCCCTTGACCAAAAAGCACTGGACAGTGCCATACTTCGAGTGGAATGGGGCTTAAGAGACAGAGGTGAAGGCAACACACACCTCTCTTATGTCTTGGATATGGCCTCTACAATCCACCTGCAGATGGTAGGTTTAATAGCGGGGCAACCCTTCTTTGGGGGCCCGAAACATACTAATAACTGATCTGATTTTTTCCAGTTAGAAGTCTTTCTGACATAGCACTGGAGGGCTCTGACTGGACAGAGCAATTGCAGCCTCTCGTGTTCAGCCGACGTTGGAGGAGGATGAAAGGCCTGGAGGACTGTGGACCTCGCCACATTGGTGGGTACCTTAGGTACATACCCCGGTCTAGGGTGCAGAATAGCCGCCAGGGGCAAATAAACGCCGCCAGGGGCAAACTCCAAGCATGATGGAGCCACAGAAAGAGCTTGTAAGTCCCCAACTCTTTTGAGGGACGTAATGGCCAACAAAAACGTCAACTTAAGTGTGACAAATTTGTCAGATGCTGTGTCCAAAGGCTTGAAGGGTGCCAATGACAACCCTTCTAAAACGACAGTCAGGTCCCAGGGGGGAATTCTGACTTGAGCCGTAGGCCTCATCCTCAAAGCTCCACGGAGGAAACGAGTTATTAGATGGTGTCTCCCTAGGGAGGTACCATCTAAAGGTGTGTGGAAGGCAGATATAGCTGCCACATACACCTTCAGAGTAGATGGTGTAAGACCAGCCGAAAAGCGGTCCTGGAGGAATTCCAGCACTGAAGCCACCAGACAGTTAACTAGGTCGAGTTGACTCCTCCTACACCATATAGAAAATACTCTCCACTTGAGAGTATACTGTTTCCTCGTGGAGGGAGCTCTAGAGTTAAGTATGGTCTCTACCACCTCAGCAGAGAGACCCTCATTTATGAGCTGGTCCCCCTCAGGGGCCAGACCCAGAGTTTCCACATCTCCGGCTGGGGGTGAAATATTGAGCCCTCGGCCTGAGTCAGGAGATCTCTCCTGAGCGGAATCTCCCACGGAAGACCGCCGAGGAGAGCTATTATGTCCGGGAACCATACTCGGGCCGGCCAGCATGGGGCTACCAACAGCAATCTGACCCTATCCTGCCGAACTCTTTCTAGAACTCCCGGGAGCAGAGCGATCGGGGGAAAGCGTACAGCCGCAGCCTCGGCCACAGCTGTAACATAGCCCGGAGGGGCTGGATGAGCAAGGGAAAACCACCAAGGCTAGCCAAACAGCTAACATCTCCTGGCAATTTATGTGCCATGAGAGATGCTTTTCACTCCACAGACCTTGGGTAGAGTGGCCTTCCATGACCGCCCCCCACCCCGTGTTGGATGCGTCTGTCGAAATTATCTTGCAATGACAGGACGCCCCCAACACAGGGCCCTGGGACAGGAACCAGTGTTTCTTCCATATGACCAAGGAACGAAGGCATCTGCGCATTACCTTGATCATACAAAATGGGTTGCCCCTCGGGGAAAACCCTCTGGTCCTGAGCCACCACTATAGTGGTCTCATGTACAGCAGGCCAAAAGGTGTCACGTTGATCGCTGCTGCCATGAGCTCTAACAGTGTCTGAAACTGTTTTATAGTGATGAGTTGGCCTAGCTTGATTCTGGACACCATTGCCAGAACCAACTCGATATGTGCAGGAGACAACTGTGCCCGCATTGTAACCGAGTCCCATATTACTCCTAGATACCCTGTCTTCTGGACGGGAGTTAGCATGCTCTTCTTCACATTCATATTTCCCATGCTGGAAGGAAATTTACTAAGGGTACCAGCCTCTCGGGGCTAGCCCCAGCCATACTCGATGGAGCAGGTTGGGTGCCCTGAAGCGCGTCTGCGGCAGGGTTCAACCGTTTTAAATTTTCTACAGGCCTCTCTATTGAGAGCGAACCCCCCAGCATCACAAGATTGTGCGAACACTGAGTTATGGGTTCGTTGGAAATCGGTGTGCCCCGAAGTGCAGAGGGAGGCGGGGTTAACAAATCGATTTCCTGAGGGCTCCGCGGGGGAGCAGCTGTAATAAGCTTCCGCCCTGGAGGGGGCACCCTCAGAGGCCTGACAAGATCATCAGGACCTCTTTCCCAAAGCCCGTCTAGAGAGAATGACATTCCTCAGATCCGTCTTCTCTCTTTGGGGCTTCAGTAGAGAGTGTTGCTTCTGCGCCTTAGGTTTTGCAGGGGGCGCTCGTGAGGCAACTCTCCTTCTGTGCCTGCCGGTATGAGGAGCTTGGCATTTATGGGTGGGGCTGCTCTTTGGCTGCAGCCCCCTGGGATTTGGATTTTAGCGGGATGAACCTCTGAAATGCTGCCGCCTGTTTTTTTGACTCCTGAAATCTCTCGACGACCGTAGAAATGACGTCGCCGAAGAGACCAGATGGCGACAGCGGGGCATCAAGGAGGAAAGTTCTATCCCTCTCCTTAATGCCCGAGAGGTTCAACCAGAGGTGCCTCTCCGTTGCCACTGAAGCTGCCATGGAGCGGCCGATGGCATGAGCCGTCTCCTTTGTGGCACGGAGAGATAAATCACACCTCCTCTGCCTCATCCATCTCCCTCAGCAGGTCGGCTTGATAAGCTTGTAAAAGTGCCATTGTGTGTAAACAGGCACCGGCCTGACCTGCTGCCATACACGCCTTGCCCACCAATGATGATGTAGTTCGGCATGGTTTGGTGGGCAGTGTCGGGGCTTTGAGGGACGACGCAGCGTCAGGTGACAAATACGCCGCCAGGGTTTCCTCCACCCTGGGCATCGTCCCATAACTGTTCTGTTTGAGCCCCACCAGAGATGAATAATGATGTACGGTGGGGCTCGAAAGCCTAGATGAATACGGCTTATTTCAGGATCTCTCCACCTCAGTGTGGAGATCCTGGAAGAATGGCAAGCCCCGACGTGGAGGTTGCTGTGCTGACTGGAGGAAGCGTTCATCAAGCTTGCTTTTACTACGCTCCTCCTATCTCTTGGCAGGCCAATCGATGTTTAATTTCGCCATGGCCCGAGAAACAACCTTCACGAGCTCCTCATACTGTGGTGATTGGGCTGGTGAGTCACCCAAATCACTCATGTCACAGTCAATACTGAGAACATCCACCTCCTCAGAGGCAGATGGACTCAGCATTAACGTTTCGCATGGGGCGGAAGAAGCCGCAGAGGGGGCTTCCGGATCCCGGTTTTGAGCACTGGGCACAGCGGTTGAGGGCTAAGAAAGGGCAGCAGCCATCTCAACCCCAGCTGCCAGGTCCATCTGCGAACCCCACGACTGCAGACGCCGAGCTGCCTCAGCAGCCGCGGGACCTGAGCCGCGAGGAATGCCAAACTGGTCGCTTTCAGTAAACAAGGCCAGCCGGGAGCGGAGCATTTTTAGAGGGAATGCATTCATTTACTTTTGGCATTCTTTGCCATAACAAATGTACATTATAAACACAAAGTTGCAGCTTCCAGAGAAAATTTAATGTTAAAAAGTCCAAGAGGAAAAGGAAAGAGCCCAACTAAAGCCACTGCTGATCTCCATCATGGTGACTTCAATGAAACTATTATTTTCATTAGAAATTACAAAAAAATAAAGTAAATCTGGTTAGTAATAAGTGAAGCTGCTAATGCTGTTTGTGGAGTTCAAAAATCAGATCTTGAGAGATTAAATGTCTTTTATCTTCAGTTAATTTACTCTAAGGCTTTGGATGAAGTCAGTAGTAGTTCTTGTGTTTCTCTTCCCTGCAGTGATTCTGCTTGTTAACAGCAGATGCTCATCATTAATGCTCAATCATCATATAATTATCTCATTAACTTCAACACTGCTTCAGTGGTACTTTAACTCTGTAGTGTGCACACAGTATGCAGTGTAAATTTAAAACAGGCATTTTGCTGTGTACTATTACAGAAATCTCATTACGTATGGCTGACAAATATGAATCACATCCAGTTTATTAATATAATTACATAAATCTTACCTGTTCCATTTATTTATGACTTACAATTATGAATCACATTCAGTTTATTAATTTGTTTATGTTAAAACTATGTAAACCTTACATAAACCTTAAAGGATTAATCCACTTTTAAATTAAAATTTCCTGATAATTTACTCACCCCCATGTAATCTAAGATGTCCATGTTCTTTTTTCTTCAGTCAAAAAGAAATTAAGTTTTTTGAGGAAAACATTCCAGGATTTTTTTCCATATAGTGGACTTCAATGGTCTCCAAACAGTTGTAAAAATTACAGTTTCAATGCAGCTTCAAAGGGCTTTAAATGATACCAGACGAGGAATAAGGGTCTTATCTAGAGAAACGGTCTGTCATTTTCAAAAAAAAAAAAAATGTATATGCTTTATATAAACAAATGATCACCTTCAAGTGGTTCCTCCAAAACCACACTTTCGTATTCTTCAAAAAGCTTAAGCTGTATGTCCTACACCTTCCCAATTCTATTTACAGGAAAAAACGAAACTGGTGGCACGTTTGTTCCTTAAGTTGGCAGAACCACTTGTAGGCGATCATTTGTTTATATAAAGCATATACATTTAAAAGAAAAAATAGAAAATGATAGATCATTTCGCTAAATAAGACCCTTATTCCTCATCTGGTAACATTTAAAGCCCTTTGAAGCTGCACTGAAACTGTCATTTTTACCTTCAACCGTGTGGAGGCCATTGAAGTCCACTATATGGAGAAAAATCTTCAAATGTTTTCCTCAAAAACCTTTATTTCTTTTCTACTGAAGAAAGAAATACATAAACATCTTGGATGACATGGGGGTGAGTAAATTATCATGAAATTTTAATCGAAGAGTGAACTAATCCTTTAAGTTTAGGCATACATTTTTTTTTTTTTTTTTTTTGTAGGTGATCTGGGAAATATTAACTTTAGCCTACTAGCATTTGAAAGCATATGATCATACCCTCCCTGCAAAATGCAGTCCAAAGCCACACCTCCCCCAAAACACATAAACGCATGCAGAGCAGAAGCAGGATGACCAGAGACAATGTTAATGGATTACACCATGTATCATTCACTGGAAAACTTTACAGTACAGTGAGTAACAGTACTACTAAACTAAAGTTAGGTTGTTGCTGTTTGCCTGTCATTCTTGCTCTGTCTGCAGTGTACGTGAACACCTTGATGATGTATGATTTCTGCGTGAACAGGCTGTGCAGTGGTAGTGATGGGGAAATTAAGCTTTGCGAAGCACCGAGGCTTTCCCCTTAACTGTATCGTAAAAAGGTTCATCACTCGAAGCTTTTAAAAACAGTGCACATTAACGACATCCTGTGGTCAAAAGGTGGAAAAAGCTGCCTTTTCGACCCAGCCATTTTTGGACTGTTTCATGTAATAAATCAGTTTGTGCTATGAAAAGCTTATAAAACAATGAAAATAATTAGTCTATATAAAAATGACACTTGACACCTGCGCAATAGTTTGCGTTATTTGAATCAGACTATGAAGCAGTCACGTGGTTGTGTGTGAAAACGAAGCTTAGGACGTCATAGATCACATGGTTATGGCAAAACGAATCAAACTCTGGTACAGTGCTTCACTGTGAGATTCTTGCTTCGGTGTCAAATGTCACATCACTATTCAGTGGTATGCAAACACAGTGACTGACAGGAAACACATGTCAGTCAGGACATTACCAGAGACAAACTTTTTAGTCAATTTTTTATGGGCATATTTTGCTGAAGTTACATTTGGTGGTATTCTAAATTCTATGTTCTAAATTCCCTGTCCTTTTCATGAGCTCCATGAAAGCAGCAGTTTCTGGGGACTACCTCCCATTTTTTTCACTGGGAGAGCAGCACAAAATCCCATATTTTTAAAGAACAGAGCATGGATCAATGACAACAGAATGACACTGATTAAGTTAGACACAGGTTTAAGGAGGAGGTGGGTTGCAAGCAGTGTGCAGTGGAAGCAGCCAAGCAAGCAGAGAGATGGAAGCTGCGTTTAAGTAATGCGCCTTATTTGAGAGTTGCCAATTGAGTCCATAGAAATCAGATCTGCTGATATGGGTGGGGCTGGAATTTGCAAAATTTGCAAAACAGTAGGCCTTTGCAAAATGTGCAAAACAGTAGGCCTTGACTACGAGGCCTGCCTGAACTAACGCAGAATGCTTGATTTATCATTTCATTCGGACCAAATGCAATGATTGAACGGACATTTTATGGTGCTACACTTTATGAGCAATATCATACGAGTATGTGATATGGCTGTATATCACCATGGCTGTTGTAGCATATGCACACGTATCAGGATAATCAATAAACTTGGGAATGTTCAGAACGCTTTTAGCATGCTGGACTGTGTTGTAAAATCTCGCCTCGGCTCCGGCCGGTCTACAAAAGACGAGCAGATTTGACAACTTTGTGGCCTGGCCGAAATTAAACAGAGATGCCCTCTCTCCAGCTCTGGAGACTTCAAAGGATCGACCCCCTGGTGTGGGCCCAGAGACTGACCAGACAAATTCCAACACACACCACACACACACAGACACACACAAAAACACACAAACATACATTATTGACTGTATATGTAAAATACAACTATGCCAAAATATACCCATCATGTATTTCGAGCATATGCATGTTTCCTAGTGTTTAGACTTAGTTTAAATGAGTGTATTTGTGCTAGTGTGCATTTTAATGATAGAATTTTGTCTGTAAACCATAACTCCTTCTACATGCTTTTCTCATGTATCAAGTTTAGATTCATTTTAAAGCTATTTCCACATCTCATTCATCTATGTATATTACATGGCTGTCAAATGCATTGTTCGACTGGTTTAATGATATTGTGAAGAAAGTACTCCATCTCGAAATCCGATCTGATAGTCATAAAGTATGCAAATTCAGCTAGGAGACCAAACAAAGGAACTTTGCCCGCCAAATAGTGCTGCGCATCTATTGGCCGTTACAATTCAGGAGGTGTGTTAGCTTGGTTTTCCATAAAAACAACGACACACAATTTTTCCTTTGTCTCCCGATTGTCTCTCGACTGCCCCTGAACTGCCTCAGGCGACAGCGCTGTCATCACGCGCTCAGCTCCTTCCGGGACGACCATTCTCCTTGGACCCTCTCTCTCTTCTTCCTTCTCTGTCATCTTACGCGTCAGTTAAACCTCGTTTGAAAACCCCGCTGGAGAAACCCTCTCGGAAAGGACCAACCAAGCCAGGCGCATTGAAACTCTGCTGCACACCGACTTGAACCATATGCAAGTATTATAATTTCTCTGAAATTTGTTTAAACTGATTTCTGTGCTGGCTCTCAAAGGGTTAACTGTCGTAATTTGCCATTCTTTGACCATCCTTCCTTTCCTGTCTCTACGTTCCCTTTTGTATATATTTGTATATTCTGTATTTAGACGTATAACCTCTGTATTAGTAGTTTTCATATATTAAATACATTATATCCATGTTTTTTGTTCTCTTACTCGTTCAACAAAACCCAGGTCACTTTAACGTTTCGATCCTATCCTTGCTTTACGTTTGGATGCTATCATAGGAATTTATCCTCGTGGCCAGAGGATAACATTTCCGTTGTAATAGTCTGTGGAGAACTTACCGGTTTGCTGGACAAACTGATAGTTTCTCTACATAATTATTAAACCAGAACTAATCATATATGTGATTGATTATAATTCGTTGTAATTAATTCACCATATATGGTTAATTCCCCCTTGGGTCGGTATGTGCATAATAATTATTCATAAAGCGTTATGAATTATTATATTCATATTCCACCCATAAATTGATTAATAACTGTAAAACCGCTACACTGTAATACGCCCATTGGCATGAGGCCGCAGGTAATCACAGCATTCTGATATATAGCCATATCGCACGGCTACTCATGTGATATTGCTCATATATTGTCTGTGGAAGGCGTAGTACCATAAAATGTTCATTCAGTCATTACATTTGGTCCGAATGAAATGATAACATGCGTCAGAACCACATGATTACAAACAAGCTATTGCACTTTTAAGGCATAAATGACTGAATTTACTAGAATATTTGCAAAGACAGGATTTTGACACGTGACACAAGTGTGTCTATTTAACCGTTCAAGGCCAATAAAGTGGCATAAATAACTCCGTTCAGTATACACTGAAGTGCTTACTGAGCAGCGGCTTCTCTTGCACACCTCTCTCAGACAGCACGCGTATATAGCGAAATTTTTTTCGCTGCCTATTGTGCTTCAATGGTTTTAAATCACTTGTTTTAAAACCCACAATGAAAAATCCATGAAGATGACAAGCTTTCGTGACCACGCACACAGCACAACAATGTCATGTGAGCATAACCATGATAGACACACTATCCCAAAAAATCTCTACTGGTCTAGAAATTTCTACCGGGTCGTCGTTTCTACATTATATCGCCCACCCCTACACTTAACTGATGCACAGGAGTGAGACAGTTACTTACTGTTCATCCAGGATTAATTCTTAACCAAGGAGGAAGATCAGGAAGGTGTGAAATATGGAAAAGAGTTATTGTCTCTGATGTACATTTTCTTGGCGAAAAATCATGGCTGTTTCTAGACATACACTAGGCCAACAGGGATCTTGCAGCAGGTATATTAGTACCAACAGGGATCTCACATAGGGCAAAAAAATTGTCAGAAATGGCCCTGCGAGAAATGCATTTAGTCTACTGTTCACCTGTGGACGTATTTTGCAATATATAGAATACATTTTTGTGATGTTATGAATTTAAAAATTGGTTTACCTGTCATGTTGGAAATTACCAATTGTAACCTATAAAATTATAATGAAACAGCCTTCCACACTTTTCACATATTTCATGAAAAAATGTTTGGAATTTACATTGATCTTCAAATGAGAGATTAAGGTTTTGTTTTATCCACATTTTTCCCCCATTTAAACTGAGGGGAAAAAAAAAAAAAAAAAAAAAAAAAAAATATATATATATATATATATATATATATATAAATGTGTGTTAAATGGCCACACTTGCGCTATATAAAGGGAAAAAAAATAGGTACACAAAAAAAATAATGTACTATTGTAGTGTACTTTGCACTGTTTTTTAAATGTACTATGCAACTTTATTATTGTTTATATTGGACACAATGTGCTCATTTGGTGAGTCTGTTTTTTTTTTTTTTTTTGCAGGTAAAATGTTTAATAATTGGAGGTTATTAGTCATCTGGATTTCAGTAACTGTTGTGCTCAGTGTGACTGCTGGAATACTGGTAGCTGCATTTGCTACTATTGTTAAAAAGAACAGAGGTAACGGTCTTTGAAATTTTTCATGTTTAATGCATTTGATGTATTTTTATCTTCAATATAATATGACTCATCTTCAAAATCTTGCAGCACAAGAACAATATACTGTATATCACAATATAATTATTTTTCCTGGCAATAAGGTTGTTACAATAATAATAATAAAAAAATTGTGAAATATCACAATTTGATATCAAAATTTCACCAATTTCAAAATTTCAGCAAAAAGCAAAAAATTCTCAAGCTTACTGAACAGTAAGTAAAAAAAGAGAAACAAAAAAACTATATTTGCAAACAGTAGGACTGATAAATACAATAGAACAAAGATACAAATTAAAAAAAAAAAATCAGGTAAGTCTGTCTAAAAAGAGATACTACAAAAATTGGCAGCATGGGAAAAAAAAGAAGAAAATTCACCTTATTAGAGGTCAGTGTACCATAGGGGTGGGAATCTTTAGGCACCTCACAATGCGATCCGATTCCATTTCTGGGAGTCACAATCTGATTCCAAAACGATTCATGATTTTTTTTCTTTCTACTTTTTTTCTTATTAATTTGTTTACAGACAAATTGGTGTCATATATATAGCTGGAGACGGAGTTGAATCTATAATGCAGAGTTAACATGCAATACTTCGCAAGGTATTCAGAGAAGCACATGGCTTATAAGGCTACAAACAGGAAGTAAGAATACAAACAGGAAGAACCACTAAAACTCAGGTGACGGCTCCCTCTGCTGGAGGAATGAACTGTGCATGCACTCTAAAAAATGCTGGGTTAAAAACAACCCAAGCTGGGTAAAATATGGACAAACCCATCAGGTTGGGTTAAAAGGCACCTGTTATGCCCTCTTTCACATGATGTAATATAAGTCTCTGGTCTGGTCAAGTTTCAGCTTAAAATACCCCACAAATTTGCCCCTATCTGGGGGTGAGCAAAAACATGCCTTTTACTATATTAATATATTGCTGGCTAAAAAAATAAATCCAAAATTGGTTGAAAAACATGGCTGGGTGAAAACAACCCTATCCCTGGTTTTGTCCATATTTAACCCAGCAGTTTTTAGAGTGTGGGCTCATTTATCTGCCTTCACATACAACTGATGGTGAAGCAGACGGATGAGTACTGTCTTGACTTGTTGAATATGCTCCTCTCTGGTCCTTGATTAAACAACGATATCATCAATGTAAACAATTACACAGCTATTGAGAAGATCTCTGAAAATTTCATTGACAAATGACTGAAATACTGAAGGTGAATTGGCTAGGCCATAGGGCATGACCAAGTACTCATAGTGCCCCCTAGTGGTGGTAAATGCAGTCTTCCACTCATCTCCTTCTCTGATACGCACCAAGTTGTAGGCACCTCTGAGGTCCAGCTTAGTAAAAATCTTGGCTTCTCTTAGTTGTTCTAGGGCAGATGGGACCAATGGCAGGGGATAGCTGTACTTAACTATGATGGCATTCAGACCCCTGTAGTCTATAGCCTACATGGCCGGAGTCCACCATCTTTCTTTTCAACAAAGAAAAATCCAGCTGCAGCAGGTGACATAGAGGGACGGATAAAACCTGATGCTAGTGCCTCCTCAATGTAAGCCTCCATAGCTTGTGTTTCAGGGGAGAGATAGTGGATAAACCTTGCTTCTAGGGGGAGAAGAGTTGGGTAACAAATCAATGCCACAGTCCCAAGGTCTGTGAGGTGGTAATTTGGTGGCCTTGTCTTTGATAAATACCTCAATGAATTCAGAATATTCCTTAGGGATGTGAGTGGGGATGTTAGTGGAGACCACTGCAGCAATTCCCCTCTTCTCCAGGAGATCAGTAGGTCAACAGCCAAGGGTATCCTAGTATAATGGGGTGGCGGGGAGATGTGATGACATAGAGTGTTATGGTTTCAACATGGAACAGTCCTACTTGGATCTGGATAGAGATGGTCTTCTGGGTTATCTGCCCTGTGCCTATGGGTGCATTATCGACTGCAGTGATTCTGATGGGAGGATTACATGGTAGTGTAGGGATATTGAACTTGGTGACTGTCTGATGATGAATAAGGTTCAAGGGAGCTCCTGAATCCACTAGTGCTGTAACATACGATTGGTTATCTTCAGTTAAAATGGTCACAGGAAGAGTGAAGTTTTGACCAGAAATTGTGTCGAATGTGATGCTCACCCTTTTAGAGGATCCAGCTGGTGGTCTGGCCTTATCTGGGCAGGTGTTACAAAGATGTCCAGGTTGGCCACAGTAGAAGCATAGCCCATCATCTCGTCTGCGCTGGCGTTCCTCCTCGGGCACCCTTGCATGCCCAATTTGCATAGGTTCATCCGAGTCGGCTGACGATGTAAAAGGAGATGAGATATTAACAGGGACAGGCCTGGGTGCACTGGATTGAGGATGATTGCGCATGAGATTGTCAATCTTAATGGTCAGGGTAATGTACTCAGACAAAGATAATGATTCATCCTTGGTAGCTAGCTCAGTTTGCAGGGTGGGATTTAAACCTTCACGGAACACTGATTTGAGAGAAACATCATTCCAACCACTCTGTGCAGCTAAAGTACAAAATTGCACTGCATAATCAGCTGCACATAATTTTCCCTGGCGTAGATGTAATAACTGTACAGAAATGTCTCTTCCCCCTGCAGGGTATTTAAAAACTTCCTTAATTTGTTGCGAGAAATAAGTGAAGGACTTCAAGGAGAAGGCATTGACTGGATATAACATGTCAGATGTTCATTAGCAGCTCGGAGACTCACAAGTTGCTCCTGAAATTCCTGTAGCACATCACTTTCATAAGCAATCCTTGCTCTGAGCTGTGCAGCCTCCGCTTGACTCTGGTCAGGCGAAGTATTCTGTAAGGAACCCATAGCTGGAGACGGAGTTGAATCCATAGTGCAGAGGTTGTTCATTGACAAAAACAAACTCAGAATGAACAATACAAGACGGCAGGCAAAAGACGTAGTCAAAGTCCAGGCAAGGTTCAAAAGCACAGCAAGGCAGGCAGGCAACAGGCTAAATCCAAAACAGTAGACAAAAGGGTAAATCCAAAAACAGGCTAAATGGTCAAGACACATGGAATAGGCAGAGATAAGATTAAACGCTTGGTAAGGCAGAGTTAACATGCAAAACTTCGCAAGGTGTTCAGAGAAGCACATGGCTTATAAGGCTACAAACAGGAAGTAAGAATACAAACAGGAAGAACCACTAAAACTCAGGTGATGGCTCCCTCTGCTGGAGGGATGAACTGTGCATGGGCTGAACTGTTACAATATATACATATATATATTAGTGGTGGGCATAGATAAATTTTTTAATCTAGATTAATCTCACTGTAATCTTGGAATTAATCTAGATTAAATATGTGTGCTACCCAAATAATGACTAAAAGTAATCTGCCATTTTGTCCAACAAAGCAGTCAGGAGTTAGAAGATTAACCTCGGTGGAGTTAAACTTGAAAAATTGTGTATATTGACATCTTTCCGCGTTTGAAACAACATTGATTCTCATGTTCATTCATGTTTATTTGATGCTATAAATGGACTCGTAGGAAGAGATGATCGGTTTACGATCCTCTTGAGCTGAGGCGCTACAGCAATCTGTCACGACCATGGTCACGACACAATAAAGAGCAACAAAACGGTTTTTATTGTTTGAATTTCTTAAAAAAACTACACAGTTTTAAAGCTGGGACTTTGTTTAATATCATAAGTAACCTGCTCTTGTTTGTCGACGTGTTGTCAGTATCCTCTTTGCTCCGTGATGCATTTATCACTGTGTGTGGCGTGACAGGGCCACGGCTTGTCGGACAAAGCAACAGTAACTAAGGGGGGCGGGTCTTTGCGAAGGGTCAATTCAGCTAGGTATACATCCGCGCTAAAATATCAAGGTGAAAGTCATCATAGCTTGCGTAGTATAGACCCAGCTCCCAACCCAACTTTGAGAATAGATTAACGGTGTTATTTTTTTTATCACCCGATAAGAGTCTCACTTTTCAGCTTTTTTCAAGGTAAATTTAGATGTCTTTCTAAAAAAGGACACCAAATAACCAAATGATATTATTTCATATAATACATTTATGTTCACCAAAGCACCTATATTATATATATATATATATATATATATAAATAAAAAAAACACGTTCTAGAATTCACAGTGTATAGTATATTAAGGTGAAATGAAATGGAACTGGGGACATTTCCTATTTGAGTGGTCAAAATATAATTTGTTATTATCTATTAAAAAACATGGACAAAACATTATTGAATGATTTTGTTTTTAATTGTTATGGGTTTCTTATAGGCTATTATTACATTAATAACTATTATTTAGTTTTATTATTAGGATTTTTGCTCTGGCTCTTAATATAATTCACCAAAACAACTAATAGCACAATTAATAGTAACCACTGCAAAATAAGTTCAAAACAATATGCCTATTATAACATTAGTATGACTGTACAAAAGCACATTACATTACATAAATAACACAACATAAATATAAAAAGATAAATATAAAACGGAATTTAACAAACATTTTTTAACATTATTGAATTTAATATTTTAATTTTCACAAGCTGTTTTTACTGTATACAGAAACTACAAATGTTTTAACTTTTAACTATTTTTATTTTGCATTCTAGACTCTTTTTAAGCACAAAGTATTATTTTATTTTATTTTATTTTTTAATTTATTCATATCTGAGTGTACCTTCACCACGTAGTTAAGACGTGTGTGTGGAAATTGCTGCATTGTGACTGCGGAACTTTTGTGGACGTTTAAAATTGCAAAATTTGAGCTATAAAAACTATAAAAACCTAAACCAACTGCTTACTAAGTTTGTGTGGGACATTGTGGGACATGTTACCAACACAAAACACAACCTGAAGCTGTTATATAATGTCTATCTAACTTAATAAAAACATATGTATTGTGCCTTTCAACAGATAAAAATACTTTGTTCTTTAGTCCCTTCCAGAAAACAGCATTACATCACAATGTAACATAACATGTCTTTATTTTACATGTAATTTAAATTGAAAATCACTGACACTAAAGGCAGCAGGCAGCAGGCATCATGCAGATAACTATTTTTGAATAAGGTGACCAGATTTCTGAAATGGAAACTGGGGACATTTCCTATTTGAGTGGTCAAAATATCACCAAAATTCCCATTTGTTATTTTCTATTTATTAAAAAACAGGGACAGTAGGCTAATGGGAATGTAAACGCTGGGGCACCGCGATGCGACCGTAAAGGGCACTTTCACTTTCGCGATCAAAGGGGCCAGGGCTCAAGCCCAATGCTTGCAATGTATATGGGGGTTGTTTCAAACAAGCTATAAAACGGGGACATTTCGGGGACAGCTCCAGTCGGGGACAGAACACCAAAAACTGTGACAATGCTGTGTTTTAAAATAATTTAGTGTTGATTTAGAACTTGTCCCACTCCCCTCCAACTCTCCCTACAGACGTCACCTCATCCCTTCTTCTCGAAGTGAGTCACCTCATCCCTTCTTCTACTTTTGAGTGCATTGTCTTCTCTGGGCACACACTCCGAGTCCCTCCTGACCAGGTTAATTTACCCACAGGGTGACATGATATCATGTTATGTGCAAATGAACAGTAAAACCCCATTCGCGAATTCGCTTTTTTTTTCTTTCTTTTTTTTGCGTGGGGGCCAGGCGCCCCCAGCAAGATGCTGTCCTGGGCTGTTGCCCATGTCGCCCATGTCTAAATCCAACACTGACTGGTTTTAAGGGAAAAGGTAGGCTACTCAGCTTAGTAGGCCTACATTTGGCCGCGTTGACATATTCTAGATCATATTTCAACACAGTGCCATGACAACACCGGCCCTCGCGGCCAAAAAAACAGACCGGCCCACCGGGAATTCTCCGGTCCTCCAGATTAGCCAATCCGGGCCTGACTCGCGCTCTTCAGATACAATGACAGAATATGACAGAGTTCGTGTTTTAACCCCAGGGGTCTGAGTGATTCTGGGGCCCTTGAGATGTTTTGACATGCCCTGACATTTGTGTTTCAGGTACTTATAACATACTATTGGCCAACAATTAATTTTGCTGTATTCAGCACAAACTCTGCTACAACAATATGTCAGAATACATCAAATATGTACATCAAAAATAGATGTACTTATTGCCATTTTTGAGGAAATAATGTTTATGTGTGGTTATTGAAAAAACAAAAAACTTAAAGTCACTGAAATATGGCCCCAAAAACCAATAATAAATAAGTGTTCACAAGACTTCTGGACTTTTGGAGGTTGTAGGCTAGAGTTTTTGCTTCAAAATGATGTAAAAATTATCCTGCCTACTCGTTCATATAAAACAATATAATGATTTAATTTTTGTAAGACACTTTTTGTCAAGAAAGGATGTTTTATTAACAAAGTTCGGGAGGAGCAAGTTAAGATAATTAACCTAATTAGCACAGGTGGAGAGCATTCAGTTAATCAACTCAACCCATGTTAAGAGGTATAAATTCAGCAGACTTACCTCTGTCCATCTGAGAGTTTATCAGCATCCCTCCTCCACCCCACCTCCTCACTTCTAGTTCTATCTTCTTTTACCATACCGGGGGAGTATGCAAATAATAAAATATTTACAAACAGATACTATATATATATATATATATATATATATATATATATATATAGTATCTGTTTGTAAATATTTTATTATTTGCATAACATTATGACCACTGACAGGTGAAGTGAATAACACTGATTATCTCTTCATCATGACACCTGTTAGTGGTCGGGATATATTAGGCAACAAAAAAGGTCCCCATATGGCCCCTTGAACTACATGCTCCACCATAGACCCTTGTGTCTCCAGTGCCCTCTGAGGCTCCAGTGCCCCCTGTATCTCTGTGGTCCCCTGATTCTCCAGTGCCCCCTGTACCTCCGTGATCCCCTGAGCTGCCGGCACCACCCTGGAGTCTATATAACCTGCCTGCACTTCCCTGCTCATTGAAATTAAAGTCTATCTTCCTGTATTCTTCCTCGTTGTGAGAGTTCCTTACTACACGTCATGTAACATCACCCTCATGTCATTTCAAACCTGTAAGACCTTTGTTCATCTTTGGAACACAAATTAAGATATTTTTGATGAAATCCAAGAGATTTTTTATCCTCATTAGAAAGCAACAAACTGATTAAATAACTCCACAAACAGCATTACTAGCTTCACTTATTACTAACTAGATTGACCTTATTTCTGTCATACGTCTACAGAAGCTCTTATTGAGAATTAACAGAGTTTTAGATGTTGTTTTATTGTTTTGTTTGACGTTACCATGATGAAGGTGTTTGCTTTAGTTCTTATTTCATTTGAGTCCACTGAAAAGGAATATTTTTTTTAATATAAAACTAAACTGCAAACATTAAATGTGTGATAGTGAAATAATCAAAAACATGACTTTATTAGTCATGTTTAGTTAATAGTTATTATTACTGTTTTCATTAGTTGCAATTGATGTAATTGTGTTCTTTAAGAGACACTTGTTATGGCAAAAAAGCCAAGAAGATGTGGTCAGGTATTGTTGGTTATGTTATGATTATGACATAATCAACATGTAATGTTTGATTCACTTCACTCATACAGTGTCTAATCTCTTATCAAAAATGTGTTATATTAATAAACCTTAATTTTACATTACCACCAACTACAACAAAAAATCAAGCAGTGTTGAGCAATCAATAATGAAAAACCTTTAAACTCATCATTTACAAAAAAGGTTTAATCTACAGCAGCAACTAGACACTCACAGACAAGTGAGAATCAGCATATGAATCTCATCAATGGTGACAATCAACAAAAAAGATAAACAGATCAACTCAAAACAACTCAACACAAAAACAACAACAAAAATAAAAGCAAATAGTAAGAATAATTTCTGGTTGTCACAACACTGTTGGATCTCATTCTAAAAACATAAAACATCACCCATATAATTATAGATTATACACTGAATATGACTAGTAAACTAGGACATTAAATGATGTGACCATTAATAACATCATCTAAGCCAACATCATCGAATCACTTTGTCATAACAAATGTATATTTAAGACACAGTTACAGCAGCTAAAGAAAAACTAGTGTTCAAACTTAAAGGGTCAAGAACCCAACTAAAGCAAACACTGATCTCCATCGTGGTAACATCAAATGAAACAATAAATAATCAACATCTAAACCTCTGTTACTTTTTAATAAGAACTTCTGTAGACAACAGACAGAAATAAAGTCAATCTGGTTAGTAATAAATGAATACTGTTTGTGGAGTTGTTTAATCAGATCAGGATTTTTATGTATTTGTTTCTCTTTCCTTCAGTGATTCTGCTTGTTAACAGCAGGTGTTCATCAGTGTCTGAATTCACTCATTTGTTTTCATTCACTCTGTCAAGTGGACTATATTGGTGAACTAATGTAGGGAATAGGGAATGAGGGTGTGATTTGGAAGACAGCCTCAGAGTGTTGACTTTGAGCACTGTTAATTCACAGTATTGTTACAATACAGAGGAGGTCGGAGACACAGGTACAGTTTATGTTTATTGAGACAACCAGAGCGGAGTGCAGGTGAGTGAAAGCAGACGAAGTTTCCAGACAGATTATATATCAAGACAGTGATACGTGACTTGATCTTCACACCAGGTTCAACGAAGGCTGAGAGATGTAAGCAGACGAGGATTCCAGACAGCACAGATATCAAGACAGGAATACTTGACTTGATCTTCACACCAGATTCGATGAGGACTGAGAGATGTGGAGCAGGATCAACACAGAGACACTCACGGAGGACTGGAGAACAGAGGATCTAGGAGACACACTGGAGACAGGTAAGCAGTCCGTAAGGTAAGCATTCAGGTTAGTATGCGTTTTGAGTGTGCTGTGAGTGTCTTTTATAGTGCTGCTGAGTGGGGTGAATTCTGATTTCAGGAGGAAGTTGTAACTGGTAAGTGACGGGGATTGATTTGTCTGAGGATGGTGTAGGGGCCAATGAATCTGGGACTCAGCTTCTTGCAGGGAAGTCGCATCCGGATGTCTCTTGTGGATAACCAGACCTTATCTCCGGGCCGGTATACAGGTGCTTGAGAACAGCGAAGATCCGCTGTTAGCATGCGTCTCCTGAGGGCTCGCTGGAGTTGGAGGTGTGCTGAGTCCCAGACCCTCTCGCTCTCCCGGAACCAGTAATCCACCGCCGGGACATCTGATGGTTCCCCATCCCAGGGGAACAGTGGGGGCTGATAGCCGAGCACGCACTGGAAAGGGGTGAGACCAGTGGAGGGCTGACGGAGGGAGTTTTGGGCGTACTCGGCCCAGCCCAGGAACTGGTTCCAGGAGTTCTGGTGGCCATGACAGAAGGTACGCAGGAAACGGCCAATCTCCTGAATCTTCCGCTTCGTCTGCCTGTTCGTCTGAGGATGGTAACCAGACGAGAGGCTGATGGTCACATCTAGGAGCTTGAAGAATGCTTTCCAGACGTGTGAAGTAAATTGTGGACCTCGGTCAGACACAATATCTTCAGGTAATCCGATGAGGATTCAGATGAGGTTGTATGTGCTGCGGAGGTCCAGCTTGGTGAACACAGTGGTGCCACGGAGATGTTCTAGTGCAGATGGGATGAGAGGATGTGGATATCTGAACTTGACTGTTATTTTGTTGAGTGCTCAGTAATCAATGCAAGGCCGCAAGCCTCCATCCTTCTTGGCAACGAAGAAAAAGCTGGAAGCAGCAGGGGAAGTAGACGGGCGGATGTAGCCTTGTGATAGTGCCTCAGTGATGTATTCCTCTATGTCCTTCTCCTCCGGGATGGACAGGGAATAGATTTTCCCCCTGGGCACTGGCTCACCTGGGATAAGGTCGATGGCGCAGTCCCATGGCCGATGGGGAGGCAGCTTGGAGGCCTTCTTAGGACAGAAAACGTCACAGAAGTGGGAGTAACAGTCAGGTATATCAACGGATCTCTTTTCCAATGGACTCTCAATGGACGTGACACAGATATGGATCTTCTTAGATCTCGGAATCCTTTTGACTTGACTTGGAACTTGACTTGGAACTTGTAGTACCGGGAAACATCCAGGAAAACATTTATTACCCCACTTCAGGACGTCTCCTGTCCGCCAGGAGATGATGGGATCATGCTGCTCCAACCATGGGTGCCCCAGAATCATGTCAGATGTAGAATCCTCCAGAACCAGCAGATGAATTTCCTCCTGATGAAGAACACCAATCTGCAGACGCAGAGGGACCATCATGTGACGAACTTGACGGAGAGGACAACCAGTTACTGCATGGATCTGGTAAACTTTCGGCGAACTGACGGTCTTGATGTTGAGCTGGCGACAGAGGGCTCCGGAGATGAAATTTCCAGCTGACCCAGAGTCGATGAAGGCTTTGACTGGAAGACAAATATCAGCAGCAGTAAGGTTGGCAATAATAGTGAGTGGATTTTGATGATTTAACGTAGGAAGGATGACACTCTGAAATGCCCAGGATGGCCACAATACAATCAGAGACCCTGGGTCAGCCTCCTCTGTCGCTCAGCTTGAGAAAGACATGATCTATCAATCTGCATGTCAGGGCTGGCTGGTTCTGGGGAGCTGACGGATTTGGGCTGGCGGAGGAAGGGTGGAAATAGTCGCTGGTTTTGGTGCTCTTCTGTGCACAGCTGCATACGAGTGGCGAATCTTATTGACAGCTGGATAAACTTCTCGAGCCCGATAGTATCCTCGTATGCAGCGAGATGTAACCGCACACGTGGATCCAAACCTTGACGATATCTGGAGATGAGGGCTTGTTCGTTCCAACCAATCGCTGCCGCTAGAGTTCTGAACTGTAAAGCATAATCAGAGACAGATAAAGCACCCTGTTTTAAATTGCAGTCTCTCACCTAGGGAGGAGTCCCATGAAGGTTTTCCAAAAACTTCCTTGAAATGATTAATAAAGCTTGAGAGTGATTGCACGACGGGACTGTTCTGAGTCCACAGGGGTTCTGCCCAGCGGAGTGCTTTACCGTCCAGTTGCTGAATCATAAAGGCGACTTTCGCCTTATCGTCAGGATGAATCCGTTGCAATCCTCCGCCGAGCCAGAGAAGGGCGCCGGTTTGGCCATGGGACTGGTGATCACAGACGGAGAAGAAGATGCAGCGTGGAATGTAGAAGTGTTCGCTGGTGGTGCTGGCGTGGATGTACTGGTGAGAGTGCGACGAAGTGCTGTAACCAAATCCTGGAATGGATCTGCAGTGCTCATCGTGGTTTCTCAGCGGTGTTGGTCCGGACTTCTGTTACAATACAGAGAAGGTCGGAGACACAGGTACAGTTTACGATGTTTATTGAGACAACCAGAGCAGAGTGCAGGTGAGTGAAAGCAGACGAAGTTTCCAGACAGATTATATATCAAGACAGTGATACGTGACTTGATCTTCACACTAGGTTCAACGAAGGCTGAGAGATGTAAGCAGACGAGGATTCCAGACAGCACAGATATCAAAACAGGAATACTTGACTTGATCTTCACACCAGATTCGATGAGGACTGAGAGACGTGGAGCAGGATCAACACAGAGACACTCACGGAGGACTGGAGAACACAGAGGATCTAGGAGACACACTGGAGACAGGTAAGTAGTCCGTAAGGTAAGCATTCAGGTTAGTATGCGTTAACGAGACTGGACAATGACTGAGTGTCTTTTATAGTGCTGCTGATTGGGCTGGTGATGAGTGTCAGGTGCGTGTGATCAGTACTCTGGTGAGGGAGTGCAACGTGATTGGCTGGGTGCAGAGCCTGGGGTGTCTGTGACGAGTATATTGCTGTAGGCTATTTTCTCGAAAATGACAAATATAACTCAGAATGCATTGTTTTCAACAGTATTTTACTGTTTTCATGGAAAACAGTGTTACTGTCAAATATTGGCAGTTTTACAGCAATTTTTACAGTGTAGTGTAGTACAGTAAAACATCATTAAAATAGTCTCTCATCTCTCCCCAGTCATTCTTCTACTCTATTTACATCCAGCACTTCCAGGTTCTACATCAATTTAATTAATTTAATTTCGACATCATTTTAACAGTGTTTTTACTACTTTTCTGGACCTTGAACATGGTAATTCCGTTGCTTTCTATGAAGGATAGCAAAACCTCTCGGATTTCATCAAAATATCTTAATTTGTGTTCCAAAGATGCACCAAGGTCTTACGGGTTTGGAACAATATGAGGGTGAGTAATTAATGACAGAAATTTCATTTTTGGGTGAACTAACCCTTTAACAGTGGCACACGAGATGCGACGATGATGTGAGAGTCGTTGTTGCATTTTAATGTTTTTGTTAGTCTATCCAGTTGAACTCAGTAAACGTGGCACTGCTGCATTGCTCATTCAGAACATTGCAGAAATAGAGAAGCTTAATGTTTTGGCTGTTTGTATTAAACTATAAATAAAAATTATATTTACAAAATTATATTTGATTCATAAATGTTAATGCCAAGGGGCAAAAGAGTTACTGTACCGCTGAACACGATTAAATTAAACCCCAAGCCCCACCCCCCAGAAATATAAATGCCCCCCTACTTTGTAGTGAACATTGAGACTGATTCATCTAGAATTATCTGGGCCTGTGTAGTCTTTGTCTTTTGTGATATCAGTGCAATTCAAATGCCTCACAAAACACATGGGTTAAAAATTGATGTATTATACATGGATATAATAACTCCAATTTTAACCAATGTACTTATAAACATTATTAAAATATTATTTTAATTAATCTTTTATATTTATATATTTTATGTATGTACTGTAATTGTTGTACCCCTATGTTATGAAATGATGTTGTAATTTCAAAGCTCTTTTCTTTTCCTTCTGAACTTTTTCAGAATATGGAAAACTTTTACAGAGTGAGAGGAGGACAATAGAAAATGGTAAATTTGTTTATTTGGTTTTACATAATCCTATTATTTTTAAATATGTAATTGTGTTGTAAAATTGATTATATATACATACATATATATATGTATACATAATTACATATACATAATTATTTTTTGGTTACGCTTTATTTTAATGTGTCCCTATTATAATATTAATTAAGTACATACTTACTTTAGGGTTAGGGTATGGATTAGGCTTTGGTTTAGGGTTAGTTGCATGTAATTAATTGCATGTAACTAATTTATGGTTATTACTATAGTAAATACAGGAAACGTGTAACAAGGACACATTAAAATAAAGTGTTACCTTTTTTTTTTTTTTTTTTTTTGGCCAATTCAGATGTCTAACAACTTGGTTTTCTCATTTAATAGTTAAGTTACATTTCCAGAATGAGAACACAAGAATGCAGGAGGGTGAGTTAATAAATCACTATTTTTATATGTAATCATAAATAAAATTATTTGTTTGATTTTTGACAATTGAGATGTCTAACCTCTTGATTTTCTCATATTTAATAGTTACATTAGGTTTACAGAATGAGAAGAGGAGAATGGAAAATGGTGAATTTGTTTATTTAATTTATTAATTAGGGGTCAAGCAGTGAAGGTGTGTAATGTTTGTTCATTTTCTCTTTATTCTTCTCGTTTAGTGGAAATCATAAGTTCATATAACTGTATGTAAAATGTTGTTAAATTTGTCTCAGATCATCTTCAGACCATGCACCCAAAAGTTTTGATAGCCCAAACTGCTCTCATTTAATGGCTCAACAAACTGAAAGGAAGGGGAATCCAAACAGGAAGTTTGCAACACACTAAGCTATTTAAAAACTGAAATGAATGCAATATTTTATGTTGAACACATTGCCTTATTGGGACAAAACTTGCTAGTTGATGTAGTCATCAGCACCCTTCCTAAAGATCTTAAAGCATTCTTCGAATTTTTTACCAAATCTGGCTCAAATCACTGTTATACATTCTCTGTACACCTCTGCACCTCTGTACACCTTTATACACCTCTGTACATTTATAACCCAATGGCCCAGTTTCACAGTCAGGGCTTAGACTAAGCTAGGATTAGGCCTTAGTTCAATTAGGACATTTAAGTAGCTTTTGTAAACGTACACTAGAAAAAAAAACATTACTGGTGTGCATCTTAAGACAAAAAAATAAAAAAATAAAATAAGACAAAAAAATGGCACTGACATATTTTAAGATATGTCAGTGCAAGTTGCTTTCAGTTAAAACAGCTCAAACATGCATTTTAGTCTAGGACTAGCTTAAGCCTTATCTGTGAAACTGGGGGTATACTTTGTTTTTATTGCCTTGGCATTAAATTACAAAAAATGTCTCAGGTTACATATGTAGCCCAGTTTCCTGAGTAGGGAATGAGAATGGCTTCCCTTAGGACCCGGTGAATGAGCCATAGGCGATGATTTATGTTTCTGCCGGTGGGTGCCCAGTGCCCCACATCCACGTTAATCAGCATGATTTCAAAAACAACACGTTTTAGCGCTAGTTCGCTTCTTATTTAACTCAAATTAGCGTCAACTGGATGTTTTATTTGCATTATATCCATGCAGCAATATGACAATTTTGACCCAAAAGCACATTCTTTTTACGAGTGTTGTCGCAAGTCATGCTCTCGCTGATATCTGATGCAATGAGAGTTTGAGTTTGAGCATGCGCATCTGATTGAGAGCAGCCATTTGTGCTCGCACATCACTTGGATATGCGCTCTCGACGTTTGCCATTAATAGGTTGTTTGCACATGATGTCACTGCAGCAGCGTGAATGAGTCTGGAGGGCACGGAGTGATTTTTCTATATAGGAATCCTATCAAAAACACAAAATTAGTATGTTTTGCGTTGTTTATGGCTGCTCAAATCATTAAAATCGAGAACCCAGAAGGTGTTTATATCATTTACATAACTTATATCGTTTTTTATAACTTATTTCATTATTTTAACTTTAAAAGTTGTCACCTTTTATAGCGTTTTGCATCTGCTGATACTGAAGGATACCTGCTTACCTTTTGTTTTTTGACTTGGTTAAATATTCACATCTTCATACTATTGTTTGCAGGGAAGAAAAGATATTTTATCCTATTGAATGATAATTTGGTATTTTCACTTCAGTTTTGTAGAATTCCGTCCACAATGTTGATCTGGATACCGTGAGAACAGTGTCACGTGCTGCTGCTTCAGCCATCTTATGGTAGAGAATGCCCAGATAAAGTAAATGGATCAACTTCTGTCAGCTTGTTGAACACATTTATTTGTTGGAAGGGTGACCAGACGTCCCGAAATCTAAACTGGCCCTAATCCCGAATCCCGAATCTGGCCCTAATTGTCCCGAAAATTACACTAAAGCAAAATCTTGAGAAGTTATTGCCTGATAAACATTAAAAACTGTCTGCAGAGGTTGAGTTGTCCTGCAACCAGCCCCCGCCGGCTGCTCATTGGCTGCAGCATCTTTTTTCTAAGTCCTAAAAAAATACTGTAGGCGGCTAGGCGCGAATTTAGATATGCATGTCCTTTTTGTTTAAGCCTTGATGAAGAGAGCGCAAGTTGCTGCAGCCGCGAGGAGGACAGTGATGTACGCGTACACGGAGTGATTGATTGTTCGCGGCACTGTGTACAAAAAAATACTTCACTACACAATTATTTCGTTATTTTCGTTTAAGCTTATTAGCGTTAGGCTATACAGAAAGGTCTGATTTATGCACTTACTTACAACAGTCATTGTTGTTTTTCTTTTCACAATGACATTTGAGTTCATGATTTTAATGTTGTTTTTTTTGTGGCAGACTACAGACTAATGAAAGACTGTTGATCTTTGAATAAAAATATGTTTGGTTCAGGTTTGAAATTCATTATCTTTTATTATAGGCTACGCAGTCTAATATCTGGTCACCCTATCTGGTCACCCTATCTGTAATGTATCTGCTTGTTTTACACTCTTTGACCACCAGGTGGAATTGTGAGCAAATGAAGCCTCGAGAAATGAACCCTTTTGTGAACCACTTGGCTGAAAAGCTTCAAAGCTTCATGAGGCTTCATCTCACCATCACTAAACACAGGAGATACACACACTCACAACATACGATAACCGACAATACAAGTGAGTGAGGTGACTGTTTATATAGGGAGTCCAGATGAGTGATAATGATGATGATTGACTTCAGGTGCGGGTGATGGTGATGACGTGCAGGTGCAGGACAGAGGGGATGCTGGGAAATGTAGTGCAGGAACTGGTGATTGTAACACTGGCGACCACTGGTCTAGACCCTAAAATATTTTTACGTACCCTGGATTAACGCCACTGGTAAGGTCTACTACCAACTGTTCAGGCATAGTTAAGTCAGCCATCTGGTTAACAGGAACCGTGCTGTGTTACACCCAACTGCCTTTTAAAAGAGCAGATATCCTTTGTTACAGCAGGTCACACAAAGAAGCAGAGGGTACGATGCTAGCTTTGAATTGTTGGTGGGTGTTGATCTCTTCTGACAGGTTTCACGAAGAAAAAATAATGCCATATTATAGACTTACTAGGTACATAGGCAAGGCAAGGCAATTTTATTTGTATAGCACATTTCATACACAATGGTAATTCAAAGTGCTTTACATAAAGAAGAATAATAAAAATAGAACATAAGGAACAGAAATAACAGTAAAAACAGAGAATTTTGCTATCTGGATGAATGAGCTAGGAAGTCTTAGAGAGCTTTTTTGTTGTTGTTGTTGTTGTTGTTGTTGTCCGTCAGAGTGGATCTAAACGGATCTATCCATCAGAGCAGATCTAAATGGATCTTCCTCACATGACAGGACTGCTACCTGTTAGTTTCAATCTCCCCTTTTGCCAAGACACCTCAAACTGCACCACACAGCCCTAATCCCCTTTCCAGAGATATCTTATCTATGCAACGCAGTTCAAATTTCCCCTTTGGAAATTTCCCCCTTTGGAAAGTGTCCTTACTGTAATCCAGAGATATCTTAACCATGCACTACAGCTCAAATTTCCCCATGGTTTGTCCCTTTATCCAAATTTACCAAATTTTAACCTAATCACAAATGCTTTCTTCCTAATTCTCCCAGCTCTTTCAACCAGACAGCAATATTTAAAATGCATTAAAAGTCAGAATAACAAGATGATACATAAAATATATAAAATACATTAAAAATGAAATAAAGACAGGAAAAGGAATTCAAAGAATAAAAAGATAATACGTATAAAATAAAATGCAAACAGTTCGGACATAGCACAGTGCTCAATCAGCAAATGCTTAGGTAAAAAGATGTCTTTTGAGTCTGGATTTGAATGTGGCTACTGTTGGAGCACACCTGATCTCTTCTGGAAGCTGGTTCCAGCTGCGGCTGGCGTAACAGCTAAAAGCAGACTCTCCTTGCTTTGAGTGAACCCTTGGTATTTCTAAATGACTTGATCCTGATGATCTGAGTGATCTGTTAGGTTTATATTCTATGAGCATATCTGCAATGTATTGAGGTCCTAGGCCATTGAGTGATTTATAAACAAATAACAGTACTTTAAAATCAATTCTAAATGCAACTGGAAGCCAGTGCAAGGACCTGAGGACTGGTGTGATGTGTTCATGTTTTCGGGTTCTGCTCAGAATCCTGGCAGCAGCGTTCTGTACGAGCTGCAGCTGTCTTATGGTCTTTTTGGGAAGGTCAGTGAGGAGTCCATTACAATAATCCACCCTGCTGGTGATGAAAGCATGAACAAGTTTCTCTAAGTCTTGACTGGAGACAAAGCATCTAATTCTTGCAATATTTTTGAGATGATAATATGCTGATTTAGTTACTGTCTTTACATGTCTACTGAAACTCAGGTCTGACTCCAAAATCACACCAAGATTCCTGACTTGATTTTTAATTGTTTGACCCCTAGAGTGAAGGTACGTGTTCACTTTGAGAACTTCATCTTTGTTTCCAAACGCAATGACTTCAGTTTTGTCTTTGTTTAACTGAAGGAAGTTTAGGCACATCTAATTTTTAATTTCATCAATGCACTGGCACAGGGAGTCAATGGGGCTGTAGTCATTAGGTGATAGGGCTAGGTAAATCTGGGTGTCATCTGCATAGCTGTGATATGCAATTTGGTTCTTTCTCATTAATTGGCTCAGTGGCAGCATATATAGGTTGAACAGGAGGGGTGCGAGTATTGAACCTTGAGGGACTCCGCATGTCATGGATGTCCACTCAGACTTATGGTCAACGATACTCACATAATAACCTCTCCCTTCTAAGTATGACCTGAACCATTTAAGGACCATCCCAGAAAGCCCAACCCAGTTTTCCAGCCTGTCAAGAAGTATGTTGTGATTGACAGTGTCAAATGCAGCACCAGAGAAGAACCAGCACTGATAATTTACCTGTATCTGTGTTTAGGCGAATATCATTTATTATCTTTATGAGCGCTGTCTCTGTGCTGTGATGCGGTCGGAAACCAGATTGAAAGTTGTCAAAATATCCATTCAAGTTTAAGAACTGATTGAAAACAACTTTTTCAATGATCTTGCCTATGAAAGGAAGATTTGAGATTGGTCTGTAGTTGCTCAATATGGTGTTATCCAGATTGCTCTTTTTCAGCAGGGGCTTAACAACTGCAGTTTTCAGGGATTTTGGAAAAGTCCCAGAGAGAAGTGAGGCATTTACGACTTCTAGGAGATCTGCTTCTAAACAGTTAAACACGCTTTAAAAAAAAAAAAGTTGTGGGAAGTGTGTCAAGGGCGCAGGTTGATGTTTTAAGGTGCTGTACTGTTTCTTCCAAAATTTTACCATCAATTGCTTCGAAAACAGACATAATAGCTACTTTCTGAGGTTGTGATCTGATCTGTTTTACCCCAGTGCAGCTCAAGGATGTGCTAATCGCCTTTCTGATATTATTAATTTTCTCAGAGAAGAAGGAAGCAAACTCACAGCATTTGCTGTCTGAGAGCATTTCACTGGGAATCTGACTTGGGGGGTTTGTTAGTCTCTCTACAGTAGCAAAAAGAGTGCGGGTGTTGTTTAAGTTTCTGTTTATAATATTTGAGAAGAAGGTCTGTCTAGCTTTGCCTAGTTCTACATTGAAAGCATGAAGAATATCTTTATGGATGTTATAATGGATTTCGATTTTTGTCTTTCGCCACATGCGCTCAGTATTTCTACATACACCCTATGCTATACTTAGTAGCAATTGAATGGTCACAACTAAAGGGTTACAGTCTGCCAATGCACAGGTTCCTGATTCAGGAAAATTACCAGATCTATGCCAACACACAATGATCCACATACTAGCCAACTCTGTACTTGTCAAACAAATCCTATCTGTAAACAGTTCTGTAAATGTGAGTGGAAAAAACTATCAATCAGACAGAAAAACTATCAAACAGAAACAGATCAAAAACTATCAAACAGAAACTTGGTTAATGGTTAAAGCTTCACTTTTGTTATCTTTCTGTGTTCAGTTGTACTGACAAAAAGACTCAGCTGCTCGGATAGAGCGTGGTAGGTCATTCCACCAGCCAGGAACAAACCTGGAGAATCACTGAGAGTGATTTTGTGCCCCTTTGGGATGACACCACAAGGCACCATTCACTTGCAGAACGCAAGCTTCTGGAGGGCACTTAAGTCTGAAGTAGTGAGTTTAGTTATAGTGGTGCAGAGCCAGTGGTTGTTCTGTAGGCGAGCATCTATTGGCAGCCAATGCAAACTGATAAAGAGAGGTGTGACATGCGCTTTATGCATATACGTAATTCTACGGTGGCCGAGAGAGCTCAATGTGCTGCAAATGAAGAAAACACATGCAAATAGAAAAAAACACCAGCAAATAAAGAAAACATCATCAGTTTGACAACACATGCGCTGCAAAAGTCCACAACACATACAAATAGACAAATGCGCTGCAAATAGGCCTGCTCATAATCCACATACGATCAGAATGTTAACAAACAAAAGTATAAACAAAAAACTCACCTTTCAGGTGCACACCACGAGTAAACACTGAACAATCCCAGTGGTTGTTTTTTTTAAATGAGGAGTTAGCTAATCTTATTACAGCCCGTCGGTTATGCGTGATGCACTATAAATTATTGCGGGGCAAATTAATTTATTAATTTAATTCTAAAAGTAGCCTAATCATCATCATCATCATCATCATCATTCAGATCATCGCAGAAGGGCTTGAGATCGCTGGGCCTGGTATGTGCTATTTGCAGCGCATTTGTCTACTTGTATGTATTGTGCACTTTTGCAGCACGTTTGTCTATTTGTATGTGTTGACTGATCAATCTCAACCACCCACCCCATTCATACATACATTTCTTTCTAAAAATTACTATATGATGGTCTCCCAACCTTGCAACCCAACATCCTCCTCAGAGGGCAAGAGCTTGAGTACTGGCTCACGTGTATCAGACACCAGGTCCTGCATAGTGTCAGCAGCTGACACAGCGTCAAAGCATCCCTATAAAAGGGAATTGTTTAACACTGCTACATGAGTGTTTTTTTTTTTTTAATACATCTCCCTTAGCCGTGATGGCAATTTGACATCTTTGTTTCTTCTGTCCAACATAATCAATCTCTCTTTATTTATTCCTGTCTTGAAAAGTCAAAGGATTTTTTTCATTTGCTTCAATTCAGTTTCAATTCAGCACTATAGAAGTTTACTTAATTATGATGACTTCCACTTCTGAGAACCCTGGAAATGTGAAAAGGGACCATTCTTCTGTAAAGCATCAATGAATTTGACAGCAAGACACCAAAATAGATCTGAGGCTAAATCTCTGCTTCACTTTGGCATATTGACATAAAACTTTATGTGCGATTGTAACCATCCCCTGATATAATATATGTTTATCCAAGTTATAAATAATAAAAGAAATTACACTTATGGCTCTCAAACATTTTTCTTAAAATCATCATTAAGGATGCTATTAGGTTTACCTTAAAGGTGCTCTAAGTGATCCTGGGTGGAGTAACTTTCTGTTGACGTTCGAAGTGTTGTCAAACAAAACAGAGGCTAGCTAGACCCTCCCTCCTCCTCCTCCCCCTCCCCCCCCCCTCCCCTCCCCTCCCCTCCCCTCCGTGCTTCCTGAAACAGTCATGAATGCGCATTTAAAATCATTCTTGTCGGTTATTGGCTGGAGCATGTTTATTATGTTTTGTGGTCCAGGCTGGACCAGTTTGTTTTTATTGCCGTTTTCAGAGCTTGTGGCAACTACAGAGACTGCGTTTTTTTACAGTGTGTTCAGGGAACAGGCAGCTAGCGGATAGTGAGGAGATGTTTGCTGTATGTGACAAAAATGTTTTGGCCTAAAAACACATGACATCACTTAGAGCACCTTTAATAGAACTACCACTGTCATGCTTGACCCCCTAATTGTTACTTGCAGCTATATTTAATTAGTAAATTAGCATGTAATCATAAGTAAAATAAATTATATTTAATCAAGATACAATTCCGATGTCTAACATCTTTTTGTTTTTCCTCATATTTAATAGCTACATTACATTTTCAGAAAGAAAAGAAGAGAATGAAAAATGGTAATTTATTTAAGTAATTTAATTTATTTAACTTAATTTCATTAAGTAATTTATTCATTCATAAATTGATTATGAAGTAATCTGTTTTGACCCATAATACTTAATCAACACATGTACTATATAGAGACTGAAAATATATATAAAATTATTAAATTAAGAATATATAAATATATAATTATAAATTAGGGGTGTAACGGTATATATATTTATTGTGAACTTTATGCTACGGATGTCACGGTTCGGTTCATGCAGATTTAGATGACGAATACAGTCAATCACAGGAGATCTACACTCCAATCCAGAAGGGCTGCGCACAGTGATACAACACTATTTTGCTAACTGCCATGACAGGAAAAAGAACAGAAGAACGCTGCATACGCAAACGACTTTTGAGCGCTTGGAAACAATGTCCACTAGGTAGTGTGCATGCGTTGAATGCGTCTTTCCACGCTCATGGACAAAGGAGAATACTTTGAAAGGCTTGCACACTCAACTGCATGACTCCTCCTACTTTGTATGTGCACTGCAGTACCTAGTAAAACTGTGAGCATGGCTCGTTACTGAAGCTCTGTGTCAGTTGCATTACTTTACATGCTGTCAGAAGCCTGTCAGGAACAGATAATAAGCAAAGTATGGCATCATCACAGTTTGATCACCCTAAGATTGACTGGGATGCTCCAGATTTGTATTAAGAGTTCAAAAGATTTCAGAACCATGTCACAATTGTCTTTGACGGCCCGCTATAGGAGCAAACAGCATAACAGCGTGCAGGCTGGCTGGGCACATGGATCGGTGAGCAAGGCAGAGAGATATATAAGACACTGCACTGGGGTAAAGGTGAGAAGGATGACCTGTCTAAAGTTCTGGATAAATTCGCCAGCTATATAAGGCAGAGGAAAAACAAGAGAATAGCCATTTGTGCTTATTCTTGATGTTTGTGTGTGTCTAATTATATCAGTAGTTCACAATACTTAGTAGACAATGTTTAAAAAGTATCTGATTACCACAAGAATGTATAATGTAGGTAACATTACACACCAACTAAAGTTAAAAAAACGAAATGAACCACCCCTTTAAGGGTTAAAGGATTAGTTCACTTTTAAATAAACATTTGCTGATAATTTACTCACCCCCATGTCATCCAAGTGTCACAGTTCCTGTGTGTCCCGGACTCCATTTCCCATAATCCTCCTGTTCTCCACACCTGCACTCACTTCCCTCGTCTTCTCCCCATCATCACGGATCACCTGCACCTGGACTCCTTCATCATCACTCCCTTTATAATGGACTCACTCCCTTCACTCCTCGTCTGTTCTAATGTTAACCTATGTGTTTTGGATGTTGTGTTTCTCCTTTGTGTTAATAAATACCCATTGATTGTGGAAGTCCGTGAACGCCTCTTCTCTACAGCACCAAAACGTAACAGAAGAACAGACCAAAACCGCTGGACATCCACAAAAGACAAGATGGGATTATTTCTCCTTCCTGTGGCTCCTGCTCCCCCACAGCCTCTCACGCCTACATCTGCGGCTAACAGGCTCATCGGACTGTTCCAGGTTGGACGTTCACTGGAGAGGTATGTGGAGGAGTTCGTAGAGCTTGCTTATTTGACTAACTGGACAGATGCTCGTTTGATCGCCCTGTTTCTGGACGGACTGGACAAGAACACAATCCGCTTTGATGAACCTGACAATTATGTTTCCTTAAATGATACTATTAATTTAAAAAAGCCGCTCCAGCCGCCAAGCCTGCCGCTCCAGCCGCCGCCGCCGAACCAGCGGCTCCAGTAGCTGCCAACGAGCCAGCGGCTCCAGTAGCTTCCAACGAGTCAGCGGCTCCAGTAGCTGCCAATGAGCCAGCCGCTCCAGTAGCTGCCGCCGAGCCAGTATCTCCAGTCTCCGCCGCCGAGCCAGTATCTCCAGTCTCCGCCGCCGAGCCAGTAGCTCCAGTCTCAGCCGCCGAGCCAGTATCTCCAGTTTCCGCCGCCGAGCCCGTATCTCCAGTCTCCGCCGAGCCCGTATCTCCAGTCTCCGCCGAGCCAGCTCCAACTTGTCAAGAGCCAGCTGCTACTGCTGCCGCCGCCCACGAGCCCATTCCAAAACGCAAACCCACATCATGCCATGGGGGGGGGGAACTCCTGGGCAGGGTTTCGGGGTTGCCAGAGCCCACCAAGGCTCCTGACCCACCATGGCCTGCTGCAGCTCCTGACCCACCATGGCTGCCCACGGCCTCTGACCCTCCGTGGCCACCCACGGCCTCTGACCCTCCGTGGCCGCCCATGGCCTCTGATCCTCCGACGCGCCTAAGTGGAGGGGGAGGTACTGTCATAGTTCCCGTGTGTCCCGGACTCCATTTCCCATAATCCTCCTGTTCTCCACACCTGCACTCACTTCCCTCGTCTTCTCCCCATCATCACGGATCACCTGGATGTCCATGTCTTTCTTTCTTCAGTCGAAAAGAAATTAAGGTTTTTGATAAAAACATTCCAGGATTTTTCTCCATATAATGGACTTCAATGGGCACCAAACGGTTCAAGGTCCAAATGACAGTTTCAGTGCAGCCTCAAAGGGCTTTAAACGATACCAGACAATGAATAAGGGTCATCAATCATTTAAAAAAAAAAAAGTTTAAGTTTTATAAGCACCAATGCTCGCCTTGCTCTGTTCTGTGATGCGCGTTCGTGACGTCACGTAATACGCAATTACATTGAAAAGGTCACGCTTGACGTAGGCGGAAGTCCCGAGTCAGTGTTTACAAGTTGAACGTGCAAATACTAAGTCAAACGCCATTTTCAGTTTTGAAAAATAAATCATTTATTTAAGTAAAGGGCAGCCACCACCGTTACAATGGTTTATTGAGGCAAAAGTCATAGTTAATAGTTAATTAATAGTGAGAATTGGACCCTAAACTAAAGTGTGACCATTTTTGCTATTGTACCGAAATTGTACTGAACCGTGACCCCAAAATGAAGGTACGTACCGAACCGTGACTTATGTGTACAGTTACAACCCTAATATATACATTCAGTTACCAGTTGTGTACTTATGTAATGTTAACGTGCTGTTAACAAATGATCATAATTATTATTATTTTTTATATTTATAGTTGTTGTTCCTCTGTTTTATGAAAGAATGATACTATTTTAATACTCTTTTCATTGTCTTTCTGAACTTTCAGAGTGCTTTCAACTATTACAGAATCAGAAGAGGACTGTACAGACTGGTGAATTTATATGGCTTTGATTATTAATAATTTGATGATATTAATTATTAAATCTGTTTTGATCCACATCTTATTTCACAATCATTAACATACATTTATATTTAAATAAAATAGGTTATTTGATTTTGCAACAATTCAGAAATATAAAGTGTTTAAAGGTGCTATAGAGGATGTTTTGTTTTATACTTATAAGAGGTAGGGCCTTAAAAACATCAGTGATCATCACATAAACGATTGGCTGATGTTTTTAAGGCCCTACTTCGTGCACAGATGATGTATATTAATATTATTCCTTTCAGTGCACCTAATAAATAGTCTTTTATCAGTTAGTAAAGACAGTTTCAAGTAATATTGCAAAAATGTATAAAACAAAACATTCTCTATAGCACCTTTAATGTCTTCCTTTTTACCAGTCTCATAATTTCTTCAAAAATATTGATTACAATTATTAATATTTTAACTGATCTTAAGAAGATTTGTTTTATGAATGCTGTACATTTCATATTTTCCTATCTGTTTTAGTGATCTCACATTTAAGGAAGCATGCAGGTAAGAAGTGTTCCTTCTGAGTGTTCTCATGTTTATTTGTTTTTTCTTGCTGTGGTGTTGCTTTCTTGTTGTATCTTCCTATTATAAGCTTATTTAATGTGGCCACCATTAAATCCCACATCAGGTGAGAATATCCTGGTTGCCTGGCAAGTCCAGAATGATATATCTTCTGCAAGATATATCAGTCCGGTCAGTCCGCCCTCCGTCACGCATCAAGTCAACTCCAAACCGTACCGTGCAATCAGATTCGTTCATTTCAGTGATGCAAACAGCGTCACTCTAGTGCGGCGAAAGTCCCTTCAATATCAACAAAGATGGCACACGAGCCGAGAGTTTGTTCTATTCAGCCGCAAATTCAGTTTTAAATGACCAAAAACACATTAAGTCATTAAAACCCCAGCAGTTTATTTACTTTTCACTGTTGACTCTCTTATCGCTTTGTTAACATCATATCCGCCCTTCTCTGATTGGTTTACTCCGCTTCCTGTTTGCTCGGATTTGCTCCGCCCTAGAAATCGAATTGATTCAATGGCGACCAGTCTCATCCGCTGGTACAGCAGTGAGGCTGGATTTTCCAGGCAAATATCCTGGAAGCATAAATGTAAAAAAATAAAAACTAATATATATAACTGATACAATATTGGGAGAATTGCAATGTATTGTACTGCTGCATTGTTAATGGAGTTTGTTTTTTAGATTAATGGAGTTGGTGATGACAGTCATTTTAATATGACATAATATGCAAACAAACACTTGCTGATCTCACTTCACCTACCCCAGCCTTGTATTTATTCCAAAATGGTGGATTTTGATAAATATGTGAACTGTTTTGATTTGCTTTACAGTTTTTCTTGATTGCTAACACACTTTTCATGAAACAACTTACCATTTTCTCAGAACCAAAGGTAACGCACTACAAGTAATTTGAGTTGAGTAATCAGATTACTTTTTCAAGTAAATAGTAAAGTAACACATTCCTTTTAATTTTACTTTTTCAAATAAGTTACTTTGTTTTCCCATGTATTGACTGACAGCTCTCCTGTCCCAACTACTGGCAACAGGGTCACTGTTTTTGTATAGTTTTCTTGCTGTAAATTTAAATCAATATATATATACTCCATAACCAGGGGGGTATTCCAGAAAGCAGGTTATGTGACATACCTAGGTATGTTTAAGAGTAAGTAAGCGGATAACCTCAACTTTCGGTTCCAAAAACGGAGGTAACTTTTAGGGTATGTAAGTAGCCATAGCAACTTGCTCTCTGAACATAACCTGCTCTGTTTTATTTTATTTAGACATCGTCTTGTTTTCGTCCATGAAAAAATGTTGACGAAAATTATGATGAAAATTATTCATCACCAAATTAACACTGGTGGAGATTGCATTCCTGCTGGCGAAGGACGCAATAGAGCCTGTCCCTCCGGCCGAAATGAAGGATTATACAGCAAGCGTCTTTCATCATACCCAAGATAAGCGGTGGGTTATGGCCAATCTTGGATCTGTGTGTCTTGAATCGTGCCCTTTAAAAGCTCCCATTCAAGCATCCTCATATATGTTCACCCCATGATTGGTTTGCAGCGATTGACCTGAAAGATACGTGCTCTCGTTTTACCTTGATACAGACAGTTTTTTGCTCTGCTTCGAGGGTTGAGCATACCAGTACAAGCTCCTCCCCATTTAGGCTGTCCCTGTCTCCCCGCATCTTACCAAAGCCACAGAGGCTGCCCTTACCCCGCTCAGGGAGGTGGGCATTCCCATTCTGACTCACTCTCGAGATCAGTTATGCGAAAACAGGGACCTGGTGCTCAGGCACCTCAGCCATCTGGGGTTTCAGGTCAGCTGGAAACAGAGCAAGATCTTCTCTGTGCAGAGCACCTCTTTTCACAGTGTGGAGATGGACACAGTCAGTATGTTGGCACGTCTCACCAAAGAGCATGCACAGTCAGTTTTGAACTGCCTGAATAAGTTCAGGCGGGAGACAGTGGTTCCACTAAAAAAAATTTCAGAGGCTCCTGGGGCAGGTCACACCACTCGGATTGATGCATATGAGACTGCTTCAGCACTGGCTACACAGCCAAGTCCAGAGATGGACATGGCACCAGGGCACACTCCGTGTGGCCACCACACCAAGCTATCCCCAAATGTTCAGCAAGTGAGGTGGTCCAGCTGATTTGGAGCCAATTTGGGGACACACAGGTGGACCTGTTTGCCTCCCAGGAGTCCACTCACTGCCAGCGGTTTTATTCCCTGAGTGAGGGGACACTACCACTTCGGCTAGAGCTCCCTCTACAAGGTGTGCTAATGCCATGAAGTGGAGTCTATTCGCTGAGTGGTGTTTTTCCAACCGAGAAGACCCCCGAAAATGCCCGATCAGCTCTATGCTTTCCTTCCTTCAAGATGGCTTGGAGCGGAGGCTGTCCCCCTCCACCTTGAAGGTCTAGGTGGCTGGTGGCAGGTCACTGGGAAAGCACAACCTGATAAATCAGTTTCCTGAGAGGCGCCAGGAGGTTAAATCCCCCCCAGGCCTCACTTTGTTCCCTCTTGGGACCTCTCTGTCACCCTGGCAGACCTACAGAGAGCTCCCTTCAAGCCCCTTGAGTCAGTCGAGCTGAAACATCTGCCGTTGAAGAAAGTGCTCCTGACCGTGCTCGCTTCCCTTAAGAGGGTCACAGACCTACAAGCATTTTCGGTCAGCGAGTCGTGCCTAGAATTCACGATGTCTAAGTGTGTCTAAATGCTCAGCTTGAATGCTTGGATGCTCAGTCTAAATGCTCAGCTTGAAATTGTTGCACAAAAGATGTTTCAGATATCCCCAGTTTGTGTCAGTGTTAATGCACTAGTGCTCATTCTCTCACAGCTAAATTTGTTTAGTAAAAAGAAAATATTTTTATTTTATCAAAGCACAAGTGTTCCTAATGAAACACTATTGTAATTGATATATATATATATATATATATATATATAATATATATATATATATATATATTAGTAATTTAAGAAAAGCCAATGGTCAAGTGCACAACTAAAGCAAATGCTTTTCAAAATAATGGTGACTTCAAACTAAAAAATTTTTCAATGAAAAAAAAAAAAAAGTTAATTAGAGCTAAACCTCTTAATTCTCAGAAACAACTTATGAAAGAAATAAAGTCAACTGGTCTGTAATAAGTGAAGATGGTAAACGTGTTTTTGTAGTTGTTTAATTATTCTCTGTTCAGATCTTGAGAAATGTAATTGATTTGATTCAGTGGCTGAAATCAGATCAATTATTATTTGTGGTAGAAATAAATTTAAATGGGAATTAAGTTCTCAACTGAAACATGGCTGAAACATTTGAAATGAAATAATTATTTACAGTTGACATAAAAGGACAATTTAAATAAAATAATAATTAATTAATTGATTAATTATTTGGTTGAATTAATAAAATAAGCCACATTAGGTTTAGGCATGTGACGGTATCGAATTTTCATGTTGCGATTAATTGCTGAAGCTTTTATCACGGTATACGGTATTATCACGATATTGAAATAAGTTGCCAAAAAAAAGTGCTGTCATAGTATAACAGGTTTAAGAACTCTTTTTGTAATAAAAATAACTCTGAATGTTTAAATTCAATAATACAATACACAAAAAATATATAAATTAAAATTTTCAAACAGATTAAAGTGCAAAAGAATTAGGCTATAAAGAACAACAGATAACACTTTACAATAAGGTCTCATTATTTAATGCATTAACTAAGATTGAGCAACAGCTACATTTGTTACAGAAAGTATTTTTTGTTAATGTTAATTTCTTAGTTACTGTTTCTTAACTAACATTAACTAAGAATAATTAATGTTTTATAAGTATTTTTCATTGTCAGTTTGGTAATAATGAATTAACATGTTAACTAATGAAGCTGTATGTCTTTAAGTTTTACTGAACAATAACAAATAATCAGAACAATTCTAATCATTAAGGCATGTTGTAGTCCAAATTAAAATATATGTTTGAGGTGTTTTAAAAACTTCACTGGCGCAGTTGCTTTGTTTATGGGGTTTCCGGGTTAACCGTTGCACTCTTGGGCTTGTTTACATCTGAGCGTGTGTTCTTTTGATGCAGAATACAGCGGTGTTGTGCATTTTATACAGTTGATGGGGAAAGTATTCTTAAAATGTATTATAAAAATTTTAATAATGGGTAATAAATTATTATTTACGGTATTTTGAAATACCCACGATAACAATATCGTGCATATTCATTATTGCGATATATCGCATTACCAAATATCGGCACAAGTCTAATTAGGTTACATAAACATGAAGTTTGGTATAGAAAACTATTGAATTGTAAGTTAAAATAACTAAATTTGTCAAGTTGAAATTACTTAATATTTTTAGTAATTTAGTAATTAGTAATTTAGTAATTAAAACTTAAATGAGTCAGTGGAAATTAGTACCTCAAAAAGTTAAGTTGAGTGAACAAAGAAACATGTTGTACAGGGAACATTTGTACTGGAAACTTATAAAAGTAAGTTCACCTTACTTTCATAAAGTTAATCCAACTAAACTTCATAAGTTCAAACAACATTAGTTGAACATTCCTAATATTCTACGTAAATGGCCTTACAACTTAACTGAGTCAGTGCAAAAAGATAACCCAAAAAGTTGAGTGAACAAACAGTATACAAACAGTGTTGCAGTGAGATAATCAAACGAATATGAAGAGATTGTTGAGTATTAGTGATGAACACCTGCTGTTAAAAAGGAAAGATGGACAACAAGAACAGAAAAAAGAGACAATTATCATAAATCATGTTTATTTATTTATTTAATTAATTATTTTTATTGAGCATTCCAAGTAATATCAATCAAACTGCAGTTGGGTTGTTTTGATTAAGTAATGATAACTTCCAAAAATACAGGTAACTTACAAAATTAAAGTTCATTATAAGTTTTTTTTTTAATGTTTTTTTTTTTTTTTTTCATGTTTTGGAGTTAAAACCAAGCAATTGTTTTGTAATTGAATTTAAAACATTCAAACACACGTGTGCATACATGCGCGCACACACACACACACACACACACACACTAACAGATGGGCACGCACACACACACACACACACAAACAAACGCAAAAGGATAATCAAGGGTTCAGCATGTAAGACGTGTGTGGTGTACAAGGACTTGCATGAGTTGAAATTATAAGTCCTTGATCTCTTTTAGTCAGCTTTGACGAAACTCCCCTCATCTAGCACGTATTTTCAAAGTGACTAGCAGCCTTGTCACCTGACCTGAATACTGCGTGTTGATTTGCTAAAACAGACTTATCAGGTTGTGTTCACAAACAACAGGGGTGCTTGTCGGTTTCTGCTCTAAAACGTGAACTTGTGATGCCTTGACCACAAAACCAGTCATAAATCGCACGGGTATATTTGTAGCAATAGCCAACCCATTGTATGGGTAAAAATTATTGATTTTTCTTTTATGCCAAAAATCATTAGGATATTAAGTAAAGATCAAGATCCATGAAGATATTTTGTATATTTCCTACATAAATATATATAAAAAATATATTTTTGTAAGTAATATGCATTGCATTGCTAAGGACTCCCATTTGTGTCTCTCTTTAAGAGCCAATAGAAACTGAAACCAAGTAGGTAGCACAATAATTCTTTTTGCATACAAAATCAGAGACGTTACACGTTCAGGTAATGCCTCCAACATGCTCCTGTTGCATTATTTTCACCCTCTAATGAGTCTGCACAAATTGGGTTTACAACAAAAACAGTGCACAGGCGATAACTGAAAACAAATGTAAACTTCATGTGGCATTTTTGAATAGAAAAAGAAAAATGTTTTCATAATCTTTTATATTTCATCATTAGGGGGTGTCAAGGGCTAAACAAAAAGGCTACCTTGGTTCCAAATGCTCTAGCTTTTCATTTCTTTATAATATCACCACAAAATTTGATTCAGATGCAGCTGTAGGAGAGCTTCATCAAAAAATAATTTTCCTATCTTATTTCTTTCCTGAATTATTGCATGTCAAATAAGAAAGATATGTAAAATCATAATAAAAATATATATTTGTTTGCATTTTATCAGCAGTTTCTCAGCATGAGAATATCCAATTGTAATGTACTAATTTATATTCTAAAAACTTAAAAAGTGTTCTATCAAATGATACCTACATTTGGACTCTCCTTGCTATAGTTTTGGAGTTACGAGTCTTTACTTTTGTGTATGTCACTCAGAAAAAAGAAAAAAAAAAAACCCTCTAAAAATGCCTTCAGGTCTTAAATGGTTTTAAAGGCGATTTTATCAATTAATTTTTTATCATTTTTATTTTTTTGCACCCTCAGATTCCAGATTTTCAAATAGTTGTATCTTGTCCAAATGTTGTCCTATCTTAACAAACCATACATCGATGGACAAAGCTTATTTATTCAGCTTTCAGATAATGTATAAATCTAAATTTAAAAACATTGCCCCTTATGTGGTCCAGGGTCACATATGGTGTGAACACACCTTCATGCCTTATCAAAAGTGTTACATTATTGTGTTATGCATTATAATGTGAATTTCACTTTCACTATTGATACATTTACATTTTACATTATCACCACTGTGAATCTACAGCAAAAGCTCCAACTGCAATCAATTATATTAACCCTTGTGTGGTCTTTGTTTGGGGGCTACACTCAGGGTCTTTGGGATCTCCAGAGACCCCAGTCAACAAAATGTAATTTTGTAACAATAAAATATATTTTTCAAAAACAAATGTAATGTTTACTATGTTTATTAATGTTTTTAGTTCAGTTTTTGGAGGATTTGTGATATGTTTTAAATTTATATAAATAAATTAAAAAATATTTTTTCAAATATGTTTTTAGGCAAAAACAGCTATTTATGTAAAATTCACTTTATAAAAGGCCCGCATTTCTAACTTTCATTCATGGGGATAACATGGATAATTTGACATAGTTTAGTGTAAGATGCCTATCTTTTGGAAAATGCAGTTTTAAAAGTAAAAAAAAAAACAAAAAAAAAAACTATCACTTTTACCAGTAAATGGCTGCAGAGCTCCACTATTTCCTATGTGCTATTTGACTAACTGAAATACATATTTTCACAAGTTTTTTTCAGTTGGATTCATATCTAAATATTATGAAATCACAATTATAACAATAAAAAATACTTTTTGTCAAAGTTTAGCATGTTTTGTTCTGAAAAAAAACAAAACAAACTTTTTTTAATAATGTTATCAATAATGTAATCTCCAGAGACCTTAGAAATGAGACAAAATCCATCCTCAAAATCAGAAACAACACACAACACACATAGACAGAAATGAAGTGGCACACTTCCAACAATTAAAAAAACATCCTCAATGCAAAATGAACACACACGCACACACACAAAAATGAAAATTATTTATTTTATTTTTAATTATTTTTATTATGTTTTAATAAAAAATATTTTTATTATTATTAATATAAATTATTATTGAAAAAAATATTATTTTTTCCTGTACAAAAAATGCTAAACTTTGACAAAGTAATTTTTATTGTTATAATTGTGATTTCATAATATTTAGATATGAATCCAACTGAAAAAAAAAAAAAAAAACTTGTGAAAAGATGTCTTTCCATTAGTCAAATAGCACATAGCAAATAGTGGAGCTCTGCAGCCATCTACTGGTAAAAATGATAGTTTTTTTTTTTTTAAAACTGCATTTTCTAAAAGATGGGCAAAAACATTACACTAAACCATGTCAAATTATCCATGTTATCCCCATGAATGAAAGTTAGAAATGTGGGTCTTTTATAAAGTGAATTTTATATAAAAAGCTGTTTTTGTATAAAAACCTATTCAAAAAAGATGTATTTATTTATTTATATAAATTTATTTTAAATATAATTTTTTTTTTACACTAACATAAAAACAAGATATCATTCCAATTTTTTTTTATTTGTAGATCTTAAAAGTGTTAACCACCATACAAAGTCTCATGCCATTTGGACAAAGAGAACATTTTTGAGAAAACATCTTTTGCGGGTCAAAAAGAGCCCGAAGACCATATGAGGGTTAAAGGATTTTTAAACACATCCTACACACACACACAAACAACAATTGTTTTGGGTTCATTTTAATCGTAATAATCTGTTTTAAATAATGATTTTCTATGATCTGTGCATTTTTCATGAAGTTATGAGCACGTGAAATCTACATATTTGTATTCAATTAGCGGCTGTGCTGTTTTTGTTGTATAGATGGTGTAAACAATGCAACAGGAGCATATTGAATGCTTGATCTGAATGTGTAAAGTCTCTGATTTTGTATGCAAAAAGAATTTTTGCGCTACCTATTTGAGTTCAGTTTTTATTGGCTCTTAAAGAGAGACACGCAAACGGGAGCGCAGGCACTCTGCCCAGTTTTTAAGGGTTAACAATCAAGAAAAACTAATAATCTCCATGCTGTTTTTGTTTAATTTTGTTCATTATGCTCTGTAATGCATTCTATAAAAAGTGCTAAGAAAATAAAACACATTAAGTAGGTATTCACAACTGTAAAGCATAATTTTCCATGTTTTTAACAGTGAATGTGACTCTGGATGCTGATACAGCTCATCCACGTCTCATCGTGTTTGATAATGGGAAACAAGTGAAACTTGGAAACACAAAACCAATAGAAGAGGAGACTACACAAGAAGAGCAAAATACACAACTTAAAGAAGATGAGATTGGAGATGAAGAACAAAATACGCAACCAAAAGAAGATGAGATTGGAGATGAAGAACAAAATACACAAGCAAAAGATGAGGAAACTGGAGACAAAGAGCAAAATACACAACCAAAAGACAAGGAGACTGGAGATGAAGAACAAAATACACAAGCAAAAGATGAGGAAACTGGAGACGAAGAGCAAAATACACAACCGAAAGACAAGGAGATTGGAGATGAAGAACAAAATACGCAACCAAAAGAAGATGAGATTGGAGATGAAGAACAAAATACACAAGCAAAAGATGAGGAAACTGGAGACGAAGAGCAAAATACACAACCGAAAGACAAGGAGACTGGAGATGAAGAACAAAATACACAAGCAAAAGATGAGGAAACTGGAGACGAAGAGCAAAATACACAACCGAAAGACAAGGAGATTGGAGATGAAGAACAAAATACACAACCAAAAGAAGATGAGATTAGAGATGAAGAACAAAATACACAACCAAAAGATGAGATTGGAGATGAAGAGCAAAATGCACAACCAAAAAATGAGGAGATTGGAGATGAAGAGCAAACTGTACAACCAAAAGACAAAAAGATTGTAGACGAAGAGCAAAATACACAAGCAAAAGACGAGGAGATTGGAATTGAAGTGCAAAATGACAAGTTTGAAAAATATCTTGGTGTTCTTGGGAAGGAGGGATTCTCCTCAGGGTGTTTTTACTACGAGGTGCAGGTGAAGGGGCAAACTGAGTGGGATTTAGGAGTGGCCACAGAATCTGTAAACAAGAAGGAGCTGTTCAGTCTGAATCCTGAGAATAGATGCTGGACTGTAAGTCATAGAAATGAGATGTGTCCGGCATTTGGTTCTCCACTTGATTCTTTTTTTTTCTTGAGCTTGAAACTTCAGAAGGTAGGGGTGTTTGTGGATTATGAGGAGGGTCTCATCTCCTTTTATGATGTGGAGTCCATGTCACATATCCACTCTTACACTGGTCAGTCTTTTAATGAGAAACTCTATCCATTTTTTGGGCTGGGTCTTCTTTGGAATGAAAATTCTGCACCACTGATCATCTCACCAGTAAATTCTGTCAGATAGAGAAAGAGAATGAATTAAACAAATGAAATCCACAAAAATGAAAGGGGTCATGAACTGTGTTGTTTTATTGTTTTATAATGTTTCCTGGGCTGCACTTATAATGTTAGTACGCATTTTACATCCAAAATTGTCACAATTTATAAATAAAAGGCATTTTTCCTACCCTGATTTTAGCCCTCTGGTTTGAACCATAGACTGTAAAAAAAAAAGATGGACGACGCAACGCTGCTTCCTTCCATTGTAATAAACTGAACATAAAACATTCGGCATGGGCGTTGACGTTACGCAAAAACGTCAGTTTGGAGCCTGGGTATGCGCAGAAAGAATCGTCAGTGGAGCCCGGAGGCGGAGTCGTGGTATCAAACTTCCGCCCAGACGACTGCATCATCATTGATGTATTTTAAATAGGCTATATAATTATACACAATTTAAAATTCTACCTATAAAATAATAGGCTATTCTGTTTCTAGAGCAACAATATTTTTGAAACAGCAAATTCAGTAAAATGTCAGAAACGGTCCTGCCATTTTAAATCAAGTTAAACTAACGTTACAGGAGATTGATTGCTGTAATTAGAGTAGGCTATCATTAGTTTTGTCCTGCTAATTATTATTTTATACCCATAAAAATAATTATTAACTGCCAGATAATGATCACCTGCTTTTTCCCATCATGGTAAACGTTAGGCGTGTTATCTTAACTAATAACGTTTATTAATTAGCTTATAAAGCCCACATTTAACGTTACCGAGAAAGGTTCAGTGATCCGTCAGATCCTGTAGGTCAGTTAGTACAGTTTACTGGTGAATAACTCATTTTGTTGGTGTGAAATAACACAGGAATCAAAAATTGATAGTTATATATCTTCAGTCTCCCCTCTAAGCTCCGACAGTTCTCAGAGAAGCTGTCAATCACAACTGTCAATCATCACGACACGCCCCGTTTCTATAGCACCAAATTGCTAGCTAAAATCAAACGTATCACAAAAACGAACAATTGAATATATATCAGCGTAATAAATGACCAAAAACATATTTCTGAACATTTTATTTGAAGCGTAATTTGAAGCGTAATTTATTTTTATGTTTTGACTCATTCCCGTTCGTTTGAATGGAGTGGGCGAGGTTATGACCTGTACTGCATCCAGCCACCAGGGGGCAATCAAAGAGCCTGCAGCTTTACTTTACAGGGCGTATGAGGCACACCCAGTTTGAACGCTCTGTTTTAAGGGGCGTGTCTGCTGTGAGACGTGTAAACACCCACTGCTGTGATTGGATAACATCTTTCCATTTGAAATAGCCAAGTATTACTCTTACTTTTACCATGTTTTTACTATTACAGCTCTCAAGGTTAACTAATCGTGAAAAGTGTTGCATTACATTTGGATCTATGGCATTAATTAGATCGTGGCATGAAAGGTTGCAGAGATGAACACTGTGTAGCCGATCACAGACATGTCGAGTGCATGAAGGCAGTGATCTCGTCATTGCAACTCAATTTCTGTACACTAACAAATGCTTTCATCTTCACTAACAGTGCAAACATGATATAACAAAAAGATTCGTTGAATAAAATGGGAGTTTTGCGCGTCAGTCACAATAAACTTGTGCTGTTTGATTGACAGCAGCATGCGCTGCTGCAATGATTACAAAGGGGGCTTTCTTTGATCGCTTTCTTTATATAATTTAATAACCGTTAAATAACAGATTACTTTCATCCTACTAAGAGAAACAACACAAGTTGATGTTTAGTCATGGGTTTGATTTACTGACACAGACAAAGAAGATCTGCTGTACATGAATCATTACATATCAGATCAGGCACTAGAATTAACACATTTACTTACATTTTGCAGGCACTGCACAATATTTTGTAATCCTCAACGGCACGTTTATTGCTTGGTAGTGATGGCCGATTTCGAAACACTGCTTCATGAAGCTCCGAAGCTTCATGAATCTTTTGTTTCGAATCAGTGATTCGGAGCGTGTATCAAACTGCTAAAGTCACTTGATTTTAGTAAACGAGGCTTCGTTACGTCATCACTGTTTCGAAACAGTTCGAAATTTCAATGGTTCACCGGTAGAGGGCGATGATAAAGTGAGCCCATGAATCATGCAGATTCACTGAGAACTATTGAACAAGTGTCTAGGGCTTTACCCTATGGTTTTGCCTGATCTCCGATCAGTTTTATACATTTGTAGATGTTTTAATTATTCATTAGAATAATTAAAATTAATAATGGTAGTTATTAATCTCTTATTGGCCTGTTTAGCTTGAGCCATGGAACAGAGAAACAAGCCTTTAAAATTGATAAATGAACACATATTATACAGACACTCTATATTTAATCTTATTAGATGATTAGTTAATTCCATTTGATTGATTTTACTTTCAATAAAACTTTTGCAATACATTTGTTAAAGGGTATTTTTAATGCATGTTTGGCCTGAGTTTTGTTGCATTTCCACTGTTCTGACCACTAAGGGTCACCGTGGAGACGGGTGTCAGATTGTTTTGAAGCCTCGAATCATTACGGCACATTTGCTTCAACTGTTTCAGTGTTTCACAAAGCCTCGATCTGCCCATCACTATTGCTTGGTAGCTTGATCCTGTTTAGCACCACAGGCCTATGTTACTTAGGCTACCTATTCTATTGCATGTCATGCGCAAATTGGTGAGCAGGGCTAAACAGGCAGTGATGAAATAGGCGTTGATCTTCTTCTGCAGAGACGGTGCTTGCTGCCGTCATAGATCCCCACTTTGAAAAACCTGTCTTTTGCTGGGTCTGGTGTCAATTAAAGCTTTTATTGGACTAACAAGGAAGTTTTCAGCTCTAAAACTTACAGGATATTCTTATAGTATGATGACCTCTTATATGTCAAAAGCTCAAGGAAAATTTGATTTCTCAGTTCATCACCCCTTTAAATTAAATAAAATTACAATGTATAGATATTAATATTATTAATACTAGTGCTGTCAACCAATTAAAAAAATTAACTAATCGCACATTTTTTCTGTAATTAATCGTGATTAAAAACATTGGAGTTTTTAATATTTTTATATTATAACAATTTCACAGTTACTCTCCTAAGAAACAATGTAGAAACAATTTCACCATCTCCTTGTCCCCCTCCAAAACCCCCTCCATCCCTCCATCTCTCCATCTCTCCCTCTGCCATCCTTTTGTTGTGGCGTGAGGTCGCACCTTGCTGGAGGGGGGTGAGATGTTACAGTCATGTTCTATTTTTTTTTTTTTTTTTAAGTTTTCATCACATGTGTTCATTTGTTCTAGTTTCCCACCACTCATCTGTTACCATGGATACTAACACTTATCGCAGCTGTTCCTCCTTTTAGTTAGTCATCTCTGTTTTTATAAGTTCCTGCATGTGTTCTGTTCTTTGTCAGGTATTGTCCATGTCTTGTGTAAGCACGCTGTTTCACATGTTGACTGTCTGTTCGAATTATTCTAATAAACCTTTTATGCTGTATTATCTTCATTTTTGTCTTCCTTGGGATTCTAAGCTTTACAAGTATATTTTAAATATTTGTTTAATGGCATCTTTTTATGAATGAAGGCCAGTATCACTGATACTCATACTGGTACTGATGTATGATTGATTTTTTTTAAACATTATTATAGACGACATTCAACATTATTGTAAAACTGAAACATTTATTAGGCTTTAAAAAATAACTTTTAATTTAAGTGAACTTAAAACAATATTCACATAACCCCATTATAATAAATGTCATATTTACTTGTGGCCCTCCTACCTGTCTAACATGTAGGAAATATACAGACATTTAATAAAGTTATCATACACTTTACAGTCTTCACTGCATAATTATAAATTAAATATACATGAATCCTTATTAAAGCTACAATTTACATTTACAAATCATCTACACAAAGATTTTATCTAGAAAGAGGAGTAAAGGTCATTGCACACTGATTCCGAAATTTGCCTGCGAAACTTTCGTCCGTCAAAAAAATATTCGGATCAGGTTCGATTTTCTGCGTTTTTCGCATCCGTGGCACGCATTTTGAGAGACGTTTTGACAATTCGGAGCCACCGTACGCGAATGCAAAAATCCAGAATGCCATCTGACAAGTTGATCCACGTCTTCTACAGCACAAAACAGCAGCACTGAATGACAAACAACGTGAGGAATACAAAGTGACCGAATATAAAGACATATTGTGCCAGTAGTAAAGCATCAAACAGAGCCACTGATATCCTGAAGTAAACTTTGAAACGCTCGGATAATCCCGCAGCTCCTTGATGAGGTGAATTCTCCTTTCTCTCTATGCAATCTCGGGATTGAATGGACCCAATATTTCCTCTTTCTTTTTCTTTTTTTAGAAGAGAGGAGACAACTAATCGTGCTCACTGCTTGAAGACTTCATTTTGTATTGTTTTGCGATTTGTTTTGCGATTTTTTCCGCAACGCATTCATTAATACGCATCGGACTCAGTGTGCAAGGTCTCTGTGCGTGACAAATTTTTAGGATTGCGAATACGAAAAAACGAAATTTTCGGACTCGGTGTGCAAAGGCCTTTAGACAAGGTTTCTGTTTACCTCTTTCTCATTGTTAAGGCCTTTGCACACTAAGTCCGAAATTTTTGCATGCGTTTTTTCGTATTTGCAATCCTAAAAATTCGTCACGCACAGAAACCTTGCACACTGAGTCCGATGCGTATTAATGAATGCGTTGCGAAAAAAAAAAAACGCAAAACAAATCGCAAAACAATACAAAATGAAGTCTTCAAGCAGTGAGCACGATTAGTTGTCTCCTCTCTTCTTAAAAAAGAAAAAAAGAGAAAAAGAGAGGAAATATTGGGTCCATTCAATCCCGAGATTGCATAGAGAAAAAGGAGAATTCACCTCATCAAGGAGCTGCGGGATTATCCGAGCGTTTCAAAGTTTACTTCAGGATGTCAGTGGCTCTGTTTGATGCTTTACTACTGGCACAATCTGTCTTTATATTCGGTCTCTTTGTATTCCTCACGTTGTTTGTCATTCAGTGCTGCTGTTTTGTGCTGTAGACGACGTGGATCAACTTGTCAGATGGCATTCTGGATTTTTGCGTTCGTGTACGGTGGCTCTGAATTGTCAAAACGTCTCTCAAAATGCTATGGATATGAAAAACACAGAAAATCGAACCTGATCCGAATATTTTTTTGACGGACGAAAGTTTCGGAGGCAGTGTGCAAACGCGATTGACATAACGTGAGGTCGAATTTATTTTTTAACGTGCGAAAGTTTCGCATGCGAATTTCTGACTCAGTGTGCAATGACCTTTACTCAGGTGTTTTGTCACTTCATTAACCCTTTAACGCATACGATCACACCGGTGTGATCAGTCTTGGCTGGTCCCAGGAGCGTACGATCACACCGGTGTGATTAGAATGTTCAGTGCATCACGTGATCAACTGCCAAATTCAAATGTGCGTGCGCGCTTTGGCTGGCGCTAAACCAGAGACGGACGCGCACAGCGCTTTTTATATATTACATATATGCAGTGTTTTCAACCAAATAATGATTATTTTAGGTTTCAGACATTTAAATACACATGAGTACTAACAAAACAATATATTTAGAGTTTGTAAAATACACAATGATGTCTATAGAAGCGGAAATAACAACCCTTTCCATTATAATTAGACGACACGTTTTATTCATATCAGATACACACTGTGAAAGTAACTTTAAAGCTTACTCTATTCTTCCCCAGTTCACCGACCCACTTACTTTCATGTATTTCGGGAGAAGTGGATGAATTCACGGGTTGTAATTCCAAACTAACATGGCGGCGCCCATCGCGCATGCAGCTCAACTAACATGATCGTTATAAAGGTGTTTAAACAGCAAAACACATCCACTTGCACATATTTGGCAATTGGAATATTAGATATTTCATGCTATAGTTAACAAATTTGTGAATATTTTGAATAAAAAAGGAAAAATTAAATGAAAGTAGATCATCATTCATACAGTGCTGCGGTGTGTCACGTAACAAGCAACGACGCGTCACCATGGAAACCATAAAGTGATACGTTCTAAATAACGGTCGCCTTAAAAAACTCACGCTGGGGGGTCAGCCAGAATATTTGAAACTTACGTGCGAAAGGGTTAAATCAAGCAAGATAGAAGGAATTCAAGTTGAAGAGAGAAGTATCCTGATAAGTCAGGTGGCTGATGATACGCGTCTTTTCTTAAAAAAGTCTTGTTCAAATTCAGTCAGCTATCAAGTTCATTGAAATTTTTTCCAGTGCCTCAGGTCTCTACCTTAAATTTACAAAAGTGTGAACTGTTTGCTTTGAAGAGTTACCATGCCAGAACAACTTGTAATATTCTTGTAAATGATGCTCCAACTTATTTGGGTATGGTTATTACTAAAAATTAGACTGTCACAAAATTTTAATCATGTGATTAAAAAAGTAAATAACAGATTTAATATTTGGTTACAGAAGGACTTGTCTCTCAAAGGTCATGTTCTGCTGGCTAAAGTGGCTTACTTATGTAGTTACCTTGATGCATTCAGATATTAAAATAAATAACAGATTTATTGTAAAGACATTTAAGAAAATATAAATATAGGATATTTTACCTTAATTTTATAGTTTTTGTTTGAACAGCCCCTTATTTTAGTCAATTTAGCTTTAATTTTCAATTCAGTTTCTTGACAAGGGCAGCAGGGACGTTCTGAGAATGTTCTGGGAACATCAAATTTCCAAATAAAATATGGTTCCCTGAATGTTCAGAGAACGTCCTGAATGTTCTGTGAAGGACTGCCAAATAATGTCCCCCAACCCTTAAAAGAACTCCACACAGGGGTGGCGGTTGCAGTTTTGGGCCCTATGAAAGAATATGAGGTTGGACCCCCTACCACACCCAATTCACACCAAACATACAAGCCAGTACAACAAATCTTTGTATTCAATTTAATAATACTGACCCATTACCCAGGTAGCCAAAACAGCTTGGCCCAATAATGGATATAGTCCTCACTGCAGAATAGGAGATCCAGGGACGAGGTTGGATCCAGATCCAACTCCTCCCACTTTACATATTCCTAAATCTACCCGTCTCCGCTCCCTGTATCTAAACCTACCCATTTCCACCCCCTGGATCTGGATCCAACTCCTCCGACTTTACATATTCCTAAGCCTACCCATCTCCACCCCCTGGATCTTGTGTGTTCTGCAGTGAGGGGCTACTGCAATAATGGGGATCCAGCAGACCAGAAAAAATAATAGCTTACTAGACTCAGACGAGATGAATGACGCCCCAGAATCGGCCCAAATACACTGGCCCGAGTCCGGCTGCCAAAACTGCCATCATTGCCACAATCACACCGACAAGGATAGAACACTTAGCCGATACTGGCCCGTTGAAAGTTTCTAAAAACACACAAAAGAACATTGGGACATTGACAGACTGCAAAGACTTTGTGCATGCTTAAAACTAAACAAAAAAAAAAAAAAATCACTGCAATATGGTTATTGCATTTTAAATAAAGCAACATGCAGCATATCATCAGTTTTTCTTGGTCATCTCCTGGACTGATGCACTGTATCTACTCTTCAGTACAATGGTGACCCACAAAACTACAAGACAACAAGACCCACAAGACAACAGAAACCCTTTAAATCCCAACTGAACATTAAACACATACAGATCTCTAAAGATCATAGCAGAGGAGGATTAAACAACAAAAACAGCATTACCAGCTTCAGTTATTACTAGCAGTTTGACTGTATTTCTGTCATACGTCTACAGAGGTCCTTTATTGAGAATTAACAGAGGTTTGTAGTCACCATTATAGTGATCTATGTTTACTTTATTTGGGCTCTTGACTTTATAACATTGTTTTTACAGCAAAAAGCCGAGAAAAAAATGCTGTGGATTATCTATTAAATGTTTGTTGATGAAGACATAATCATCGCATTTCAAATTTTGCATTATAAACAATATAACAAGACATCAAACATTGTTGTGGTAATTAGCTACTTTTTTCAAACATTGTGTACAAAACATTTTGAACAATTGTTATATTTACACAAACAGACAAGAATCAACCTATGAATCTCAACAATGGTGACATGCTTAATGCTGCAATGCATTCTGGGAGCTACCATAGTATAAAATGCATCAATGGTTCCCAACATGCATTGCAGCATAAATCATGTCACCATTGTTGAGATTCATACACTGATGCTTGATGTATGTGTATGTCTAAATATGGTAGTAGTTCAAAATATTTTGAGCATAAAGTGTTAAAAAAAGCAACTGATTACCACAACAGTACTGGATCTCTTTTATAGTATCATACTGTTTAGAACACAATATTTGAAATCCATTTAACACACCATGGGGTGAGATCTGTGGCTCAGAATGCTTAATGCAGTGTTGCCAATTTAGGGATTTTGTCACTGGATTTAGTGACTTCCCCGCCCCTTTTGAGACTTTTTTTAGAGTTTAGAAGTTTAGAGACAAATCAAGTAACTTTTTTTTTTTTTTTTTTTACTTTTTTTGCCCTCTGGTCTACATCCATATTTATATTTTTGCCATTATTATGTTATCTAGTGACATTTAGCTACCAGTTTTAGCTACTTTTCATTTAAAGCAACACTGCTAAAAGGTCATTCCCAGAATTTCTCTTGGCTTTTTTATTATTTTCAATAAATCATCAACATCTAAACTTCTGTTGATTCTTAATAAGAACGTCTGTAGAAGTCTGACAAAAATAAAGTCAATCTGGTTAGTAATAAGTGAAGTTGGTAATGCTGTTTCCCTTTCAAGGGAACTCGCGCTGCATAGTCGCTATGGGAACGCCTCTGCGTGATGTCGTCATGAAGCACGTATGAAATCTGTCCAATGAGGGGACGGTACGTCACAGGCGGGTGACGTCACTGACCAGGAACTATAAAGCCTGCCCAAACACACTCTCATTCAGCTTCTGTGTCTTCAGCAAGCGCTACATGTGATCTTGTCTGTCCTATTTATTGTTGTCTGTCTACCATCATTCATTTTGAGAAAGAATATTATGGCGAGCGAACAGGAATTTAGGAAGTGTGTGCATCCTTGTCCCCGTTTCATTACGAGCGGGGACACACACGACCTTTGTGTTGTTTGTTTGGGAGTGCAGCATGCCCAGGCAGCTCTCGAGGGGGCTGCCTGCGTGCATTGTGATCAGTTCCCGCTGAGAACGCTGCGCTCCCGCTGAGCCCTCTTCGAGGAGGGTGGCTCGGTTCGTGCGCCTCAGGGTTCAGGCCCCGCAGGGTTCAGGCCCCGCTTCTGCTGAGGCAGGGCAGCGTCTTATGTCCTGGGGCTTGCAGATGGATGTAGCAGAGGGGCTAGAGACAGGCCCGGCCTTATCTCTGCCCTCACCTGCTGCATCCGTGGTGTCAATTCGGAGGCAGGAAGCATGCGTTGCGGTTTCTTCTGCTCCGGTTGACACCGTCACATTAATGGCGTCTAGTTCTGAGGAGTTAGACGTAGTTAGTGTGACAACGGGAGAGACCGAAGACTCGCCACTTCCCTCTCCCGCGAGCGAGGAGCTCATGGAGGTGCTTTTGAGGTTGCCAAATTGAACATCGATTGGCCAGCTGAGAAGCAAGAGCAGCAAACCCGCAGTAAGCTTGATGAACGCTTTTTACCATCAAGGTCTGCTCAGCCTCCACGTTGGGCGCTACCGTTTTTTCCCGATCTCCACACCGAGGTATAGAGATCGTGGAAGAGACCGGTTTCATCTCGTGTTTACACCCCTCAAACCTCCACATACAGCAACGTGGTTGGTATGAGGAAACACAGGTATGGGGCGATGCCAAGAGGGGAAGAGACGCTTGCGAGCCATCTCTCTCCGCAGGCGGCGTCGTCCCTTAAAGCCCCGACATTGCCCACTAAACCACTGAAAACTACCTCAGCGTTAGTGGGCAAAGCGTACTCGGCAGCAGGTCAGGAGGCGGCATGCTTGCATACTATGGCCATCATCCAAGCATACCAAGCCGACCTGCTGAAGGATTTGGGTAACAGTGATGAAGTGGGGGCGGAATTCATCCAAGAGCTTCATCAGTCGGCAGATTTAGCCCTCCGTGCCACTAAGGAGACGGCCAAGTCCATCGGCCACTCTATGTCATTGCGGCTAAGAGGGCTTCGGCAAAGAAGTCCTGATGCCAAGAGTGTCAGGATCCTGAGGGTGGTCCCCTCCGGAGACAAACAGTGTTCACCTGTTCCATCGGTGCCTGTGAATCTTCGGTGCCCTCAGGGAGGCGCTCTGCTAACCCCGCTGTCAAACCGGGGCGTAGTAGTTCCTCGCGTGTCACCCGAGGGTGGCACACTTTCTCTGCAGTCAGTCCAGTTGTTCCCTGCCGGGGTTCCGCTTCAGGGCACTGTGCTGGCTGCCCATATAACACCAGAGGCCAGCCTCGAGATGCTGGTTCCCTTAGTAGATTTTTTGTCAGAGTGGAAAAATCTGTCAAAATTATCTCAGTGGGTCCTGCACACGATAGAAAGAGGGTATGCGATTCAGTTTTGAACACGCCCACCTCAATTCAATGGGGTCATACCCACTGTGGTGAATTCAGAGCAGGCTCTGGTGATGGTACAAGAAGTAGAGACTCTCTTGTGAAAGGAGGCTATAGAAAGGGTTCCTCCTCCCAGCAGGGAGTCAGGATTTTACAGCCGCTATTTCATTGTGCCAAAGAAAGACGTGCTCTGGACATATGGAAGAAACCTTGGTTTCTGTCCCAAGGACAGGTGTTGGGTGTCATCAGTCATCGAGTTACTCTAATGACGGATGCATCCCTCACCGGCTGGGGGGCGATCATGAGTGGTTGCTCGACTCAGGCTCTGTGGCAGGACCATCAACTCTCGTGGCACATAAATTGCTTAGAAATGATGGCGGTATTTCTAGCCTTGAAATACTTCCTCCCAGACCTCAGAAATCGACATGTGTTAGTTCGATCAGATAACACAGCTGTGATCTCATATATAAATCATCAAGGGGGTCTGAGGTCACGCCCACTTTACAAGTTGGCGAATCAGATTCTCTTGCTCTCCCTCAGAGCAGTTTACATCCCAGGGTACCTGAATGTGGGAGCAGACATCCTGTCGAGGCAGGGGGAGACTTCATCCCGAGGTGGTGAAGCTCTTATGGGAGAACTACGGCGAAGCCCAAGTGGATCTGTTTGCGTCTCGAGAGACGACTCACTGTCCACTGTGGTTCTCAATGACAAACCCAGCACCTCTTGGGCCGGATGCTATGGTACAGCCGTGGCCGAGGTTACTGCTGTACGCATTTCCCCCGATTGCGCTGCTCCCGGGAGTTCTGGAGAGAGTACGCCAGGACGAGGCCCGTCTTCTATTTGTAGCCCCGTTCTGGCCGGCCCGAGTATGGTTTTCGGACCTGATATCCCTTCTCGACGGGTCTCCGTTGGAGATTCCGATCAGGAAGGACCTTCTCTCTCAGGCGGGCTGTCTGATACTGCACCCCCACCCGGAGCACAGCTCATAGACTCCGGTCTCTCAACTGAGGTTGTTGAGACCATACTCCAGTCCAGAGCTCCCTCCACTAGGAAACTATACGCTTTGAAGTGGAAAGTTTTCACTTCCTGGTGTGAGAATCATCAACGGGATCCTGTTAACTGCCCGGTCAGCGCAGTTCTGGACTTCCTGCAGGAAAGATTCTCTTCAGGGCTATCCCCCTCCACACTAAAGGTGTATGTGGCGGCCTTAGCTGCTTACCACGCTCCTTTCAGTGGATTCTCTCTGGGGAGACACCCACATATAACTCGTTTCCTTCGTGGTACTTTGAGGCTCAGACCTGCAGTATGCACGAGAGTACCGGCTTGGGATTTGGCTGTTGTGTTACAAGGCCTATCTATGGCACCTTTCGAGCCTCTCAAAGAGGTGCCAAAGAAGTTCTTAACACTTAAGACAGTGTTTCTCCTAACTATTTCATCTCTCAAGAGAATTGGAGATATTCAAGCCCTGTCGGTTTCTCCATCATGCCTAGAATTTGCGCCTGGGAATGTAAAAGCATTTTTACATCCCAGGATAGGGTATATCCCTAAGGTCATCACTAATCCCGTGAGACCTATTGTGCTGCAGGCATTCTGTCTGCCTCCCTTTGAGTCACCAGACCAGGAAAAGTTTAATCTGCTGTGCCCAGTCCGAGCACTGGATGCTTATGTCCACAGAGCTGCCATGTGGAGAAAGTGCGATCAATTATTTGTGTGTTTTGGAGCACCAAGAAAAGGGCTCCTGGCATCCAAGCAGAGAATGAGCAAGTGGGTGGTTGAGGCCATCTCACTTGCTTATGAGTCAACTGGACAGCCCTCACCACTGGCTGTTAGGGCTCACGCTACGAGGAGTATGGCTGCCTCTAAGGCTTTTATATCATTTGTGATGCAGCAGGATGGTCATCATCACATACGTTCATGAGGTTCTATGAACTAGACCTCGGCTCCACTCCAGGGTCGCAGGTGCTTCTGTAATGTGTGCGCCTCGGCTTCACACATACGGTCACTTGCTCATATGGCGGAAGTTGGTATTGTCATTCCCATAGCGACTACGCAGCACGGGTTCCCTTGAAAGGGAACATCTTGGTTATGTATATAACCTTAGTTCCCTGAATAGGGAACGAGATGCTGCGTTGCCATGCCATACTCCCAGCATGCCCGTAAGCGACTTGCCTCAGTATTTCAGAAGCTGAATGAGAGTGTGTTTGGGCAGGCTTTATAATTACTGGTCAGTGACGTCACCCGCCTGTGACGTACCGTCCCCTCATTGGACAGATTTCATACGTGCTTCATGACAACATCACGCAGAGGCATTCCCATAGCAACTATGCAGCGTCTCATTCCCTATTCAGGGAACTAAGGTTATATACATAACCGAGACGTTTTGTTGTTTAATCCTCCTCTGCTGAGATCTTGAGAAATCTGTTAGTGTTTAAATTCATTGCCTGATGTTATTTAAATCATGGCTGAGCGATTCTTTTCTGAATCATTAACCCCTTAAGACCGGATGGAGCGTCGGCGCTCCCATTTGCGTGTCTCTCTTTAAAAGCCAATAAAAATTGAATCCATATGGGTAGCACCAAAATTCTTTTTGCATACAAAACCAGAGACTTTAAACTTTCATATCAAGCCTCCAACATGCTTCTGTTGCGTTGTTTTCACCCTCTAATGAGTCTGAGTAATATGCGTTTACAACAAAAATAGCACAGCCGCTAACTGAATACAGGTATGTATATTTCACGTGCTCATAACTTCATGAAAAATGCACAGATCATGAAAATGGCACATCAATATTTAAAGCAGACTCTCAAGATTAAAACGAATCCAAAATCAATATAATATATTGCGTTGATCACAAGATATTACTCACGGAATGATTTAACATACTTGGCTAAAAACATGTCTCTCATCTCTCCGGGATGCAGTGTGTATCCAATGTTCCCGGACCCATCCATGTTCGTTTTCCAACGTGGAATAACACATAATAGATATCATATTAAAGCTTAGAATCTCATCTTTTTAATGCATCTAACCATTTTGAAAAACTCCTAACGAGTGCTGAGAAGCATCTCTAAACCGGAGTTTACCGCCCGTTGGCGCCACCTGGCTGCGGAAAAAATGAACAACAATTTTTCAAACTATTCTTTATCCTATCACCGAGAAATTTGAACCAGATGCAGCTCACATATAGGAGAGCATCACCAAAAAAGAATTTTTTAGCGATCTTATTGTGTTCCTGGGTTATCCCATGTCAAATTAAAAAAAAGAAAAATTATTTTTAAAAAATTATATATATTTTTTGTCTTTTATCAGCTGTTTCTCAGCAAGAAAATGTCCAAATGTAATGTAATTTATATTTTCTTAAAATTTAAAATGTTTTCTATCAAATGATACCTACCTTTTGACTCTCCTTGCTAGAGTTTTGGAGTTATGAGTCTTTACTTTTGTGTGTGTCGCTCAGAAAAAAAACCTCTAAAAAAGCCTTCAGGTCTTAAAGGGTTAAAGGGTTATGAAACCCCAGAACACATTTTTTGAGCTGTGAACAGATATGTATAGGCTGCACATCATTGAAAACACTAAAGGTACTCATTAATTTCATTTAAAAGCTGAAATTAGTTATTTTTCAGAGCGATTTATGTCTTCCGGTTGGAAAAGCAAAGTCAGCAATGTCACAAAATCTGACGTCATCGTGTACTACCGGCAAGATCCGGAGTGCTGGTTGGCTCCAAGTATGGGCTGGTCGAACATGCTGACGCCAACAGTTTCTGCATTTATTCATGACTTAAAGCTCATTCAATCCAATCACTGCACTGTAGTATGCATAAGATTATAATTGCTGTATTAGGCATGAGGAAATATCACTTCTTTCGCCTCTGTCTCATTCAGAGACATGGGTCGGTGCTCGTTTCCTCAGAACTACAACAAAAATGTGTTTTCCTGCGACCAGAGCAGAAGTTTGGGTGCATGTGGATTGTTTTGCTGTAATCTACCAGCACAAATGGAAAATATGTTTGCATAAGCTCGCATTACAGTGGATAATTCAAATGTCACAAAAGTGCTGTTCATTCACCTCTGTGTTCGGAGACGTGAGTCGTATGTATGTTTCCCCCAGCACAGCATCTGAATGCGATGACACAATTATTCTAATAGACAAAAGACTGATTTAGATCGAAAATTCAAAGAAAAATGGACAAAAAATAAACTATGTATTCTTTCTGTGTTAAATTAAGTATTGTTTATCATGAGACAGCAGTGCTCATAAACGTAATCAAAGTATCCTATTATTAGCCCTTTTAAATATTCTTTTGCATTTCTCCCTTGGGAGTTTGTTGTCATTTTCTCTGTGCTCATATATTAATATTCATTATTCTGTATAATGAGTGTGTTCTATGTCTGTGCTTCATTGGTTGTTCCCATTCAGTCAGTCACGTTCGACGTTAGGTTGATACTGACGTAATGGGGTCTCGCTTGGGAGCCCAATCACATCCAAAGCATACAAAACAAGCCAATGGGAATTGGCCAGTGAGATTTACATGTGGGACCACACCCCCGGCATCGGGGTATAAATAGGGCCGGCATACTCCCCTTCATTCATACTTTTGCTTCTGAGCCGATCGGATCGGATCTTTCTTTCGCCTCTTCAGAGTGCAATTTCCTCTAATAGCGCAAACAGCAATTTTAATTGCTATAGGACCAGATCCTAAAAACAGCTATTGCTTTCTTCTGTTTTGTTCTGGTGGCTGCTCGAGTCTCTCCAGCTGGTGGGAAGGCACGCTCAGTGGTGGGTGTAACGGCACGCTGCCCACAGGACGGTGCTGCACTCATCCCTGTGTGCTTCGGCTGGTGGGTATTCTAAAAGAGCAAGCACGGGCGATCAGCATCTTTTTCAAGATGTCTTTTCGTCCATGTGTTTCTGGATACGGTCGTATCCTGACCTCCTCTGACGGCCACGAGCACTGTCTCACGTGTTTGGGTAAACCGCACGCTGAGTCAGCGCTTGTGGATGGTACATGCCCTCACTGCGAGGGCATGTCCATGTTGGCGTTGAGATCACGACTCTCCTTCTTTAATACGGAGGCTTTAATGCTTGCCTTTGCCCGAGCGCTCGTGGTTGGACGATTGGTTTCCGCCCCAGTGCAATTGTTCCTGGAGGTGCATGAGGTGCTCCAGAAGACGTGGATGGCACCTCACACTGCCAGAAGCCATTCTTCTGCCTCCTCCACTCTCACTACCCTCGATGGCGGGGCCGCCAAGAGGTACGTGGATATTCCACAGGTGGAACGTGCGATTGCGGTGCACTTGTGCCCGCAGTCCGCGGCCACCTGGCGGAACCGTCTGCATCTCCCTTCAAAGGCGGGTAAGACCACGGCTGCTCTTGCTGCCAAGGCTTACTCTGCCGCTGGACAGGCGGCCTCTGCCCTGCATGCCATTGCCATCTTGCAGGTCCATCAGGCGAAAGCTCTGAAAGAGCTGCACGAGGGTAGTTCTGAGCCAGGGCTTTTGCAAGAGCTGCGCGCGGCGGGCGACGAAGGTCACGGCGCGCGCCCTGGGTCAGACGATGTCCACCCTGATGGTCCAGGAATGGCATCTTTGGCTGGACCTGGCTGAGATGAAGGACACCGACAAAGTTCGCTTTCTCAACGCCCCCATCTCCCAGGCTGGCCTCTTCGGCGACACTGTCGAGGACTTTGCACAGCAGTTCTCGGCAGTGCAAAAGCAGACGGAGTGATGTTGAGTCTGTTCGTTGAGTGGTGTTCTTCCCATTGGAAAGACCCCCGGAAATGCCCGATCAGTGCCGTGCTTTCCTTCCTTCAAGAGGGTTTGGAGCGGAGGCTGTCCCCCTCCAACCTGAAGGTCTATGTGGCCGCCTTCGCAGCACATCATGATGTGGTCAATGGCAAGTCACTAGGAAAGCACGACCTGATCATCAGGTTCCTCAGAGGCGCCAGGAGGTTAAATCCCCCTAGGCCTCGCTTCATTCCCTCTTGGGACCTCGCTGTCGCCCCCACGGGCCTGCGGAGAGCTGCCTTCGAGCCCCTTGAGTCAGCCGAGCTGAAACATCTGTCTCTGAAGACAGTACTCCTGACCCCGCTCACCTCCTTCAAGAAGGTTGGGGACCTGCAAGCATTTTCGGTCAGCGATTCGTGCCTGGAATTTGGGCCAGACTACTCTCACGGCGTGATGTTGGCACCAATCCGCTGCGGGCCATGCCTCCGTCTGCTCCTCGCCGAGGGCGTCCTCCTGCGGCTCAGGCTTCCGGGAGATCGGAGCCATCACATCCTCCCCGAGCCACGCCACCCGCCCAGGCTGCCAAGCCTTCCAAAAAGAAGAAGGCTAAGAAGCGGCCCTGAGACTGGAAACCCAGAGGTGATGGAGACTGCTCTACAGTAGACAGTGACCGCACCACTCCTTCCCCCGGGAGAGGGCCTGGGGGAGAATCCTGTGTTTTGTTATCTTTCTGTTCAAGAAAACTACCCACATTTTCAATAAAAGAGCAATTTCCAAAACCTCTAGGTCATATAAGAAGGTCTGTGTTGAGGGTAAGCGAAGCTCCGTTTCCTCATTCTCGGCCACTCCTTCCTTTGCCACGGGCAGGGTCTTGGCGCCCCGGGGACGCACAGCCTCCCCACGCCACCCTGCCCACTCGGAGCCACGTGAGTGGACCCCACTCACGGCCTCGACTTCGGGACGCACTGCCTCCCGAGTTGGGCCACAGTGCTCCATGCTGCCCCCCTGTGGGTACTTCTGCTGCCCAAATGGTTCCACTCGTACGGTGCTTGGAGGCGTGGCTATGCATTCCCAACCCGTCCCGTTGGCTCATTTGGACAGTCAGACTCAGCTATGCGATTCAGTTCGCCAGGCGTCCCCCAGGTTCAGCGGCGTTCTGTTCACTTTGGTGACAGGTCCAAATGCCCCTGTCCTGCGGGCAGAGATTGAGGTTCTTTTGGCGAAGGACGCAATAGAGCCTGTCCCTCCAGCCGAGATGAAGTCTGGGTTCTACAGCCCATACTTCATAGTACCCAAGAAAGGCGGGGGTTACGGCCAATCTTGGATCTGCGTGTCTTGAATCGGGCCCTTCACAAGCTCCCGTTCAAGATGCTCACGCTGATACACATCCTCACATGCGTTCGCACCCAGGATTGTTTTGCAGCGATCGACCTGAAGGACGCATACTTTCATGTCTCGATCCTTCCTCGACACAGACCGTTTCTACGGTTTGCATTCGAGGGGCGAGCAAATTAGTGCAAGGTCCTACCCTTCGGGCTGTCCCTGTCTCCTCGCGTCTTTACCAAAGTCGCAGAGGGGGCCCTTGCCCCACTCAGGGAAGTGGGCGTTCGCATTCTCAACTACCTTGATGACTGGCTCATTATGGCCCAGTCGTGAGAGCAGTTATGCGAACACAGGGACCTGGTGCTCAGTCACCTCAGCCAGTTGGGGCTTCGGGTCAACTGGGAAAAGAGCAAGCTTTGCCCCGTGCAGAGCATCTCTTTTCTCGGTGTGGAGCTGGACTCGGTCAACATGACAGCACGTCTCACCAACAAGCATGCACAGTCGGTGCTGAACTGCCTGAATTCTTTCTCGCGGAAAACAGCGGTCCCACTGAAACAATTTCAGAGGCTCCTGGGGCATATGGCATCCGCAGCAGTGGTCACACCGCTCGGATTGCTTCATATGAGACCGCTTCAGCACTGACCACGGCTCACTCAGTGTGGTCATCACACCGAGTTGTCGCCGCACATTCAGCCCGTGGTCGGACATTGCTTTTCTACGGGCCGGAGTGCCCCTAGTACAAGTGTCCAGGCATGTTGTTGTTACAACAGATGCCTCCACCACCGGCTGGGGTGCCATATGCAGTGGTCAGTCGGGGTCGGGCTCCTGGACAGGACCCCAACACCACTGGCACATCAACTGCCTCAAGTTGCTAGCAGTACTCCTTGATCTGCACCGGTTTCGACCGCTGCTGCAGGGCAAGCATGTGCTGGTCCGGACGGACAACACATCGACGTTAGCGTACATCGACCACCAGGGTGGTCTACGCTCCCGTCGCATGTCGCAACTCGCCCGCCATCTCCTCCTGTGGAGTCAGCGCCGACTCAGGTCGCTGCGCGCCTCCTACAGCCCGGACGAGCTCAATCGTGCGGCCGACGCATTCTCACGACAGCTCACGCTTCCGGGGGAATGGAGACTCCACCCCCAGGTGGTCCAGCTAATCTGGGGCCGATTCGGGGAGGCACAGGTGGACCGGTTTGCCTCTCAGGAATCCGCCCACTGCCAGTTGTTTTATTCCCTGTCCGAGGGGACCCTCGGCACGGATGCATTGGCACACAGCTGGCCCCGGGGCCTACGCAAGTATGCGTTTCCCGCAGTGAGCCTTCTCGCACAGACACTGTGCTAGGTCAGGGAGGACGAGGAGCAGGTCTTGCTAGTTGCGCCATACTGGCCCAACTGGACCTGGTTCCCAGAACTCATGCTCCTCGCGACAGCCCATCCCTGGTGCATCCCCCTGAGGAAGGATCTCCTCTCTCAGGGGCAGGGCACCATATGGCACCCGTGTCCCGACCTGTGGAACCTCCACGTGTGGTTCCTGGACGGGACGCGGCAGACTTAAGTGGCCTACCGTCCACGGTAGTTGACACCATCACTTCAGCTAGAGCCCCCTCTACGAGGCGCGCTTATGCCATGAAGTGGAGTCTGTTCATTGGGAAGACCCCCGGAAATGCCCGATCAGTGCCGTGCTTTCCTTCCTTCAAGAGGGTTTGGAGCGGAGGCTGTCCCCCTCCAACCTGAAGGTCTATGTGGCCGCCTTCGCAGCACATCATGATGTGGTCAATGGCAAGTCACTAGGAAGGCACGACCTGATCATCAGGTTCCTCAGAGGCGCCAGGAGGTTAAATCCCCCTAGGCCTCGCTTCATTCCCTCTTGGGACCTCGCTGTCGCCCCCACGGGCCTGCGGAGAGCTGCCTTCGAGCCCCTTGAGTCAGCCGAGCTGAAACATCTGTCTCTGAAAACAGTACTCCTGACCCCGCTCACCTCCTTCAAGAAGGTTGGGGACCTGCAAGCATTTTCGGTCAGCGATTCGTGCCTGGAATTTGGGCCAGACTACTCTCACGTTATCCTGAGACCCCGGCCTGGATATGTGCCCAAAGTTCCCACCACTCCTTTCCGGGACCAGCTGGTGAACTTGCAAGCGCTGCCCCTGAAGGAGGCAGACCCAGCCCTTGCGTTGCTGTGTCCCGTTCGTGCCCTGCGCATTTACATGGACCGTACGCAGAGCTTTAGAAGCTCTGAGCAGCCTTTCAGCAGAAGGGAAAGGCTGTCTCCAAACAGAGGTTGGCCCACTGGATAGTGGATGCCATCGCCTTGGCCTACCAAACGCAAGGCGAGCCGTGCCCCCTCGGGTTGCGAGCTCACTCCACTCGGGGTGTTGCTTCTTCCTGGGCATATGCAGAGCTGCAGGCTGGGCGACACCAAATACATTCGCGAGATATTACAATCTCCGAGTGGAACCGGTGTCCACCCGTGTGCTGTCTACTCGTAGATAGCCACGGCTGTTCGCTTGCTGTGCCATTTCCCTCGGGAGAGGGAATGCGAGCACTTTTTCCGCTCCTCAATTCAGTTACCCGTAATGGTGAACCCTGTGGAGTTCCTCCTGCATCCTGCAGCAGCCAGACGTGGCGGAGGCATCCGGCGCTAGGTCCAATACTCGTGTGTATGCCCGATTGGTCTGTCCTTGTACTGGGCTAGATGCCCATATGCTGTTATTCCAAGCGGGTAATCCCATATGTGTTTGTCCACGGTACGGTTTCCCTGATGGTAAACCTGTGTCTTTCCCTGGGCGGCTTTGCTCTGCCCTGTCTCTGACTGCTAGTGTGTTCCGGAAGGTAGGACCTACATCAGAGATCTTCCATATGCGTTACTGTCCTCAGGCCAGTCCATATGTGTCTTCCACACATTACCTCCCTTCGGGCAGGGTGTGGTCTCCATAGCTTTCCCCTCCTCGGGGAACGCTTTCCTGGCGTTTTGGTCATGGCTGAAAAACGTGGGAATTGAGTCCCGAAGCACTCTTCCCCGGGGGTAAGGAACAGCAGCTTCGACCTTCTCCATTGTATCGCCCTGTCCTCTCCATCCCACTGGTATGGAAGACATTCCTGGGCTTACTCTGGGCGCTGGAGGGTTACGAGTATGGGCCGTACTTGCAATTGGGCACGCTACGGCTTGCCAGCATCTGCCTCCCTAACACTCGTAACGTGGTTCAGTTGCTATGGCGCTTTCCACTAGACCCCATTACGTCAGTATCAACATAACGTTGAACGTGACTGACTGAATGGGAACGTCTAGGTTACTATTGTAACCCCCGTTCCCTGAAGGAGGGAACGGAGACGTTATGTCCCCCTGCCATAGCTTTAAGTCACCGCTGAGCGGCCAGATACCTATCTTGGCTCCTCAACAAAAATATGAATGAAGGTGAGTATGCTGGCCCTATTTATACCCGGATGCCGGGGGTGTGGTCCCACATGTAAATCTCACTGGCCAATTCCCATTGGCTTGTTTTTTATTCTTTGGAGGTGATTGGGCTCCCAAGCGAGACCCCATTACGTCAGTATTGATGTAACGTCTCTGTTCCCTCCTTCAGGGAACGGGGGTTACAATAGTAACCTAGATGTTATCTCCCCTCTTCCCCCCCTCTACACTCCCACTTTTCCAGAGCTTTACATGCCCATTTTAACAGACTTTTTGAGCTTTGAGGTGTGAAAATCTTTGATATTTGCACATTTCTGCAAGTGAGAACATATTTACTGCAGAAAACTATTCACCTGCCACACATTTTACAACTCAACATGGCTGCTTTTGTATATTTGATGTATGTATGTCTTATTATGTTTCATACAATAGACTATATATTGTATTTCATAATTTATATTTTTTGTAATAAATCAATACTATTGGTCACCCTTTATGTTTGTCAGTGTTCCGGAAAAGTACGAGTTTTTAACAAGAAGAATAAGAAGCATCCTGAGGAGCTGCCCAGGACCTGCACATGGTTCAACAGCTATTTCCCTGAAAGATACCTGAGCATTGCATACCTGGGCATTGCCTGGGTTGTGCATTTGAAGGGTAGTTATACAAAAAATTTTATTCAAAAAGTAAGAAAGGAAAAAATAAAATAATTATTTGTTAATTGAGAAATACCTGTAATAGTGAATGATGAAATTATTATCTTTTGATAAAATAATAAAATAATCACTCAGTCAGGTCACTATAGACCAATGTTGTGTATGTCCAAAACTGTTACTTTTCAGGAACACTGACAGACATAAAAAGGGTGACCATGAGCACTGATTTATGACAAAAATATTAATGATGAAATATAATTTATAGCCTGTTGAATGTATGAAATATAATAAGACTTACATGCATCAAATATACAAAAGCAGCTGTGTTGAATGGTGAAATGTGTGGCTATATAGAGATACAAGGTTTCCACCTGTCAGAGATGATATATATGATATTTTTATGTATTATAAATATAAATATGTAATATTTTAACTTTTATTTTGTACATTAGTGAGCTAGAATAGAATATGTCAACAACAAGCAAGCTAAACAAAACTGAATCATCAAGAGCTTCAGAGAGGAAACGAATCACTCAAACTCTCAACAGTCCAAATTTCTGATGAAGGATGTTATAAGTGTTTTGTTCAGTCCAAATCCTGGAATGATGTTGCCACTGTTGATTTTATAGTTGAAAGTGAGTAATTGTGGATGTTGCTGTTTATGCACCCTTAAATTGCTGGGTTAAAAATGACAGTTGCTGGGTTATTTGGCAACTCAGTGCTGGGGAAATATTGGACAGAATACATGCTGAGTTATTTTGAGCCAGCTTGTTGAGTTTTATACATGAACTCATTTGCTGTGTTGTTTTTTGACATAGGTATGGGTCAAACAACATGATATTGAAGGCTACTCATTTTAAAAGCAGTCAGTTATGTCTAAAGTGAACATAAACAGTTGGGAAAATAATCGAATGCTTGTCAGTATATTAGATCTGTGCATTTGATCATAAAGTGACAGTCCCTCACCTAGTATGGTGACCTGCCACTGGCGCTCCAGCCCCTTGCCACCCAAAGCCAGTCATGAGCCATTCCTGGTGTGTCCAAATTGGGTTTTGGAAATGATCAGACTAGTCTACTTGCTCCTGTTCGCTCAGTTTGAGTTTGAGTTCAGAAACTACAGAGACACACAGAAACACAGACGGATTCAGCCTGAAACACACCATCATTGTATATCACAGGGGCAAGATTCACTGCAGAGTCAAACTGAGACATCACATGCTGGAGACACTGACTGACACCTCAAGTAAGTACTGACAGTTTTGTTGTAGAATTTATGACTTTTTATGGTTATTTGATACAGTTGGATACATTATGTAAACGTGTATTGTACTGAAATCGCTGTGTATGTTCTATACAAATGTATCAGTGTTTATTATTATTATTAATAATTTTGAATCAAGTAAAAATAGTTTGACTGGACACAATGTGCTCAGTGTAAGTCTCTGTTTTGTTTTACAGGTAACATGTTTAATCTCTGGAGGACAGCGGCCATCCTGGTTTCAGTTATAGTTGTACTCAGTGGTTTTACAGGAATACTGATAGTTGTGTTTGTTCATAAATACAGAGGTATTTGAGCGTGGCTCACATGTTTTACTCATTTCTCAGTCCACTAACAGTGTCCAGCATGGTCTTTTGTTTCTAAAAGTCAAAGTTATTAATTATTATATTCATTTAAAGTCTCTTTTCATCCACAAAATAGTCAATCAGTATAGTAAATATGTATTCATAAGGGAAAGTGTATATCGTAGATCATTATTTGGTGACCAGGACTGTGTTTCTCAAAAGCATCATCAGCCTCAGTAGATCTGCAATTCATTTACAGTGTTTTTTTTTTTTTTTATATATGGAAGCCCGTCTCTGCTATGGAATAAGAAAAAATGTGAAAGGTCATTTTGAATTTTTATCTCACAATTAAGACTTTTTTTCCCACAATTTCTGAGATATAAACGTTGTTTTTTTTACTTTTCTTTTTTTATCTTGTCAGAAACCAGCTTCCATAGTGATGTTGTCTATTTAATGATGTTTTCTCTTGTCTTTATTCTGATTTTTTTCTTCTTATTTTTTCAGAACACAATCTACTACAGACCGAGAACAGGAGAATAAAACATGGTCGATTTTGCTTCGTGTTTTTTTTGCCTCCACGTTATACATTAAAATCATCTGCAGATCTATAGATTATCCCTTAATTATAAACTCTGCTTTGGTCTGCAAAACAATTAACACACACTGCCTATTTATTTATAAATTAAATTAGTTACCAGATGTGCTCATGTGTGATGATAAATCATACTATAATAAACACATCTAAATTATAATAATTTATATTTAATATTTGCAGTAGTTTTTATTAAAAATGATATAGTTTTAATGTTATTTTCTCTTGATATTATTCTGAACTTTCTGTAGAACTTGTTGAACTTTTACAGAGTCAGAAGACACCAAAAGATGAATTTGTTTTATATGGCTTTTAAATTATTCACTCGTTACTATTCAACAAAAAAAATTAAGTAATACACAGTGCATATCCCAGACAGCAACATAGTGTGGTCCAGATCCGGCCCACATCTGGAACATGTGGATTACACGCAGACCAGATGTGGGCCGACAACACTATGTTGCTGTCAGGGATATGAATTCACATGATATGAATAAAATTCATTATAGATTTTTATGAGATATTTAAACTGGGTAACACTTTATTTCACAGTGCCGTAGTTACACATTACTACATGTACTTACTATAGTAATAACAGTAAATTATGCATAATTACAAGAAACTAATCCTAAACCAAACCCTAACCCTAACTGTAACTCTATAGTAATTTAATGTAATTAATTAATAGCACCCAGTACTTTTGAGTAATTACAATGTAACTACGGCACTGTAAAATAAAGTGTAACCGTAAACGGTTCTTGGTTTTTGCTGGATTTCAAGTGGTGACTAATATTAAAAATGTATCTCATTATTAATGAATTCTGTTATGGACTCTAACGTCATACTTTATTTCTGTTTTTAGTGATCACACATTTAGAAACAAACTTGGGTGAGTAAAAACTACTCATGTTTTATGACAATTTTTGAGTTCAATAATTTTTTTATTTATTTTATATGTTCCATAACTATACATTTAAACTTGTAAATGTAACTATCTATAAAGGAAAGCTTTCTTTTAAGTTCCTCATTAAATTTTTTTTTTTTAATGAGAAACTTTATCCATTTGTTAGTTTAGATCCTGATTGGTGTAAAATCTCCACTGAACATCTGTGATGATTTCTAATGAGATCAAGAATTAGCATCCTTAGAAATGACTTATTTGAAATACACTACCAGTCAAAAGTTTGGAAACATTACTATTTTTAATGTTTTTGAACAAAGTCTCTTATAATCGTTAAGGCTGCATTTATTTCAGAATACTGAAAAAACAATAATATTGTGAAATATTATTACATTTTAAAATTATGGTTTTCTATTTTAATATACTTTAAGATATAATTTATTCCTGTGATCAAAGCTGAATTTTCAGCATCATTACTCCAGTCTTCAGTGTCACATGATCCTTCAGAAATCATTCTAATATGAGGATTTATTATCAATGTTGGAAACAGTTGTGTTGCTTAATATTATTTTATAACCTGTGATGCTTTTTCAGGATTCTTCTATGAATAAAAAGTTAAAAAAAATATATCAGCATTTATTTAAAATAGAAATCTTTTGTAACAATATACACTACTGTTCAAAAGTTTGGGGTCAGATAAATAGAGGAATATTTTCATGGTCCACAACACCTGAAAACACAAACACAAGACAAAACTTGATTGGGGGTTTTGATTACAGTATATGGTTAATACTGGTTTGCCTTGAACATGAGCTGGCATATGCAAATATTGGGGGTGTACATATTAATGATCCCGACAGTTACATAACAGTCGGTGTTATGTTGAGATTCGCCTGTTCTTCGGAGGTCTTTTAAACAAATGAGATTTATATAAGGAGGAGGAAACAATGGAGTTTGAAACTCACTGTATGTCATTTCCATGTACAGAACTCTAATTATTTAACTATGCCGAGGTAAATTCAATTTTCAATTCTAGGGCACCTTAAGCAATTTTAACCTTGACACAGACCCTCTCTGTGAGTCGCCTATCAATGACATCATACCTGCGTTCCCGTTGATTTCTGGTTTTATTTTGTAGAAACCATGAAAACACCAAAGACACTTTAATATATTATGTGTTTTATTAGACATGCGAGCAACTGTTTGGATACATTCATCGACAGAGTAAATCATTTAAAAACAAAATGCACAAAAAAAGTATACTGAAATTTAAGTTTAAATGCATATAATTTCATATGAAAAATATGTACAAATTAGTGTTTTAAATGCATATTTGTTGTTAAATGCATAGCTGCATAATGTATTTTAAAATGTAAATGCTTGATTTTTTTTAAATGATGTATGTGCAGTTTAATTAAGTGCATACTGTTATTTGTATTTACATGTATATAATTGCATATAAATTAAAATATGTGTTAAAAATATAATACGTAATATTAAGAAATATCTGAAAAGGGAACATGCAGAGATATTGCAAACTGTATTATACTTACTGACAGGGTATTTAATTTTCAGAGTAATTTAAATTCTTTAATTAAGGGTACATTTCTTTTCAGTGGGTACCTAAAGTAAGTAATGTGAGTTATAATGGTTTAACTGCTTTAAAGAATAAGACTGTAAGCTACACTAGAAACACTAAAGTCACTGTGTATTTGTACGAGTCAGCCGTCATCTCACACTCACCATCTCCGGCACGTAGAAAATGCTGCAGATATTAAGTGGAGCATCAGCGCGGTAGTGCAGCGTGTAGCGGGGTTTTTCGTGTGCCTTCAGAGAGAGAGAAAAACAGGTCAGGACAAATGATCAGGAAGGTCAAAAGTCATTTATCAACAGACTTCACTCACCTGCAGGGTGTTCAATCACCATCCGTTCAGGAAGATGGAAAAACTGACAAAGTTGCTGTACTTAGTCACAACCTCTGTGAAACAAAGTCACTTAAATGAGTTTCTTCTTTGAGCATGTGATGTTTGATGTCATTGTACGTTTGGACTGATTTGCAGACCTTTGACTCGATCTTCTGATGAAAACTCTCTGCAGTCGTCTTTAAGATGAAGCACGATCTTAGTCCCCTGACGCACACCTGAAGCTTCTGCGATCTCGAACACTCCAGAGCTGCAGACACACAAAACTCAGTGAGTAAAACACAAACATGTGATTAATTTTATTCAGATGTTTGCTTTGTCTCAACCTCAAGATGCCTAAAGATGGTCTAATACCCACAAATATGACAAAAGCTGGACGAGATCTTGTTCCTTTCTGATTGATGATGCTGATTAAAGTAGGGCTGTGTGATAAATCTAATATTAGTTTTTGGCTTCCAATGATTATGAAACATGATGATCAAGATAAAACGACTGTGCCGCATCACATTCCTTTCCTTTGAAACAGTGCGCTTTTCTCCACAAACATAACGACCAAATCAGTCAAATCATGTAACGTCACAGTCATATTTTATTTGTATTGCGTTTGTCCTATTGTTTGTAATTTTCCTCTTGTTTTTATTGTATTTCTGACTGTTTATGTTTTGTCAATAATTGTTTGAGGATGTTTTTACTTACATTAGTTAGACTATTAGATTCTGTAGTAGCAGACTTTGGAGGAGTTCAATGAGACGCACCTTTGATCCAGATTGGGCGATGGTGCCCAGATTAGCCACCAGCTCCTCTTTCTTCATCCCAACACCAGTGTCCTACAAATCAGAGCATAAACATGTTGATCAATACTTTCTACGCAGTAATTAAAATGCTCTGCTGCTACAACTGATTTCCTTCAGATGGACTGCAGAGAGGCCATGTATGAGATCAAATTGTGATTCTCAGTTTATCCAGAATCATGCAGCTCTACTTGACAATTTTTAGTCATACAAATGAACAATTAATGCAACGTGAGCAGATCTAAATGTAATGTCACAATTAAAACTTTTAACTCATTTTCACATTACACTTTAATCACAACAGTCATATTTGTGCTGGGGCATTTTTTTTGCCCCTGTGTCCTGAATTTGGGGGGGCATTTTTGTTCATTTTGGTGGCCCGTTAATTTCCGACCCTAATCTGAATTGTTTTTGTTTTGTTTTGTTTCAAACAGAAATCATGATACTCCTACGATTCTGAAAAGACAACCAAACAAAATATTTGTACAAAAGGTTCGGACAAAATATTAATCGCTGCAGTTTATTTAAAAAGTGTTTAAATCATTTGAATGAGTTATTTAAAAAAAAAAATCGGTTTGAATGATTCTACGGAGGCCCACACATGACATGCAATCACGATCACTGTTTGTTTCAAAGACTTTTTTCATTACTGGATGAATCAGCATTTTTGAACAAATCTCTTGAATGAATGATTCAATGACAAACATATTTTTAACGGTCACTTGTCGCCACCTACTGGATTAACAATGTAATTGTTTGAGGGCGTGGTTATGACTTCGAGCTGAGTGCACGTCTTTTTGTGAGCTCCTGGCGTTATTTTCTTAAAATCCTGTATATTAGCCGTCTTTTTTTCTATTCAAGTTTAATTCGTTTCACTAACTTCCTGAGGTGAACTAGGGATCGAAATGCCATCGAAAAAAATCGAAAACAAAGCACAAATCGGACTCTTCGCCACTCAGGGAACAAGATGACGAGTGGGATGCTAGTAGTGTGGCTAGCTCAACAGGTAACGCATGTAGCACTCCCCTAACCGAAGAAATCTGTACCAACACTGGCCAGAATCTAGATGTGATTCAAAAGTTGGACTTGATGAGAAGTGACTTTGCTACAAAAATTGACGGCGTTCTAAACACGATTCGGGATGTTAAAAAGGATGTAAGGGACTTTGCGGGACGCATGGATATGGCCGAAGAACGTATTAGCAGCGTGGAAGATACGGTTAATACGGAGAGAGGCAAGATGGAGGATGTAGCTAAACGCCTAACCTTTCTTTCACAGAAACTAGATGACCTTGAAAACCGTTCTAGGAGATCGAACCTGAGACTGGTTAATCTTCCCGAAAAGGTGGAAAATCCTGATGTGGTCGCCTTCTTGGAAAAATGGTTACCTGAAGTGTTGGGCCCGACAACCTTCTCCACTCCACCCGTCATCGATAGAGCACACAGATTACCTGGTCGTTCACAATCTGGTCGATCATCTCTTCCAAGAGTGCTGATCGTGAAGTTTCTGAACTTTCAGGATAAAGTTAGAGTGATGCGAGCCGCCAGGATCAAAGGCAAGATCATGTATGGAGATAACGAGATCAGATTTTTCCCTGATTTGTCCGCGGAGCTTCACCGTCAGAGACAGCGTTTTGACAGTTGGGTAAAGTTGGTTTTATATTCACACATTCGGACTTCTGATAAGTTCAGACTTTCCAATAAATGTGCAATAAATTAATGTTTGCGAATTTTAAGCAGCGACATGGTATTGACAACCAACGATTGTCAACTTACAACATTTTTCACAGTCAATCAAAATAGGCAAGTATTGTTTTAATGGCATATTTACTTGTGAATGTCCACTGAATGTCCAATGTAGTGTGATTAACAATGGCTATTGAATACAGATGTCCGAATGTGCGAATATAAAACCAACTTTACCCAAGTCGTTTTGACGGGGTTAAACAACGGCTGAGATCCCTGAACGTCAATTATGGAATAGTCAAGTCAAGTCAAGTCAAATTTATTTATATAGCGCTTTTACAATTGGTAATTGTTTCAAAGCAGCTTTACATATTAGAAGCACAGAAAAAAGGGAAGTGGTTAAAAATAAGCTGTACAAACAAGCGTGGTAATATGTAACATATACAAGATGGCGCTACATTAAGCCAATGTCGGCTGACTCCCAGGGGTGGAAAAAACCCCCTAGGAGAAAAACCCAGCGTGCTAGCACTGGGAAAAAAGTCCTAGGAGGGAAAAAACCCCTTGGAAGATATATATAATATATGTAAATGGATATGGAGATCAAAATCTGAATTATACATTTTTATTATAGAGATTAAAATAGATTATATATAAATATATGTAAGCGGATACGGGGATTAAAAATCTGAACGATAGATGCAGCCAGAACTGGATCTGTAGGCCCATTGTCTCCTGGGCTACGTTGTAGTCAGGTCCAGACACAGGTTCTCCATCTGATCTGGATACGGCCTGGATCCAGCACCCGGCAAACCTCAGGATAAGCAGAGAGACAGATATTAGCGTAGATGCCATTCTTATTCTGATGTACAGGTATATCTAGTGTTATAGGAAATGTTCTCGGTTCCGGCCGACCTAATTATTGCAGCGTAACAATCCTTTAACGGATTTGAAAAAATGTTAATGTATTGATAATGTGTTATGTGTATGCAAGAGCAAAGAGATGTGTTTTTAGTCTAGATTTAAACTGACAGAGTGTGTCTGCTTCCCGAACAATGCTAGGAAGATTGTTCCAGAGTTTAGGTGCTAAATAGGAAAAGGATCTGCCGCCTTCAGTTGATTTTGATATTCTGGGTATTATCAACTGGCCTGAATTCTGAGATCGCAATAAACGTGAAGGACTATAATGCATTAAGAGCTCACTTAGGTACTGGGGAGCTAAACCATTTAGAGCTTTATAAGTAAGTAGCAAGATTTTAAAATCTATACGATGTTTAATAGGGAGCCAATGTAATGTTGACAGAACTGGGCTAATATGGTCATACTTTCTGGTTCTAGTAAGAACTCTAGCTGCCGCATTTTGGACCAACTGTAGTCTGTTTAAAAGCCGAGCAGAACAACCACCCAGTAGAGCGTTACAATAATCTAGTCTTGAGGTCATGAATGCATGAACCAACTGTTCTGCATTTGTCATTGAGAGCATATGTCGTAATTTAGATATATTTTTTAGATGGAAGAAGGCGGTTTTACAGATACTAGAAACATGACTTTCAAATGAAAGATTGGTATCAAAGAGCACACCCAAGTTCCTAACTGAGGACGAAGATTTAATGGAGCACCCGTCAAGTGTTAGAGAGTATTCAAGGTTTTTTCGTGAGGAAGTTTTTGGTCCAAAGATTAGGATATCAGTTTTTTCTGAATTTAATAATAAGAAATTTCTTGTCATCCATTTTTTAATGTCAGCTATGCATTCTGTTAGTTTTGTGAATTTGTAGGTTTCGTCAGGGCGCGAGGAAATATAGAGCTGAGTATCGTCAGCGTAGCAGTGAAAACTAACACCATGCTTCCTAATTATCTCTCCTAAGGGCAGCATGTACAGAGTGAAAAGCAACGGTCCTAGTACTGAGCCTTGTGGTACTCCATATTGAACCTGTGATCGATACGACATCTCTTCATTAACTACTACAGACTGATAACGGTCAGATAGGTACGATTTGAACCATGCCAAAGCAATTCCACTAATGCCAATATAGTTTTCAAGTCTTTTTAAAAGAATGGTATGATCGATAGTGTCAAAAGCAGCACTGAGATCTAATAACACTAATAGAGAAATACAGCCACGATCGGATGATAAGAGTAGATCGTTTGTAACTCTAACGAGAGCAGTCTCAGTACTATGGTATGGTCTAAATCCTGACTGGAAATCCTCACAGATTCCATTTCTTTCTAAAAAGGAGCACAGTTGTGTTGAAACTGCCTTTTCTAGTATCTTTGACAGAAAAGGTAGATTCGATATTGGCCTGTAATTTACTAAATCTCTCGGATCTAGTTGAGGTTTTTTAATAAGAGGTTTAATAATAGCCTGCTTAAAGGTTTTTGGCACGTATCCTAGTGTTAAGGATGAATTAATTATATCAAGAAGTGGACCTACGACGAATAGTCTACCCAGCCAAGCTACGCCTGACCATTGACGGACAGACCCGTGAGTTTTAGGACCCAGTTGATGCGGAAAAGTTTATACAAGGAATACAACGTGCAGGTGAAGCGGGTGGAACCTAAAGTGTCGCTTTTAGACTTTGTGTCTTAACAAGAAGTGACTTGGTTTTATATATTTTAATATATATATATTTTTTCTTTTTTTTCTTTCCTCAGCAGAGTAGTCTATTCTCACTCTTATTATTATGTACTAGTGTATTTCTAGTAGCCTATGTGGTTGATGCGTCACTGATGGTTTGATTTTTTATTTTATTTCCCATTTAATTGTTTTGGTGTTTTCCTAACGGCACCATATTATGGGGAGGCTTTTTTTTTTTTAAGAGATCGCTAAGTAATTTATTATTTATATATTTATATTTTTGAGTATAAGACGCATGAAAAAGCCAGGTGACTCGCATATTTTCTGTTTGTTTTATGGTTTCTTTTATTGTTATTATTATTCATATTAGCACTTGGTTTAGTTTAACCGTTCCCTTGTTTACATTGGAACGCCGTGGGTACATAACTTTATGCCAAGGTGATAAAGGGGGGAGGGGGGGTTGTCAGTCTGTTCAGTTCGGGACAACAGCTAAGGGTGGGTGTTCATGGCAGGTTGTTGAGTTGTTAATTGGTTTTAATATTTTGTATACTACCTCCTTATTTTGGCTGATCTTTTTGTCAACTTCCACATCGAATGACTATTGCCTTTACAGACTATTGCTATACGAAATAATATATAGCCTTAATTTGAAATAAAAATGTCCCAGATAAAGAAGTTAAATTTACCTCTTGGAATGTAAGGGGTATGATTAAAACAGTTAAACTGAAGCAAGTGATGACAAGGATTAAACAGCTTGAATCCACTATAGTATTCCTTCAGGAGACTCATTTGCTTAAAGAGGAGCTCCAAAAGATACAAAGAAGATGGCCAGGCCAGGTCTTGGCTTCTTGTTTTTCTTCTCATTTTAGGGGAGTTATGGTGTTGATCCATAAGTCCGTACCCTTCCAAGTAAATAAGAAAATAGCGGACAGGGCTGGTAGATATCTGATAATACAAGGAACTTATATGAGTAAAATTATAAATTTGGTTAATATTTATGCCCCAAATGAGGATAATCCTGCATTTTTTGAAGATCTTTTTTTATTGATTGCCTCACTACCTGGTACAGTTATAATAGCAGGTGATTTTAATTGCACGCTTGACCCTGAGCTTGACCGCTCTTCAGGACTAGATAGCTCTCACTCACGAGGTAGGAAGAAAATCCGACAAGCTATGAAAGATTTGAATCTATGTGACCCTTGGAGAAAAATTAATCCTTTAAAAAGGGAATACTCATGTTTCTCTTCTTTATCTAAAACCTCCTCTCGTATAGATTATTTCTTAATTTCGGTTTCTTTACTATCTAATATCTGTACATATGATAGTGCGGTTCTGTCTGATCATTCTCCCGTCTCATTACTTTATATAGAATCTCAAACAAATAAAAGTAGGGCTGGGCGATATATCGCATGCGATTGTCACGCGCATTTCGTCAGTAAAGCCGGTTCCCTGATTACCGCTAAATCGCCATCACCTGCTTTCAAATGGAGCGGCATTTAATAGACAGAACCGTAGATCACTGACAAGCTACGCAATATCGCGTTCATTATCGAAGGCGATTCATCTGCAATAATGAACGCGATATTGCGTAGCTTGTCAGTGATCTACGGTTCTGTCTATTAAATGCCGCTCCATTTGAAAGCAGGTGATGGCGATTTAGCGGTAATCAGGGAACCGGCTTTACTGACGAAATGCGCGTGACAATTGCATGCGATATATTGCCCAGCCCTAAATAAAAGTCCCCCTAGATGGCGCTTACAGCCTAGATGGCTGCAGAACTCTGAATTTATCAAATTTGTTGGCGAGCAGATAGACCTGTATTTTACAATAAACACAGATCAAACTTCGGCAGCCATTAGATGGGAAGCCTTTAAGGCATTTATTAGGGGCCAAATGATTAGTTATACTAGTTCCAAATTCAATAAGGATAAACAAAGGTTGCTTGAATTAGACGCTGAAATTAGAGATTTAGAGAAAATAATAGACATAGATAAATCCGTACAAAATAAGCAAAAATTATTAGCCTTAAAAGCAGAATATGAGGAACTTTCCACACTAAAAGCTGAAAGTAGTATATTAAGATTGAAACAAACATTTTATGATCAGGGGGAGAAACCCAGTAAATTACTGGCCTGGCAACTTAAGAAATTAACTTCAGAAAGAGCTATTAATGAATTTAGGAATGGAAGGGGAGAAATCACAACAGATCCGGCTGAGATTAATGCTACATTTGTATCATTTTATAAATCTCTTTATCAAACTGAATTTCCGACGAACACCTCCACTCAAAATGAATTTTTGGATGGATTGGATATTCCTTCTATTTCTGTAGAGGACAGACTTGAGCTAGATCGGATGTTGGAGTTAGAAGAGGTTTTTAATGCTATTCTTAAAATGAGGGGCGGTAAAGCGGCAGGTCCAGATGGGCTCCCAATTGATATTTATAAAGAATTTAAAGATAAATTAATAGGTCCCTTACTGGATATGCATGTAGAAGCTTTTCAGCGAGGATGTCTCCCTCCATCGCTTAAAAGTGCTAAGATTACTCTTATTTTGAAAACAGGAAAGTCACCGTTAGAATCTGGCTCATATAGGCCAATATCACTTTTAAATACGGATGCAAAAATGATTGCTAAAGCTTTGGGAACAAGACTTGAGAAGGTCCTGCCTTTGTTGGTACATTCAGATCAGAACGGCTTCGTTAAGAACCGTCAAGGGTTCCACAATGTTAGGAGGGTGCTCAATCTGGTACATGCTGGGGATGACACCCGATACGCCCATCTTGTCGCTCAATGCCGAAAAGGTACTCACTAACAACCTTGTCTCGCAACCATTTAAATTAAGTTGCGGATCCCGACAAGGCTCACCACTTTCGCCTCTACTCTTTGTTTTATCTATGGAACCGCTAGCAATAGCAATTAGATCACACCCTATAATTCGTGGTATTCATTCAGATGATTTAGAACATCGCATTGCTTTATATGCTGATGATACCATTGTATTTTTTATCAGAGCTTGAAAAATCTATACCTTCCCTTCTAAAGGTTATTGGTCTGTTTGGTGATTTTTCTGGTTTTAAGGTAAATAAGGATAAGTCATCAATTATGTTTCTAAATGAGCAAGAGAGAATAAATCCAAGAGTAGTACACCCATTTGTTAACGCTGTTAATGGCTTTGATTATTTAGGAATTAAAATAACACCCAAAATAAGTTCCCTCAGTTCAGCTAACTTTGAACCTTTATTGTTGAAGGTGTCTGAGGAGACGACTAGATGGATGATGCTGCCCCTGTCTTTAATGGGAAGAATAAATGTAATTAAGATGAACATATTACCGAGATTTTTATATATCTTTCACTTGCTCCTCCTCCCGCTTTTTTCCAAAAAGTGAGTAAGCTGCTTTCTAATTTTATTTGGAGTAATAGGAAGCCTAGACATCGACTTTCTCTTCTGTACCTGCCTTATGACAGGGGAGGGTTACAATTACCAAACTTATTATGGTATTATTGGGCTGCTCAAATGAGGGCTGCAATGTTCTGGTTCGCAAAAGATACGAATATACCTTGGTTACAGGTGGAAAAGTTGGCCGCAAAAGGCTTGACACTTGACAGCTTTTTGTATTCAGCACCCCTTAAGGAACTAAGAAGGAAAACAGACAATCCATTTGTGAAAAATACCATTGTGGTTTGGTACGAAGTTCATAAATTTCTTGGAGAGGCCCCATTGTTGTCTTGTTTTTCTCCGATTTGGGGTAATGAATATTTCAGCCCAGCTAAAAATGATATGGGTTTTAAATTATGGTTAAACAAGGGTATTGTTAGATTGATGGATTTATATGAAGACAATATTTTAATGTCATTTGACAATCTGGTGTCGAAGTTCCATATACCCCGGAAACATTTTTTTAAATACTTGCAGCTCAGAAGTTTTATTTTTTCGAAATTAAAAAATTCTGTACAACTTCCTTCATTATCCACATTGGAAACCTTTTCCACACATGACTGTTTCAGTAAAGGGCGAATTACCCAGTTATACAATATACTGGTACAGAATCATAAAGAAAGTTCTGAAAATAAAAGACAAGCATGGATGCAAATAAAGACATTTCATTGGATGAATGGGGCACAATATGTTTGAAAGCACAAACCCAAACTATAAACACTCGTTTGAGACTCTTACAATATAACTGGATAATGAGATCCTATATCACTCCCGTGCGACTAAATAAATTTAACCCTAATATTCCAGATTTATGTTTTAAGTGTAATAAGTTCCAGGGTACATTCTTTCATTGTGTGTGGGAATGTGAGGAGATGCAAACGTTTTGGAGTAAGGTGACTCAGTATGTATCTCAATTTACTTCCTCTCCTATTCCTCTAAGCCCTATAATATGTGTGTTGGGTGTGTATGTGGACAATTGCTCTCTGCCCATCAAAGAAAAAAAACTGGTAGACTTGTGCTTACTACAGGCAAGACGTTCAATTGCTCTTTGCTGGAAGAATGTCGGCTGTCCTTCCCTTGGGCTTTGGCTGAAAAACTTGATATCTAGTTTGGCCCTTGAAAAGCTTACATATGTAATAAAGGGGAAGTCTTCTGAATTTTATGATATTTGGGAGATATTTTTGGAATTTGTTAAAAGAGGTGATATTGAAGAGGCTGTCGATGTGTGAAGTTATTATATATATAAAAATACATACTGTTTAATAGGAGTGTGTATTTTTTTTTTCCTTTTATAATTAAAAGACTGCCAGGGTTATTGTGGAGGGGGGGGGGGTGTATTGAAGTGTATGTTATGTTTGTTTGTTAAATGTGCTGTAAAATTCAATAAAAATATGTTTAAAAAAAAAAATGTAATTGTTACAATTTATTTGAAGCATCAAGATACATTCAAAAGGTGTTTTGCTCTATTTTTCACTACTGTAGACATCAGTGTTTATATCTGAACTATAAACTTTTATCCCAGTACTTCTGTGGTAATTTGAATATTTGCACAGAAATGATGATACTGTGTGGTTGAAAAGACTGTGAAGTATGTGAAGACTGTGACTATGATTGTGAAGCCGTTTCATATCTACACAATAAGTGCTTTATCCAAGTCTGCGGCACGTTCGCTATGATCGCACTTAGAGCCGAATCGCTGTCATTTAGGAATAAGATCGTGTGGATGTCTGAATCAAGATTGTGATCTTTTAATAATTAAGTATGTGTTGCACAGACTAGTCAACTTTAATGCTCTGCCATGATGCTTTAAGCTTGACATCGACTAGTCACAGATCATGGCCTATAGAGGGTGCAACAGGATAAAAACAAATCTATTTAGTCCACTTTTACACCGTTTCCAAACAGTTAAAATGACAAATAAATGCATACTCCAAAAGCACTTCACAAGATATGATTGATTATACCATCTGGATGCTCAATATTGACGGGTGAATGCACATTTTAAACAGCTTATTGTACACTTAAATTAATCGCCATTCTAAACTGCATTGCTGCATTGTAACGCACACACATGCAGACAATAGCGTGCACATCAAGTGCAGATCACGTTCACACAAACATGTATTGTCAACACTGTTCTGTGATTTATCAATAAAATAGCTTTTTTGTTCATTAATGACGTCATCAGCAACTAGACGACGTTGACTAGACTTTCATCACATAAATGTCCACTTTGAAAAATCTGAAGATGTTCAAACCCCTCATTATCAAGTATCCGTTTTATTTCACAAATTGAAAACAGCTTTGGAATTACACAAATTGGCAATAGAAAAGCTGTTCTTCATCTTCTTCCCTCAAAACACCATCAGTCTTGAGTATTTAAATAAAGTGATGGGTTGTTGACTAAGTTAACAAACATCTGGAATAACACCTCCCACCCTCTGTATGAGACACTTGGGACCTTGGTTAGCTCCTTTAGTCAGAGACTTTTTCATCCTCAGTGTAAGGAGGAGCGTTTTCGGAGATCCTTTGTTCCAACAGTAGTTAGACTTTTTAATGCTATCTTATTTTAATATTGAGGTTTGGGGCTTGAATTGAATTAAATTAAATTATACTATATTCGCACAATATTTATATTTATTTTTAGTAGGATATATTTATTATTCATTATTTTAAATTGTATTTTTTACATTTAATGATATGTGTTTGATTATTATTATACTGTATTGTTATTTGTTTGTAGTAGTGTTTCTATTTGTATTGTGGTGTTCATGGTGCTGTAACATTTAAATTTCCCTTTGGGATAAAATAAAGTCTAAGTCAGTGTAACGGAATGTGACGTTATTAATCTGATTCTGATCCATGATTCTTGAGTCACATGGGTTGAAGATACCTGGATGGTGAAGGTGCCTTTGGCTGCATCCGTCTGCAGGTGAATCTCCATCGCTGCTGAATCTCCTCCTGCTGTCATCATCTTGTGCCGCAGTTTCTCCAGAGCATCACTGCCGTTTGAGATCAGCTCTCTGATGAACACCTACAGAATCACGGACCGTTAGATGAACTTCAGCCCACTCTGATCAATGCTTTTCCATGACTTTTCCATTCATTTATGATTACTATTATTACTTCAAACTCATTTAAAGATATTTCTGGGGTGGTTTTCTAGTTGTAAATCAGGTTCCAAAACTTGAAATTAAATGGCATATTTATTAGCATCATAAAGCATCTAGCATCATAAAGTCTTGAATGCTTCAAAAGAACTGCTCAAACATGACAGCATTACACCTGTTTTTTGTTAATTCATCACCTCTTTCTCAGAATACAGCGATCTGGCCACAATATCCAGAAGTTTCTTCGTCTCCGCTTGGAACTCATGTTTGGAGTAGGATCCTTATTTGAACAGAGAAACAAGAGTTTCAACATCTTTCCAAACACTATAATATATAATTTAAATTTCTAAATCTTTATCATTCAAAGGTTTGGGGGTCAATAAGATTTTTAAATGTTTTTTTAAAGAAGTCTCCTCAAAAGTAATATTGTGAAATATTATTACTATTTAAAAAAAACAAAAAAAAAAAAAAACTTTTTCTACTTTAATACATTTTAAAATGTAATTTATTCCTGTGATCAAATTTTCAGCATCATTACTGCAGTCTTCAGTGTCACATGATCCTTCAGAAATCATTCTTGATTTTCTGCTTGATTTCACCTTGAACGTTCTCGGTGTCGGTGATGATGCTGTGGAGCATCTCCTCCTCTGCGCCTGTTGTGTGCTGTAGGAGCGATGAGACCATAGACTGTAAAAAAATATGGACGTAGCGTCCGTGACGTCACCCATAGAGCTGAACAGCAGTTTTGAAGCGAAAATGAGGCCGCGGCCATCTTAGCTGCGCGTCACCGCACGTCACTCCCGGATAACTGAAAATGGGCAAAGAGGCGGGGAGGTGGTTTGAGCTGATGTGATTGGTTGCTGAAACCACGCCCGTCTAGCTCGACGTGACCATGTTAGCAGGCAAATGAGCTATCTATCTATCTTAGATAAATTATTAATGAAGATAAGTTTTATCATCAGAACGTTATAAAGGTTTACTGTCAATCTACTGTGTTTTTTTAAGATATAGATCCTCCAACACCAGTAGTGTTGGGTGTGCAAATAACAACATGGAAAATCAAATGGGACTTCATACCTTTATAATGAAATAGAGATCGCGAGATGAATCCAATCTGGCACTTGGGTAAAATATGAGTGTCCATTGCAAAACAAAAAAACATGTCACATTTCTTAATGATCTGCTCTCTGTCATCGTTCTTCAAGAAAGGATGCAATCTGAACAGCCTTTATGTTGTAAAACTGTATACGATCGTATCTAACAAACAAATGAGCCTGTGTCCAAAGTATATTTTTTCAAAATAGTGCAGCAGTTTTAGTTATAATATCCAAGCAGTGCTGTCGGATTTTGATATCCTCCCGCCATTGTCAGTGTAGTAAATGCCACGATCCAACAACGTGTGTTCTGTTTCTTCCGCATGCATGCACATCTACACAGACACATGTAAGTCTCGAATATTATGCAGCAAGCCATATTTTATAATTGTATAAAATAATCGAGAAAAAAAACGGCTGAGATGCCAAATTCAGCGGCAGCTGAGGTAAAGTGACAGCTCACAGACAGCAGCGCAATCTACCTGTCACTCAAGTGACCACGCCCTTAATTATGCAGAACTTTAAGGCTTAATATAATTTAAACGGATAAGTTATAAAAAAAATTCACCCCCCTCAGAGTTGTCATGAAGGGCAAAAATAGCAGTATAGACCAAAACCACAATTTGAACCAACTTGTAAACATGTTTTTTTCTGCTATAAACTTGGCCAATTTAACATGGGACTCTATGAGATTCTGCTCTCTTTTGGAGCCTGTCCCTAGCGGCCAGTCGATGAATCGCAGTTTAAGTTACTTCCGTATTGGCTTCACGAGAGAAAGGGGGAGGTTGCCGCTTGGATGAGACACACTGACCCCAGAACAGCTGGAGCTCCACAGTCTGACAGGTGTGCTGTGATGCAGCTGCTGTCTGCCATCAGTATCAGCTGTGGAAGAGAAAGAGAGCCAGACTCATCACAATTAAAAAGCACTGGTGTTTTACTGACCAAAATGGATTTGATAATTGTTATTGTCTGTTTTCGATAGTCTTTACATTTGCATCCGTAGGTAAATATGGAGATTATTCACTGATAACTTTACTGAACATGTCCAACTGAGCAATAGATTAATTCTACACAAATCTTGTTCATTTTGTCAATGAGCGAAACTACAATCTGACAAATACACATTTTAAACCGAAAAGCCTGCGTTTATTTGATTAAAATGATTCTTCCACTGGTATATTGTTTCATCATGCTGCTCTGCTCTAATTATTTAACAGCTCGTCCATATTAAATCAATTAAACATGTCCTCCTCCAGTGAATGTCGCGGGCACTATTCTTTTCCCGACCGCTCTGCTGGATGATAACAACCTGACATGAGCTCGCTGAGAGACATTCACTGAGGATTTGAGAAAACTTAATGATCGGATCATTTCTGCTTTTGCTTCTGCTGTAGTTTGACCTATAGAAGACTGGAAACTACGTCGTGACAGGCGTACAGTGACTGAAAGGACCCTGCGGACGCTCACTGATGACGTCTGTGTGCACTTTGATACATGCCTGTGTAAAATGTTTTACATTTTAAAAAAAGATAGAATCACTGCGCTCAAACGTTACTTTTTTAAATCAATAAATCAATGCAAATTACAATAGTTTCAAATGAAAAACAAATGATCCTTATAATATTAAAGAATTATTTATTTTTATTATGCAACATAGATCAGTGAATCGATGAATGAAAAACTTAAATTGTGATCTGCGTAGAGTTTTGTAGGCAGAATTTTTAGAATCAAATTGATTCTAAAAATCACACCGCTGCCATTAATATGTATAGGCTACAGTTATACAAAAATCACACAAAAGCCATTATTTATACTAAAACACTGGCCCTCAGTTGTTCCAGTGTGATGGAGGGGCGGAGTCATCATCAGGTACAGGTAGATTGTTCAGTAATAGGTGAAAGTGAAACCTTTGGTGAAACTGGGGCAGGATTGTTCTCTTTTCGATCTTTATACATTCTCTCTTATCAACATTTTGTTAATATCATGTAATTTATAAAATATCGATAATTTATTCAGACACTTTTGTGAACAATGTTGAGTTAAAGGTAAGTCATGAACCAACAGAAACACATTTACCTGAGCAACTGTGACTATGAGACTTGAGATCAGATGTTTAATCGGTTAGGTAGAACTACAAGTGATACTAAATCATATACATCAATAAAAATAGATAAATCCAAATAATGCTGTGTGTAGATACACGTATTTGTGTCCTGATTTGGACTAATTTAATCAGTTGATAGTAGATGTTTATTGTATTTGGTCCATCAGTGTAAATATGAAATATTCAGAGGAAAAACACATATGATAACACACCATTCTGTTTATCTGCTTATTATAATGTTTTATTTTCATTTTTTTCTTTTTAGTATCTGTCCTTCAGAGATATCATCCCAAGATGTATTTACATAAATGTATTTACTTATTAATTTAATGTATATTTACATTTAATATATTGATCATAAATATATGGAAATCTTGTTCCTTAAGGGCAGTTATTGACAAATAATCTACTACCCACTGATATGGTTTAAAGCTGTTGTTATCCAGTTTTTGGCCTTCAAATGTATTTAACCTCCACCAGCTAGCTCAGTTTTTTGAACCTCAGTGATTATAAAACTCTGCTCATGGCACAAGTATGTACTGCAGACACATTGTGTATTTGTTTCCTGCTTTGTCTTGACTTGGTTTAACCAGTTTTCTTTCAACAGACAGTGTTTGTAAATGAGTATCTCACTTTTGGACAGAAACTTAAATGTAAGTATTATTCTAAGGCAAAAAGCATGTATGCTGACACACTTTTCTATGTTTTCTCATTTCCATTTTTTTTTTCTTAATATTTTCTTTTTAGCATCTGTCTCAGAGATGAAGTTCATTTGTTTGACTCTCCTGCTTGTTAGTGGAATTACAGATTCAAGATCAGGTAATTTATTCATCATTGTGAATAATACTTTATATTTATAATTTTGTACAGTACTGTCTGTCTGGAACAACATTAGGGTAAAAACCTTTAGGATGTGTAGTTCAGACCTGCTCTCTTTCTCTTATAACAGAGCAGTATGAAGTAGTGGGAGCTGCAGATCCTGTATTTGCTGTAGCTGGTGAAGATGTGATTCTGTCCTGTTCAGTCAAACCCAGCTTCAGTGTTGTGGACATGAGAGTGGAGTGGTTTAGACTTGATCAGAAAGACTCACAAGTGCATCTCTATGAGGATCATGAAGACAGAAACACAGAGCAGATTCAGTCCTACAGAGGGAGAACAAAACTGAATCATCAAGAACTACAGAGAGGAAACGCATCACTCAAACTCTCATCAGTCAGAGTCTCTGATGAAGGACATTATAAGTGTTTTATTCAGTCTGAATCCTGGTCTGATGATGCCATTATTAATGTCAAAGTTGAAGGTGAGGAAACCAGTGAAATCTAGCATACTCTTTTCATGGAAGCCAAAATAACAACAGAATGTTCTTCTTGTTGATCTGTAGCTGTAGGACGTCCTCCAGTGATCACTGTAGATGGGTTTGATCGTTCAGGAGGGCTTCATCTACAGTGTGAATCTGAAGGTTGGTATCCTGAACCTGATCTTGAGTGGCTGGACAGTGAAGGAGTCAGTTTGAGTTCAGAAACTACAGAGAAACACAGAAACACAGATGGATTCAGTGTGAAAAACACCATCACTGTACATCACAGTGGCAAGATTCACTGCAGAGTCAAAATGAAACATCACATGCTGGAGACACTGATTGACACCTCAAGTAAGTGCTGACACATCTGTTATTGTACTTGTTTGTCGTGTTCTCAAGATATTTTTGATGCAGTAAAAAGAATGAATGATTATGAGCTTATTATGTAAAGCTAGAAACAATATCCCTGCTGACAGGGAATGTTCTCATAACTTGTGAACTAATGAGAACTAATGTTCTCTCAAAGTTATGAACAAAAGATCTTCATACAATAATGTTCTCAAAAGGTTAGCACAAAAACGTTAATTATAAATTGTTTATTGAAGTTTTTTTAAATGATGTTGGGAGAAAACGTTCAAAGAACAACATTCTAGGAACGTTTAGAATGACTTCAAATGAATATGGTTGTGTGCTGTTTTAATTGCCTGATTTTTTTTTAGAAATTGCGCGCAGCGGTACTCTCCCAGGTTTAGGAAACTGTCCTCTGTAAAAACCATTGCACACACACACTTTTGGGTTGTACTGTTGTGTTGATTTTCAACTTTCAGAAGACTAAATAAAGTGCTTTTGCTTTCACATAGAAACACTCAGCTTCTCCACAACATGACTGCGACAACATTACTACAATAACTCTTTGCCTATGAAATAGCAAAGTATTAAGTTTAACGAAAACTTTTAGCACGTTTTTACTATTACAGCTCTCAAGGTTAACTTATCGTGTAAAGTGTTGATTATAATATTTAGATCTATGGCATTATGTTTAGATCATGACATAAAAGGTTGCAGTGATGAGCATGTAGAGGATCACAGATGTTGAACACATGCAGCGATCTCATCATAGCAACTCGATTTCTGCACACTAATGAATTCTTTAATAACTAACTGCAAACACACTGTAAATAAGAGATTCGTTGATTATTACGGGAGATTTTGTGAGTCCAGAACTTAAGGGGCGGTCACACTGCACTTTTCACTCCCTTGACTTCCATAAAAACGCATGCGAATGCGTCAGATAGGAAACGCAACCTCGTGCGAAAAGTTTCACATTTTGCTGTGTGTACAATATACTGTCCTGTACATTTTATTTTTATTTTTTTCCATATCTATATTTATTAGATTTCTTTAGTGTTTGTATTCTGATAATAATTGCACTAAGCGGACCTGAGTTACATTTAACTGTTGGTTATATATTCTCTATATAACTGTATGTGACAAATAAAAATCTTGAATCTTGAAATTTCACACGTTTAAAGTCTAGTGTGACCGCGGCTTTAGTCTCTGATAAACTCACGCTGTTTGATTGACAGCTCCAGCGATTGTAAAGGGATTGTATTCTTTGATTGCTTTCTATTCATAATTTAATCACAGTTTAAATAATTATATTAAATTAAATTATTTTCATCCTTCTAAGAGAAACAGTGTGAAATTGACCATTAACTCATCACTGGTTTGATTTACTGGCACATAGACAAAGAACATCTGACTGTACACAAACCATTACAATTGGGGGGGTAATGCTATTTCATGCATTCTGACTTATTTACACTATTAAAGAGTTGCATTCTCATGCTAAACATGGCCAAAGTTTCAAAACATGAGTTGGACGTATGACGGAGAATTTCTGTGCCAAAGCCACTTCTTACAGTTTTGGTACAGGATTCAGAGAGTTTTTTTTTTTTTTGAGTGTGTCCTGTATGATGTCAAAAGATATCCTTGATGACGTCTGCATCCTTCAAACTTTGATCTCCGAAAGACGCAGCCTCCGAAATGAGACGCAGCTCCTGTAAACAACGGAGTGTGTTTTTGGTTGTGAGGGAAAGATTACCTTTTTCAGCTTCCCAAAGAACCCAGCATTAAGGGAACAGAGGATGAAGTTTGTTTTTCCGGGGCAGCGGAGTTGCTGGGATTTTGGTGATGAATTCTTTGTAAACAAGTCCCAGTTCAGCACTGGATTTGCAGATCGGGGGCCGTGAGTAAAACTGCATCAGATGTCTGTGTTTTGTCGGGAGTCGGCGCGCAAGTGCATATAATGTAAACCAAGGCCATAACCATGTCTTGAACATTGTGGGGGACCTTTTTTTTTTTTTTTTTTTTTTTTTTTTTTTTTTTTTTTTTTAAATAAAGCATAAAGAAACAAAACAGTGAATGAAATTGCTGCTAATACAATGCTATATCAGATATGTACAATAACAATTGTAGAAAAAAAATAACATTACGATGTCCAGAATTCAATTTCAATAGTACATTGAGAACTCATGTTTAATGTGATAGTTTCACAATACAATATATTGTTAGTTCCGAGATTCTTCAATGTAGTGAATAAATACAGAGATCCACAATGAATATTTGAATTTCCTCGTGGTATATTTTTGTTAACAGTATCAAAGGTTGCATGTTCTAATCCGCCCTTGCATATTTTTTTTATTTTATTTTTTTCCTCATTAAAATCAAAGATGTCCATCAATGGTTGTATATCAAGAGCAGGGACACATTTGTGTGCATTTGTTTTGTGATTTTACCAGAAAAATAGGACCTCTGCAATGGCGTTAAAGGATTAGTTCACTTTCAAATTAAAATTTCCTGATAATTTACTCACCCCCATGTCATCCAAGATGTTCATGTCCTTCTTTCTTCAGTCGAAAAGAAATTAAAGTTTTTGATGAAAACATTCCAGGATTTTTCTCCATATAGTGGACTTCAATGGCCTCCAAATGGTTGAAGGTCAAAATTACAGTTTCAGTGCAGCTTCAAAGCGTTCTATGCGATCCCAGACGAGGAATAAGGGTCTTATCTAGAGAAACCATCACTCATTTTCTAAAAAAAAACCTATAAATTATATACGTTATATACGGCTGGCGTTTTCCATGCGTTTTTAGACGTGACATGACGTGAACGGCCTCTAAATCGAATGCAGATGGTTTCATTATGTGGATAAAAACAATATGCGCCATCTTGATGCATCAAGATGGCGCCGCGCATGGCAGCCACAGTGCTTAGCTCTTCAGTGTTTGTTCTGTTTTTGTTAGTTTTTCCTGTTTTCTGTTTTTCAAACACCATCAGCTTTACCAGGGATGAACTGCTGAACATTCGGCAGTACACACCACAAAATCTTTTACTGGATTTCGATTATTCAGACGTTTTGTTGAATGTTGTAGTCGGCGGAGCGGCAGCGCTGTTTAGACGCTTCAGGACGCGCAGACGGGGAAAGCGCGCCGGCGCCCTCGTGAAGCTCAGACAGCGCGGATTAAGAACGCCGCTGCCTAGCATCCATCTGGCGAATCTCCGCTCTCTGCCCAACAAAACGGACGAACTCCTTCTGCTCTCCCGGACCAATAAGGATTTCTCGAACTCGGCTGCTCTGTGCTTCACGGAAACCTGGCTGAACGACGCCATTCCGGACAGCGGGTTAAGTCTGCCGGGCTTTCAGCTGTTTAGATCAGATCGCGACGCAGAATCAACGGGGAAATCGCGCGGCGGCGGGACGTGCTTTTACATCAACGAAAGGTGGTGTTCAGATGTAACGGTGTTACAGAAGATGTGCTGTCCAGATCTTGAAACACTCTTCATTAACTGCAAACCGTTCTATTCGCCGCGGGAGTTTTGCTCGTTCATTCTGGTGAGCGTCTACATTCCTCCGCAAGCACACGTGAGCTCAGCTTTACAAGCCTGTTTTGAATGGACTGATTGGAGTGTTTTTGAAGCTGCTGCCACCGATCTGGACGAGCTCACAGAGACTGTTACATCATATATCAGTTTCTGTGAGGATCTGTGCATTCCTACAAAGACTCATTTAACTTACAACAACGACAAACCCTGGTTCACTGCAAAACTCAGCCAGCTCCGTCAGGCCAAAGAAGATGCTCGCAGAAAAGGGGACAGAGTCTTGTACAAACAGGCCAAATACACACTGGAAAAGGAGATCAAAGTGGCAAAGAGGAATTATTCTGATAAACTTCGGAATCAGTTCTCTTCTAATGACACAGCTTCAGTGTGGAAAGGTCTGAAAGACATTACCAACTACAAGACACCATCCCCCAGCTCTGTGGAGAATCAACAACTGGCAGACGATCTGAATGGGTTTTATTGCAGGTTTGAAAAATCACCATTCACACCTCCAACAACCCCCGTCTCCCCCACACCTGCAATTCAGTTAAGTGAAGATGACGTGCGCTAGGTCTTCAGAAAGAACAAGAGAAGAAAGGCACCAGGCCCAGACAGCGTTTCACCAGCCTGTCTGAAAACCTGCGCTGACCAGCTGGCCCCCATCTTCACACAGATCTTCAACAGATCACTGGAGCTGTGCAAAGTCCCCTCATGCTTCAAACGCTCCACCATCATCCCCATCCCAAAGAAACCCAAAATCACTGGACTAAATGACTACAGACCTGTGGCTCTAACGTCTGTGGCCATGAAGTCATTTGAAAGACTGGTTCTGGCTTTTCTGAAGGACATCACTGGACCCTTACTGGACCCCCTGCAGTTTGCTTACAGAGCAAACAGGTCTGTGGATGATGCAGTCAATATGGGACTGCATTATGTTCTCCAGCATCTGGACAGACCAGGGACTTATGTGAGGATCCTGTTTGTGGACTTCAGCTCTGCTTTTAACACCATTGTCCCATCACTCCTCCAGCCTAAACTAACTCAGCTCTCCGTGCCCACCTCTGTCTGTCAGTGGATCACCAGCTTCCTGACAGACAGGCAGCAGCTAGTGAGGCTGGGAAAATTCTCATCCAGCACCCTCACCATCAGCACCGGCGCCCCTCAGGGCTGTGTTCTCTCCCCACTGCTCTTCTCCCTCTACACAAACGACTGCACCTCTAAAGACCCCTCTGTCAAGCTCCTGAAGTTTGCGGATGACACCACACTGATCGGCCTCATCCAGGACGGTGACGAGTCTGCTTACAGACTGGAGGTTGAACAGCTGGCTGTCTGGTGCAGTCTTAACAACCTGGAGCTCAACACGCTCAAGACAGTGGAGATGACCGTGGACTTCAGGAGAAACCCCCCTGCTCTTTCCCCACTCACCATCATGAACAGCACTGTGGCAGCAGTGGAGTCATTCAGGTTCCTGGGCACCACCATCTCCCAGGACCTGAAGTGGGACAACCACATCGAGTCCATTGTGAAAAAGGCCCAGCAGAGGTTGTACTTCCTTCGCCAGCTGAGGAAGTTCAACCTACCACAGGAGCTGCTGAAACAGTTCTACTCTGCCATCATTGAATCCATCCTCCGCACTTCAATTACCGTCTGGTTCAGCTCAGCTACCAAATCTGACCTCAGAAGACTACAGAGGGTAGTCCGGTCTGCTGAGCGAATCATTGGCACAACCCTCCCCACTCTCCAAGAACTGTACTTATCCAGAGTGAGAAAAAGGGCAAAGAAGATCACTCTGGACCCCTCACATCCAGCACACTCCCTCTTTGAACTGTTGCCATCCGGTCGACGCTACAGAGCCCTGAGCACCAGAACGACCAGACACAGGAACAGTTTCTTCCCTCAAGCAATCCATCTCATGAACACTTAACAAACACGGAACACACAACACTATTACACATTATTTACTTAAAACACTTATTTATATCTCAATTTGCACACATAATTGTACATACAATTGTCTATAATATATATTGTCTTTTGCTTTTTTTGCACTTTGTCTATCTTGTAAATTTGTATATTATTATTTTATTTTTATTATGTGTCTTGTCTTGTCGCTGTCACTCTGTTGCACTGTGGAGCTTCTGTCACTAAAACAAATTCCTAGTATGTGTAAACAACATACCTGGCAATAAAGCTCTTTCTGATTCTGATTCTGATTCTGATTCTAAAAACAAAAATGTGTCTCCAAATATACTTGGGCGGCTGTTGATATATCTGGGCGGCCCTCCCAGGTAAAGTCTGTGTGTGAAGCACTGAGCAGTGCAAGAATTTCAAATATTGGGGGGGACTTCCCTTTTTTTTATAATGATGTGTCATGATCCTGGCTTCTTCTCTTTCTCTGTCTCCCTCTTGTGGTCACACACTCACGCACACACTTCCACTTCTCCGCTCATTATCTCTTTCAGCTGGTTCCCCTTTCGTTCCCTTCTCCTCACCTGTCCCCTTTTTCCTCTTGATTGTCTCTGCTTCTTATTCCCTCTTCCTAGCCCTGTCTTGTTGTCGGATTATTCAATGACCTCTCGTGAGAAACGTCTGTTTTCCTGTCCTGTCCTGTCCTGTCCTGTCCTGTCCTGTCCTGTCCTGTCCTGTCCTGTCCTGTCCTGTCCTGTCCTGTCCTGTCTGATCTGTGGAAAGTGAAGTCATTATTTCTGCTGTGAGTTATACTGCCATTGGACTGTGTATTATCCAGCTGTGCCTGTTTGCAGAGTACCTGTTCTGCGCTCGTCCTTGGCTGTTCACCCTGACTGCCGTCTTCACTATTTCTGACTGGCTGAATGCATCTCGGGGTCCCTGCCTCTGTCCTCGTGGAAGTTTATGCAGATATTCTTTGATCCAGTCGTCTGGCTGTTTCCGTTCTGGCTCTGTTTAATGCCTGTGATTTGTGTTCTAATTACTCAGTGAGGACTATTTACTTTTCTCATTAAAGACTGTTAACTGCATCCTGCCCTGGGGTGCGTTTCCCGAAAGCATCGTTGGTGAACCATGGTCGTAAGTCCCATTGAACTCTATTGGTAACGACGGAACTTGCGACCATAGTTCGCTTTGGGAAACGCACCTCTGGTCTTCCATCGTTCTTACCTAACATGTTGTTGCAGCTAGCATGCGATCTCTATGCAAAAGCTGTGCGTGCTTGAGACTCTTTAGCTTCACCCACGGAAAGACTCGGTTTAGCATATCTATCTTTTATAAATATGACAAAACTTTTCGGAGATATGAAGGATGCATTGTTACTCTATATGTACTCAAGATTAACAGATTGGTGAGATTTTCATCATTTACTCACCCTCAAGATGTTCAAAATCTGTATAATTTTCTTTGTTCTGTTGAACACAAAGGAAGATATTTTTGAAAAAAAATGTTGAACTGTTTTGGGGCACCATTGATTTCCATAGTAGGTTTTTTCCTACTATGGAAGTAAGTGGTGCCCCAAAGTGGCCTTGTTACAAACTTTCTTCAAAATATCTTCCTTTGTGTTCAACAGAACAAAGAAAATTATACAGATTTGGAACAACTTGAGGGTGAGTAAATGATGATATAATTTTAATTTTTGGGTGAACTATCCCTTTAAGGCAGAGACAATGAGCTCATTGAAGTAATGAATACATGTTGATTAGGAACAAGTGATTAGGATATATAGCAACATTTGGAATGGTGTGTTGATCCAGAGTTTGCGTCATCTGAAGTCCTCGCAGGGGTTGGGGTCATCTCTTCACATGTGTTGAGGCATTTGAAGTCTTCATAAGAGGATGGATCCAACCAGAGCTGATGTACTCTCTAGTCACCTCAGGACGGGCATCCTGAGATAAAACAGAAAAGCAAATGGAGAATAATTTTCATAATATTAACCAATGACAATCATGTGCATTTGATCTGATATAACTGGAGTACAAGGATATGAGATGCATTATGTGAACGCTTGGTTAAAGAGATTTGTCTTTAATCTAGATTTACACTGGTTGAGTGAATCTGAGACCTGAACATTATCAGGAAGGCTGTTCCAGAGTTTAGGAGCCAAATGCTGAAATGCTCTCCTTCCTTTAGTGGACTTAGATCTTAGATACAACCAGAAGCCCAGAGTTTTGTGATCTTAAAGAGCGTGAAGGATTGTAGGGTGATAGAAGATCAGTTACGTACACAGGAGCTAAACTGTTTGGGGCCTTATAGGTCAGTAGCAATACTTTATAATTGATACAGAACTTAACAGGTAACCAGTGTAGAGATGATAAAATTGGTGTTTTATGATCATATTCATATAGAAACTGCATTTTGGACTAATTGTAGCTTGTTTATTAAGGATGCAGGACAACCAGCTAGTAATGCATTACAGTAATCTAGTCTAGAGGTCATGAATCAGACTAATATTCATATTCATCCACAGCAAGGGTGTAGAGTTACATTCAAGCTATTTTAAGACATGAAGAAAAAATTATTTTCACAGGAAAAATATTTAAATAAGTTGTGATCAAAGAAGGGACTTTAACATTAAGGAAACTGGACGTTTTTTATGTTCTTGGAATGTTACAAATAAACTTGTGTATGTGAATTTAAATTATTCATAAATATGGTGTAAGTGCATGTTGATTAATGATTTGCATAATCCCCGCCTATGAATTAGGCTTCATGTCCAGGAACTCTATGTAATCTTCTGGACTCCTTTCTCAGGTTTGGCTCCAGTATATTGCAAAAATGCAAAATAGACTAAAAGGCCATGCCTAATAAAAAATATTCAATTAACGTGTGTCTGCCATATCTGAAAAATTCCAGATGCTCTTCTGAAAACGTCCAGCTTGGGGCAGCTGAGACGCTTTGGTTGCTTTGATTTGGAATATCTACAGCACTAAAGTGTTGCTAGTGTCTCATTTTGAAGAATATCACTGAATATACAAAATGCAGTAATCAGTCACATTAATGTCATTGTTATTCAGTCGTTGTACAAGGAGGAGGGTTGGACAGTGTAGTATTTGTCCCGCCCCTCCTCCACTGTGATTGGACGGCTGTGTAAAAAGTGTCAGTGACGAGCGCTGAGTTTTACCCAAAGTTGGAGAGTTTAACTCTGTTACAATCAATCAATCAAAAGGGCAAACAAACTCGTGAAATATTATTATGGTAGTGTTATCAAAATGAAGTGTCATCGGTGTCATCACAGAATGTTTAACGCACCATTTATTAGGCCTACATGTGGTAGGGAGCAGGAATACATTAATTTCGTACCAACTACCTTTTTGGAAAATTTTAAAATACATTAATTGGACACCTCTGATAACAGATCACTCTAAATTGTAATGTAGATGCATTTTCATGAGTAAAATTTACATCAGAACAGTGTAGCGGGGCAGGCTTCAGGGAGTAATTCAATTACACCAGAGATACAAAACCTTCATGAAAAATGTATTAATGCTGCTACGCCACCCCTTTAAAATAAGGGGAAACTGAATACGGATAGTATCAGACACACACAGGTTCATTACCATGAAGGGCAGAGACAATGGGCATCAATATACAAAATGTTTATTAAAGAAAATCAAGTTTTTAATGTTGTTTATATGTCTATGTAGTGTTTTTAATATGCTTTAAGACAAACCATGTGCAAATTCATAAGTCGGCACTATTGCTGAGTATTTTAAGTTTGAAACTGCAGTAAACCAAAAACCTGCGGTTTGAAATCGGTGGTGTTTGTGACGTCACAGACTACCTTGTAACCAATCACAACAATGTGCCGGCAGGCTTTAGCATATCATTAACTATGACCGCTCTGAAGCAGGAAAGTCTCGAGAGAAGCCAGGTTATCCTGGTAAATTTTTTGTTGATATGAAAAATTGTGTAGATTTATCAATATATCAAGTCTATTACGATGTTATGATGAACTAAATGCCTTTCTCCACTGACGTTCTGAGTTGTTCAAAGCGTTTGTAAGGATACTGATTGTTAGAAGGCAGCTGTCTGACTCTGAGATGAAGAACAGGAACAGTGTGTGTAACATTAGCAACACATTATTAGCTGTTTGATAATGTAGTCAATCAAAAGGCTAATTATATTCATATTAATTAATGACAAAACCATCGCAAGGGCTGTGTCAAGTGTTTGAGCGCATATGGGCTCACACCAAAGTAAAGTGACAGCTGACTTGAAGTAAAGCCAATAAAGTTCATGTTTTTGTCCTTCGTAATACTTTAATACTATAAAACATAGCTAAAACAATATTGCTCTGAGCGTGTGACCGTGATTCATGTGCATATGTCAGTCAGTGTGGAATCGCACGCCAAGTTCTGAGAGAGATATTTAGTCCATTATAAATTCAGATTTTGGACGCCTCTGGAATGGATCAAACCAGAGATATGTGCATTTATTTTTCAAAAAAAAAAATCATAATTATTGCATAAATATTAATTAGTATCATGAAATTTTCTCAAAATACAAAATAAAAAAGTAAAAATATTATTGACCAAAAAGAAATTACATTGCTTTTGCTGAGGGAGAAAAAGATTTAATTTTAGGGCTCTGGTCACTTTTGACTGTGAAGAGCACCAGTGTGACTCCTAAATGAGGAGCACCTGAGGGTCATGAAACCCCAAAACACATTTTTTGAGATGTGAACACATATGTACAGGCTGCACATCACTGAAAACACTAAAGGTACTCATTAAGTTTGTTCATAAGTGGAAATTAGTTATTTTTACATTTTTTAGAGCAAGGTTTAAAGGTTTGGTGCAACAGAATTATTAGATAAACCTTAATTTAATCTAGATTAAACTTGCTCCTTATTGGTGCAATCCACCCTTAATGTGCTTATTTACTTTGTTTTGCAGATAATAGGTTTATTTCTTGGAGGACATCAGTGATCCTGAGTTCAGTTTTTCTTGCACTCAGTGTGATTGCTGGATTACTGATCGCTGTATTTGCTCATAAATACAGAGGTAAAGTTCTTGTTTTCATGTATATCTAACTAAATAAGGCAGCCTGGGAATATTTTTTTAATATGTTTTATTCTATTTTTATTCATTTTTCAATCATTTATTATTAAAAAAGTTGTGAACAATGTCATTTCCACCACATCTAAAATGATTGTGTAGTGTGTTTAATATCAATCTATGATGAAAACTTTGTTGGCTGGTTTCCTTGGTTGAACATTGCAGTTTTACAGGTGGGGTAAGTAGTTTTTCAGAAACACTGTAGGACATTATTGATATTTGAAATCAACCAAAATAAACCCACCTCTCTCTTCATTGCTCCGCCTCCAAAACTCACCCTCCAATCCTAACCACCCTGCTCTGTTTATCACAGCTGACGGGCAACAAAATGCTTCACGAAAAATAAAGCGCAGTTGATGAACGAATGACAAGGAAGCACAAAAAATTAACATACACAAGAGGAAATACAAACAAGTGTTCGTTATTAGTCGCCAGCAGCTCCAGACAATAATGACACTCAAACCCAGCGTTACTCACATGTGGAGCGCAATCGAAGCAGCCTTCGCGTCTGTTTTCAGGCCTTCCCATTAGGGCTGGACGATTAATCGAAAAGTACTCGAAATTCAGAACCTCTAACCGACGTAATTTTCCCATGTCGGTTATTTCTGTTATTTAATCCTGTTAATACTTCCCCCTTAAAAACATACTAGCGTGTGTATCCACGTGACTCCGCCCCGTCCAGTCAGTGGCATAAAAGCAACACAGAGGTGAACGCCGGTTCAACACATAGTGATGGCACATGAGCGGTGAGCCTTGCGCCTTCTCTAAACTTTGTCTTTTGTATTTGTTTTAAGGTTTGCCAGTTTGGACATTAGACGATCGGATGTGTATTATTATATCGAGCTACCATGTTCGTGCAACTGCACTGTAGCATGAATACTCATACAAACTGTAGCTTTATAAAACGTGAAGATCACATGCACAGAGAGCAATGCAGAGACTAGTTGTCAGCGCTGTCCTGTGATTTCTCACTAAAGCTTAGAAACTCAACTTACCATAGCATATATTTTTCTACTTTTGAAGGAACTATTTACAACCCACAGCTTCACAATTAATAGAGACGGTATGAACTAGGTGAACTATGAGGGCTAAAAAGAAAAAAAAAATCATTAATTGTAATCGAGGTAAAATGTTCAATTAATTAGGGCCCGAGCACCGATGGTGTGAGGACCCTATTGGAATTGCTCAGCCAATTATTCTTCTTCTCCAAAATGAATCGCATTTTTGAGGGCCTAAACGTTCTCAAAAACTCATGAAACTTTGCACACACGTCGGATGTGGTGAAAATTTACATCTGATATGGGTTTCAGAATTAGGTGTGGCAAAATGGCTCGATAGCGCCACCTACAAAATCGTGCTACGTTTCACGTACAGTTATGAAATTCGGTAGACAGATGTAACAGCCCAATACCTACAAAAAAGCCCCTGGGTGCAAAGTTTGTAAACCCAACAGGAAGTGAGATATTTTGAATTTTCTCTACAAAATTTTGGAAGTTTTTGCCATTTCCACATGTTGTACTTTAACAAACTCCTCCTAGAGCTTTAATCAGATCAACATCATATTTGTTCAGTCTAATCTAAAGGCATTTGAGACGTTAAATTGCGAAGATCTAGAGTTTTCGCTGAAGGGCGTGTCCGTGGCGGCCTGACAAATTTCGATGTTTCGCCATGAAACAGGAAGTTGTTGTAACTCGGGCATACAATGTCTGATCTGCCCCAAACTTCACATGTTTTATTAGAGTCCTGGCCTGAATACATCTCTATGGCAATATTCAGTTACAGTCATAGCGGCACCTGGGGGCAACAGGAAATGACATGTTTTACACTGTGATTAACTCCTCATAGAGATTAAACCAGAAGCACATCATATATGGTCAGTCTAATCTTAAGGCCTTTGAGATGTTAAATTGCAAAGATCTTGAGTTTTCGTTGAAGGGCGTGTCCGTGGTGACCGACAAAGTCTGATGTTTCGCCATGTAGGGTGAATCACTTTTTTGAGGGCCGAAACATACTCAAAAACTCATGAAACTTTGCAGATGCGTCAGAAGTGGTGAAAATTTACGTCTGATATGGGTTTCAGAATTAAGTGTGGCAAAATGGCTCGATAGCGCCACCTGAAAAATTTCAACGAAGTGCCCCTGACACTACGTTTCACGTACAGGTATGAAATTTGGTACACACATCTAACAGCCCAATACTTACAAAAAAGTGTGAAATCTGAAAACCAACAGGAAGTCAGATATTTTGAATTTTCTTTGCAAAATTTGTGCAGTTTTTGCCATTTCCAGACGTTGTACTTTAATGAACTCCTCCTAGAGCTTTAATCAGATCAACATCATATTTGGTCAGTCTAATCTAAAGGCCTTTGTGACGTTAAATTGCGAAGATCTTGAGTTTTCACTGAAGGGCGTGTCCGTGGCGGCCTGACAAAGTTCGATGTTTCGCCATGAAACAGGAAGTTGTTGTAACTCGGGCATACAATGTCTTATCTGCCAAACTTCACATGAGTGATAAAAGTCCTGGCCTAAAGACATCTATATGACAGTATTCAGTTAGCTATAGCGCCACCTGTTGGCAGCAGGAAGTGTGGCACTTTTACATGATTTTGCTATAATTCTCCTTTATTTACTCACTTACATGCATGTCGCCCACTTTTCACTGTTTTCCTGAGGCCAACAGGTGGCGGTTAGCCCGGGTGCGAGGGCCCTTTCAACACTGCTTGCAGCTTTAATTGAGGTTTGGATTTTAGGCCATAATAGTCCTGCCCTACTTCCCATTTAGCTCTCTCCAGCACTGGAAAGCTTTTCTAATATTAACACAGGTCTCAAAGCGCTTGCCCAGTCATAAACCTTCATTCAGTGATATTCTTTTGAGCTCTTTTGTATTGTGTCTCATCTCTCTTTCTGCAGTTTTTTTTTTCTTTTTCAAATCTCCCTCTCTCTCATTCTGTCTCCTTGTTGACCATCATACGCCCCCTAATGCTGACTGGCTGCATGTTTGTGAAACAAAGCTTAAGCTATTCCTAGACTCAAATGCATGTTTGAGCTGTTTTAACTTGTACTGATATATCTTAAAACATGTCAGTGCTATTGTTTTGTCTCAAGATACACACTGATGATGGGAAGTACTGAGGAAAATGTCTTTGTCCCAAACACTATGGAAGGAAATGTACACTGTAAAAAAACTTAATTTTCTGGAAAATAATTTTTTACAGTCTTTTTCTTTTATTTTAAATTGTACTCAAAACTATATCTGTAAAATTAACAAAGTTGAGTGTTATTTTAAGTATTAGGCCATTTATGACAAATTACAGTAATTCTCATTTTTTATACTGAAAAATCACTGCATTATTTATACAGTATTTTTCTGTTTTTTTAAATTACATTTACAAATGTATGTAAAATTACAAAATAATGGCGATAATAATTTGTGAAATCTCCACCAGATAACACAAAGGAACAGTTGGCATCGTTGTATATAGTCATATTATATATAGTGTTGTAATTATTCTGAATTTTCTTCAGCACACAAACAACTAAAGAATGAGAAGAACAGAATACAACATGAGAAATTTGTCTTTATTAAATCATTTAATTCAGTATTAATGTCAAGTCTGTTTTCATCCGCAAAATATTTAATCAAAATATGTCCTTTCAAATACTTTTGTGTATATCTTAGGTCCTGTGATTTGTAGTTATTGTGATTATATTCAAATTTAATGCTTCTGTTGACTGAATTCTGTTTTCTCTTGTCTGATTTTTCTTCAGAACACATTCAGCTTCGGAATGAGAAGAACAGAATACAAGATGAGAAGAACATAATACAAGATGAGAAGAACAGAATACAAGATGAGAAGAACAGAATACAAGATGAGAAGAACAGTATACAAGATGAGAAGAACAGAATACAAGATGGTGAATTTGTCTTTATTAAATTATTAATTAATTATTCATTTAAAGTGTGTTTTCAGCCATTGAATATATACTTAATAATAATAATATCTTAATAATATCTACTATATCATTAAAGTTTGTGTATATATTGGGTTTGGTAAATGGTTACCGGTTGTAATGTATATTTATTCAGTCACAGATACACTTATATGATGTTAACACATCCTACACCATAAAAAAAAGCATTTTTACAGAGAAAATTATTGAACTGATTTCACTTTTTTATAAAACTGCTAAATGTCCTTAAAAATGCAGACATTCAGACTACTGAAAAAACAGAATTATTCTTTTTCTTCCTTAAATAAAGGTAAATGTCATGAAGTTGAACCTGAGATGTCCATGAATATACATAAATAATGACTGAACATTACTGAAGACATCTGATTTTAAATTTAACCATTAAAATAGAGTAAAACTAAATAAAACACACACGCACACACACAAATGAATTAAATTGGATGCACTGCTATAAAAAAAAAAGAATTTTTGTTTTCCAGTAAAAAGATCTAAACATCATTAAATCAAGATACATTTACTTGACTGTATTGAAGTCTTATTTTCTGAAAAATTGAACAAAATTAGCTTCAAACTTTGAAGTGTTGCGAGTGCAAAGGTTTTGCACGTCCGTCTAGTGCAAGTTTAGACAGGAAAACAATGGAAAAGTAGTGCATTGGAATGGAAAAATGCATGTTTCTGTGTGAACGAAATTACAGAAGAACGTTTTAAGGACAAAAACCTGACAAACGTCTTGAAATACATCATCTGAACAATGTTTTGAGGCGTGACTGTAGTAAAAGTGGAAAAACTGGCTCCGGCCGTTGAATTATTAGAGAAATAATACTCACCCGAGGTGTAACAGCCGCTCAGCTTCACGTCGTGATCGCATTACCACTTCAGGTGTGCATCATTTTTCTAATAATTCAGCGGCCCATCATCAATTATTCCTTACACGTGTGCTGTGTCATGTCTTTTCTTCTTAGTAAGCAATAATGACCACTGCAGACTTGAATTAAAATAAACAATCTGTTTACTGAACTTCATGAACTGGATCACACAGATGCAGCGCACACACATTGAATCAGTCACATTTTCTTCTGCACACTCTCACTTGCTCACTATGCATTATGGGTAGAATTTTTTCTTAAAGCTGAACAATCTAATAAATGGCAATTTAAACTTTATCTGTTATTATCAATGACAATTAATTAAACATTCTGTTATTGCTGTTATTACTCTAAATAATTCACAACATGCTGTTGCTAATGGTTAGTTTGAGGTGTTAATGTTAAGTTGATGTTTATATGGTTATATTTGGTTACAGGTTTGTATTTTAAAGTTATATTAATCAATATTATTTATTAGTTCACTCAAATGAAATACACTCACACTATTATTACAGTAACACACTGTTAAATGAATTACAATAGGAGAAGTGTAACTGTGCTTATATATTTCACTGTTAATGTTCAATTTAAGCACATTATTGTAGTTCAAGGTTAGCTTGACTTCTTCCTGTTTCAGTCTAAATATGTCACTTCAGTTGATGGTCTCTGACTGTTTTTTCCATTAATGGTAAACGTTTGCAGTTCTTTATACATATTTTTTTACAGTGTTTAAACAACTAAATTATCTATTTGTCAGAGTTATAATTATAATATAATTTCAATGTTATTTTCTCATCTTTTTCTTTATTTTCTTTAGAACGTGATCAACTTTTACAAAGTCTGAAGATGATTATAACACAAGGTGAATTTGTTTGGCTTTATTAAAATATGAACTACTTTTGAATTGTTTTACAAATCAATGAATGAATAAACTGTGCATTCATATATGTATACATTATATTTTATTATAAGATATACAGTCGTGCTCAAAATTATTCATACCCTTGGTAAATATGACCAAAGAAGGCTGTGAAAATAAATCTGCATCGTTAATACTTTTGATCTTTTATTTAAAAAATCTACAAAAAATCAAACCTGTCATTGGAGAATAATAACTTTAAATGGGGGGAAAATCTTATTATGAGAGAAATATTTTTCTCTAATACACAATGCTCACAATTAATCATACCCTTTTATTCAATACTTTTTGCAACCTCCTTTTCCCAAGGTAACAGCTCTGAGTCTCCTTCTGTAATGCCTGATGAGTTTGGAGAACACCTGACAAGAGATCAGAGACCATTCCTTCATGCAGAATCTCTCCAGATCCTTCAGATTCCAGCTCCATGTTGGTGCTTCTTCTCTTCAGTTCACTCCACTCATTTTCTTTAGGGTTCAGGTCAGGGGACCATGGCAGAAGCTTCATTTTGTGCTCAGTGACACATTTTTGTGTTGGTTTTGATGTTTGTTTTGGATCATTGTCCTGAAGGAAGATCCAACCACGGCCCATTATAAGACTTCTAACAGGGACAGTCAGGTTTTGATTTTTTATCTGTTGGTATTTGATAGAATAAATGATGCCATGTATCTGAACAAGATGTGCAGGACCTCCAGCAGAAAAATAAGCCCAAAACATTAAAGATCCAGCCGTATATTTCATTGTACACATGGGGCACTTTTTACCCCTGTGTGCACCAAACCCATCTTTCCGAGTGTTTGCTGCTAAAAAAGCTAATATTTTGCTTCATCTGACTATATAACCCATCCCGTTTGAAGTTCCAATAGTGTCAGTTACTTTTCAAATGTTCTATGGTCAGAAAAAAAAAAAAAAAAAAAAAAAAATTGCTTTTTTAGCAGCAAACACTCAAGATGGGTTTGGTGCTCACAGAGGTAAAAAGTACCCCATGTGTACAATGAAATATACTGCTGGATCTTTAATGTTGTGGGCTTATTTTTCTGAACCCTAAAGAAAATGAGTGAAGTGAACTGAAGAGAAGAAGCACCAACATGGAGCTGGAATCTGAAGGATCTGGGGAGATTCTGCATGGAGGAATGGTCTCTGATCTCTTGTCAGTTGTTCTCCAAACTCATCAGGCATTATAGGTGAAGACTCAGAGCTGTTATCTTGGGAAAAGGTGGTTGCAAAAAGTATTGAATAAAAGGGTATGATTAATTGTGAGCAGTGTGTATTAGAGAAAAATATTTCTCTCATAATAAGATTTTCCCCCCATTTAAAATTATTATTGTCCAATGAAAGGTTGGATTTTTGTACATTTTTTAAATGAAAGATCAAAAACATTAACGATGCAGATTTATTTTCACAGCCTTCTTTGGTCATATTTACCAAGGGTATGAATAATTTTGAGCACGACTGTATAAACTGTGTAAAGTTTATCAATTAAAATTATTGATCTCATTATTGATCTAAAGATGAATTTTGTTATGAACTTCACACTTTCTGTTTTTAGCTCTCCCACATTTAAGAACACACAGAGGTGAGTAAAAACTGTTCATGTTTTATGACATAATTATTTATTCAAACAATTTTAATTTCCCAATGAAACAGGAAGTGTGTTTTTCTGTGGTAATAGGAAATGTGTATTGAACATAACTGGATCACAGTAGAGATGAGGAGGTTATCTCATTTCACTCAGCAACCAATCAGTCTCTCAAGATCATTGTGAGGCTATTAGGCCACGCCCTAGCAACCATTTAGAGCACCCTAGCAACAAGTTTCATAGACTTCCATTGAAAGAGATCAAAGGAATATCTTTGAATGTGAATAAACTCAACTGTGCACGAGAGACACTGATGAACACTGAGGTGCAGAGGAGAGAGCAAAACAAAACACCGGTCACGAATTAGAAGTCAAAATGATAATTTTTAAAGAGAAATGTCAGAGAATGTAAGAGAAGAGGAGCTTGAATTTGTTGCACAGCCCTATTTGTTTAAACTGTGAGTGAGGTCTAAACTTACAATACTCCTACATCCTGCATCATACATCGCTTCAGATTACTCATTACTTGAGTACGGTCGTCCGACAGAAGCTAGTTATTTTAGTTTATAAAGTTTTAAATATGGATATTTTTCTTACAAAAATGCATCCCCTCGCTTCAGAAGGCCTTTATTAACCTACTGGAGTCATATGGGTTACTTTGATTATGGATGGATGCATTATTTTTGTTGTTTTAAAACACGCCCCCATTCACAACCATTATAAAACTTGGAGGACTAAGGATATTTTTAAATATATCTCTGATTGTGTTCTTCTGAAAGAAGATAGTCATATACACCTATGATGACTTGAGGGTGAGTAAATCATGATATAATTTTCATTTTTGGGCAAACTATCCCTTTAATGCTAATCCATTCTGCCGCATCATTACGGTGTGTGTCCACTGGTGCTGAGTTTGATTACTCTGTATCAAAGCGGACGCTTCAAAGAAACCGACAGGCAAGTGAGTCAGTACGTAGCCGAAATAAGAAGGAGAGGCTCGCTGGTGGGTAAGTTCAGCTCTTTGGCGATGGTTATTTGCAGCCCCTCATTTCTTCCCTCGACCACACACCGACACACCCGCCATCAATCTCTTTTAGGACCGCTGTAAGCTTCTCTTTGACTGTTAGTGTTTTTTAGTGTCTTTTTGGCCTTGTCATCTTCTAACGTTACTCTCTGATACCGTATTTCTTGCCTGTTTAATGAGAGTTGTTTGATGACTGCGCTGTGTTTATCAGCCCTGGGTGACACACTCGTTTTACATGTATTTGGCGCCCCCTGTTGTTGCGGGTGTATTATTAACATGTAGAAGTCTAGACCCGGAATTTAAGTGTGCGTTCACACTTGTCATGTTTGGTTCGATTAAAACAAATCCTGGTGCGGTTGCTCAGTTAGTGCGGTTCATTTGAGCATGTGTGAACACTGCCATCCGAACCCTGGTGCGCACCGCTGAAAAGATGGGTCTCGGCCCGCTTCCAAACGAACTCTGGTGCGGTTCGAATGATATATGAACGCAACACTGACCAAAGACATGTAACCGAACCAAAAACAGGAAGATGAGACCCTAAAAAGGACAGAATCCTCACGCATGTCGGGTTTTCTTGTCATAGACGCGAGTTTGCCCATCACAGGCATCAGACGCGCGTCTCCACGCAGCAGATCATTTGTGTGTGTGACGGATGGATTCCCGCCGCTGTTTTGACTACTTTACACATTTTATAAGCTCTTCACGAGTTCCCAGCTGGCCAAAATACCATCACATGCAGGCTACGCACCACTATGCACACACAACGAGCGCATTTACCTCAGCAAACAGCATTGTTTTGGATGTTCGGTAAGTTCCGTCTCAAAATAAGCAATACGTCATAAAATCCGACCAATCATGTTGTGAATGTATCCCTATGCCTTAAGGTTCGGTATCTTTTGGTTCGGTGATAAAATTGCCAATCTGAACACTAACCGGACCAGGACTAAATGTTTTTTTCTTCTTCTTTGGTCCGGACCAAATGAACCAAACGAACCGAACTACAAGTGTGAACGCACCCTAAGACAGACCAATTTCTTTAGATGTATTTCCAAGAAAAAACATCATCTTACAGTAAACATCGGAATAATACTGTAATTATTAAAACATGATAAAAACAAGTAAAAATGTGCTAGCACCATGCTAACAACATGTTAAATCATGTTAGCATCGCCTAGCTATGTGTTAAAACATGCTAAGAACAGGTTAAAATCTCCATAGTAACCATCTGTGGCAGCTAGCAGGTGCCTAGCAACACCCTATTAACCACCCAAAACACTCAAGTAACCACCTAGCAGCACCATAGCAACCAATAGAATACCTTAGCAATCACCCACCGCCTAGCAATGCAGTATCAACCAGCCAGATTACCCTAGCAACCACTTAGTACACCCTAACAACCACCAAGAACATCCTAGCAACTGCATAGCAACCATGCAGAACACCTTAGCAATCATGCTGAGCACCCTAGCAACTGCATAGCAAAACCCTTGCAACCACCCAGAATACCCTAGCAACTGCATATCAATTGCCTAGCAACATCCAAAACACCCTAGCAACTTCAAACTTAGTTCAAACTTAAAACGTTCAAACTTTACTATCTAGTTTACAATTAATGCAGTATTTTTATTTTTATCTTATTGTAAAGTTGCTATGATTCCTATAAAAATAAATAATAATCTTTATTTTATTTTATATTCATCTGTAAAGCTGAATGTTCATTATTTTCTACAGTGAATGTGATTCTGGATGCTGATTCAGCTCATCATCGTCTCATCGTGTCTGATGATGGGAAACAAGTGAGAAATGGAAACAGACAGAAAGAAGATGGAAAATACAGGTTTAGTGAATATCTTGCTGTTCTTGGGAAGGACGGATTCTCCTCAGTGAGTTTTTACTTTGAGGTTCAGGTGAAGGATCAGACTGAGTGGGATGTAGGAGTGGCCAAAGAATCTGTTAACAGGAAGGGCTGGATGATCAGTCTGAGTCCTGAGAATGGATACTGGACTGTGCGTCTGAGAGATGGGAAGTATTGTGCTCGTGATTCTTCATATGTCCCTCTTTCTCTGACAGTGAATCCTCAGAGGGTCGGGGTGTTTGTGGATTATGAGAAGCGTCTCGTCTCTCTTTATGATGTTGAGTCCATGACTCATATCTACACTTTCACTGGTCAGTCTTTCACTGGGAAACTCTATCCATTTGTTTGTTTGGGGTATTGGAGTAATAATAACTCCACACCACTGATGATCTGTGATGATTACTAATGAGATCAGTGAATGAATTTACATGATCAGGTGAAATAAAAAGAAATACAATAAGAAGTGTAACATCAATAAACATTAAATATTATTTACACTATCAGTCAGAAATGTGGACACAAAAGAGAGTGTCACGTGTTCACCATAACGCAGTGTTCACAGTCACATGATCACTGATCATCATCACCTCTTCATCTCCTCTAATTGACCTTATGCACCAGAGAAACAAGCGCGCCGCCATCTTTAAAATATTGTCTTTGAACTTCTGTTTTTGCTGTAGTTCTGTATATTTCTATGGCATCGCTGTTGAAGAATAATTAACTGGTGAAGTGGATTTACCTGTTGTAGAGTTAATGAAAGTTATGCTTAAAGCAGATGTCTTAACAAATGTCAGTAGACCAGGAAGATTTTAAATGAGCAGTTTGTTCATAAATACGCAAGATCGCTGTGGAAATACAAACCGGAAGTCAAAAGACAACGAGCGCAGTGCTGAAAAGGGGCGGAGCTACATAAGATCTATAAGATCACACTCCTCACAGTCACATGATCACTGATCTTCATCACTCTTCATCTCCTCTATAAGATCACACTCCTCACAGTCACTCTTCCTCTGCCTCGACTGTGGATTCAGACTGTGACCTGTGATACTCCAGAGATCTCCTTGTGATTTTATATAAATCATGCTTAAATAGCCATACATTTGAATTTCTTTACATGATAAAGGCTTCACTTCATCATGAATAATGTTTAGATCTGGAGCAGATGATGAATGAAGAGCATCATGAAGTGATCGTACAGTAACTGTTCCTCCTTCAACAGTGTTTGGTGTTTGTTGATGAATGTCCAGATTGAGCAGAACTGAAATCAACAGACTCAAATATAAGATATTTCATTTGTGTGACATGTTTTACTCACTGCATCAAGTTTATTCATGTAGTCATATAAGGGGTGACCCTGAATAGTCGACGATTCGAATCTTCGATAGGAGGAGCCTGATTCGACTACCAATCTCACAGTCGAATCGTCGCAGAGGTGTTATGAGACGAGATATGGGGGCGCTCAATATCTGATTTTACATAGATGTACCGGTTCTTTCCCATTAGGTTAATATACAGCCTATTATGTTAATGCTATAAATAAAAATGTGAAAAGAAAGAAGCTTTTAATAAATATTTTTAATGTGCGTGAATAAATCCAACCTGTGACCGATTTAAAGGGATAGTTCACCCAAAAATGAAAATTTGATGTTTATCTGCTTACCCCCAGTGCATCCAAGATGTAGGTGACATTTTTTCTTCAGTCGATCACAAATGATGATTTTTAACTGCAACCGCTGCCCTCTGTCATTCAAATAATGGCGGTTGATGGGAACTTCATCTATAAGAGTGAATAAACCTTGCTTAGACAAATCCAAATGAAACCCTGCGGCTCGTGACGACACATTAATCTCCTAAGACACGAAACGATCGGTTTGTGCGAGAAACCGAACAGTATTTATATCATTTTTTACCTCTAATACACCACTATGTCCAACTCCGTTCAGGACTCCTTTAGTGATGTCTGATCGCGCTCTGTCAACGGCAGTGATGTCTGACACTCATTGAAGTATATGCGCGAGACATCACTGCCGTTGACAGAGCGCGATCAGACATCACTAAAGGAGTCCTGAACGGAGTTGGACATAGTGGTGTATTAGAGGTAAAAAATGATATAAATACTGTTCGGTTTCTCGCACAAACCGATCGTTTCGTGTCTTAGGACATTAATGTGTCGTCACGAGCCGCAAGGTTTCATTTGGATTTGTCTAAGCAAGGTTTATTCACTCTTATAGATGAAGTTCCCATCAACCGCCATTATTTGAATGACAGAGGGCAGCGGTTGCAGTTAAAAATCATCATTTGTGATCGACTGAAGAAAAAATGTCACCTACATCCAGGGATGGGCAGTATTTCAGATACATGTATTTAAAATACGTATTTGAAATACAAAATACTATTTTGTATTTTGTATTTTAAAGCCTTTGGAAAAAATCAAATGTAATTTGTATTTAAATACATTTAAGATGAGTATTTTTGTATTTTCAAAATACTCAAAATACTTTGAGACAGTCAGCCTCTTTATCAGGGTGTTGTTTTCATGCATCAACTAGTTCAGACCAGGTTCAGACCAGGTTCAGACCTGGGCTGCGTTTCCCAAAAGCATCGTAAGCTTAAGTTGATCGTAGCTCCATTGAAAGCAATGGAGCTATGATCAACTTAGGCTTACGATGCTTTTGGGAAACGCTACCCAGGTTCAGACCAGACACGCCCCCCAATCCCCATGGGAGTAGATGGGGACTTCGGCTAAAAGAGTAAATAAAGCTTGCTTAGACAAATCCAAATTAAACCCTGCGGCTCGTGACGACACATTGATGTCCTAAGACACAAAACGATCGTATCATTTTTTACCTCTAATACACGACTATGTCCAACTCCGTTCAGCATCGGTTAGTGATGTCTGATCGCGCTCTGACAACGGAAGTGATGTCTCGCGCATATACTTTAATGAGTGTCAGACATCACTGCTGCTGTCAGAGCGCGATCAAACATCACAAACCGATCGTTTCGTGTCTTAGGACATCAATGTGTCGTCACGAGCCGCAGGGTTTAATTTGGATTTGTCTAAGCAAGCTTTTTTTACTCTTTTAGCCGAAGTCCCCATCTACTCCCATTATTTGGCTGACAGACAGCAGCGGTTGGAGTTAAAAATCCTCATTTGTGTTCTACTGAAGAAACAAAGTCACCTACATCTTGGATGCGCTGGGGGCAAGCAGATAAACATCAAAATTTAATTTTTGGGTGAACTATCCCTTTAACGTTACTGCATGTTAAGCCGAGTTCAGACTGCACGATTTTAGCCCCGATTTTGGCTCGCCGACAGGTTTTGAGAAATCGCAGACAAATGCCCGAAATCACAGGCAAATCGCTGCTCGTTCACGTGAGTTCGGGGAGGAGTTATAGACCACAATATCAGCAAGCATGGCTTCGTACACATAAACATTACAATGTTTAGATAGGACTTTCCGCTTTCTCTTTAGCTTTGTGCAGTTGAAGCCTTGTTTATACTTTCGCAATTCGCATGGCTCTACGCCATGAACCTGTTACCTGCTTGCTGCGTGCGCTCCTCAGTAAACCTATGCTTGACGTGCTCTCCATTGTATAATTCTGTGAAACGACAGAGGGCGACTCTGAGTAATTGTTCTCCAAACCACCAAAAAGCAGCAATGAGAGGAAGTAGTTTGCCGAATAATTTGTCAAACACCTCTTATACTATGTCAAACACTCGTCTCGTGAGAAGTTTGTGAATAAATGGATTTCTTCACATGTAAACTGATTAGGTTGTAGGTCATTTTGACGACACATGTGAAAAAGTTTTTTAGTACACTTCTTAAACCCTACCCAAATAATCAAGTTAAACCCAGTAAACTTGAAATTGTGACTTGAGACATTAGAACAAAACATATTAATATGATAACATATGTATAACACTAAATTGAACAATACTGTGTTATATATGTTTTTTAATTCATTAATTATTTTATTTCAATTAACGATTGTATTAAACACCGACCATTACTTTATTCATTATTTCTGCTATGCAGGCTCATTTTGTAAATGTAATCATTTTAAATTTTACAAACATGGTGCTTTATGAAAATGTAACTGGACACATTTCCAAATTGTGATTGTGTTTACCCATCTATGCAAATGTTTGTTTATGTAGAGACGAAATAATTAGGTTAATCATTGTCTGTCTCCATCAGTTTAGTGTAGTGATTGTGTGCATTTGTGATGACAATGATGAAAGATACACTACACTTTTAGTTTTATTGTTCACCAAAAAAAGTGCCAAATGATTTCTAATTAAAAAACATTTTATTTTAGATAAACTTTATATTTTCTAATTATGTATATAGAAACAAATAAACATTACATTAAATAAATATAAAAGTTACTATACTACTTGCGTAAAAAAAAGCATCAAAAGAGTTTGAAATTCAGTTTTTGCTGTGGTATCAAAACTGATATTGATAATTGTGAAACCATGCCATATATTGTCATATCACCCATCCCTATTCTTTGCTATATAGCAGAAAAGGTTCCCACAGTTTTACAGTTTTATTTAATAGTGTTCACCATAAGTAATAGACTACATTGTAACCTTGTCAGAAGTAAGTATATAAATGGCTGCTATTTTGCACTACATAAGTTTATTTGTAATTACCAGCAAGGAAGCAAGCACTTAAGAAAGAGAGAGAGAGAGAATGACAGAGAGAGAATGACAGAGAGTGCAGAAATGAGGTAAAGAATTAAAAGTCAGTAGGCCTATGTAGTTTCTTAATTCACTGTGACTATTTATAATTAGCTTAACAAATTACACATTGTCACATTGGCTTTTAATGATGGTGATAAAACATAATAAAAGTTAAAAATTAGTTTTTTGGGGGTTTTTTTGTAGTTTTTTATTTCCTACAGGGCAGGGGAAGGGAAGAGGTATATAAAATTAAAATGAAAGTTCCTAAGTAGTTGCACACATCTAAATGCTTTTTGGCATTCAGAATAGGCCCAGATAGATTTCAGCCTAATAGGGATACCTGCCCTGAATCTTCAATTTCACATGTATTTTGTGTATTTTCAAAATACAAAATACTGTATTTGTATTTAAATACATTTTCCCACACAGTATTTTGTATTTGTATTTAAATACATTTTTCCACACAGTATTTTGTATTTGTATTTTAAATACATTTCCATGTATTTATGCCCATCTCTGCCTACATCTTGGATGCACTGGGGGTAAGCAGATAAACATCAAATTTTCATTTTTGGGTGAACTATCCCTTTAAGTTTCACTTCCATGATCCGTGACCGACAGAGGAGCATCTTTACGGCAGGGATTAAATCTTCAACAATGTCTGGGATAAAGTGTACAATTGGATGCACTTTGAAATGGTAAAAGATGATCCAAAAAACATATGATGCAAGTTGTGCCAACAGCTCATGTCCTATAGCCTACAACTCAACGACAAACACTGCGGCGCGCTTCTGCCGGCCAACGAGCTGACTATAGCACGCTATTTGAAAGACTCAAACGGACACAGGCAGATCGCGTGAAAGACTGGATTTTTGTCTCTCAATCAGGTAGGGTAGCTACAAGTGATTTCAAACTATTTCAGCCGGATGTAATTTGATTTTTGGATGTTGTGAATGTTTAGCTAAAAAAGACTGCCACTCCAGTTCAGCGTTTATTGTCTCTGCAGTTAAAAAGACAAGTTGACAATTCTAGCTATAATTTTGTTATTTTAATAATTTCTTTAATTTTAATTTATTTATTGATCACTCTGGGTTATCTAATTTAACTATTTCTGGCTTGTGTTTTGAATATATGTTCCCCTGCACTTCAGGCATTTTGCATTTGTTTTAATTAAGCTATTTTCATTTATTAGAACAGTATATTCTGTTCTATTTCAATTCTGTAAATTAATGTTTGATAAAAAAAAATATATATATATATATATATATATTTGGTTATTATGGTTTTTGGTGCATCAATGTTGCGCTGTAGATTAGTTAAAGCTTGCTAGTTAAAGCTTATATATATATATATATATATATATATATATATATATATATATATATAATAAAGTTTATTGATCCAAAATGTTTTTATTCATTTTCTTCTATCTTTGAGAGTGTTCTGTACATCGTGGCTGTGAATGTTTATCCACATTGCCTTTCATTTGTTTAAAAAAAATAAAATCATTGTCAGTTTCGTCTATCACTTGACAGGCAGTTTGGTCGGTTTATAGAAAGATGTTTCTCTGTGCTGTGTGTGAAAGAAAATAAAAATTGTCTTAAGCCGCGGGTAGACTATAGCCAGGCCTTACTTCATTTTCCGTATCCCGCTCCATCTCGTGCACAGTTCAGCGCGCGAAGTCCGTGCGCACTCTCTAGTCCTCTAGTGGACCCCATCCCCACATCCCCCTCTTCCCCCCCATTCCCCCCCTTATGATTCGACTATCAGTCGAATACAGGCAATCTGATTCGAATCGGATTCGACTATGTAAATCCGTAGTCGAGGACACCCCTAAGTCATATAAGTGTTCATTTACATATTCTTGATTTTCATTTTTTATTATTAATTTCATTTTATCTTAAGAAAATAGTTCACCAAAAAGAAAATTTCTGTCTTTCTAACCCTGTTTTTATTTTTCTATTAATCAAAATGTTGAGATGTTTTCAGTCTTTGTGTCTCTCACAGTTGATTTTTACTGTCAAACTCTCATAAAGACTAAATGATTATCTTTGTGTTCAGAGACGATTATATACAAGGAAACATTTACATCCCTGAGAAATGCTGAATAACAGGTTTCTAATGAAAAATTTAGGATGTTATAAAGACAATGATAAAACTTTACTTGTAAATAAATATGAAGATACCCGTCTAGAGCTCTGACTGATTTTATTTATTCATTTATTTTAAATTTTGGCTGCTCTGAAATGGTCATACTGTTGACATTATCTAAGCAGTTGAATAAATACACTAGAAAACACTCATGTAAAGACGTGCATTTATTGCACAGTTCAGTTAAATAATAAAGTTTGCCCTTAAAGAAAATATATTTCCCTATATATGAATGATTAATATATTAAATGATAAAACAGCATATTTTAAAATATACAGAATAATATATTGTGTAAAAATATTACAATATATTGAATAATAAGGAATTGCCAATTTTTATATATTGAAAAATATGTGACAATATATTTATTAACATATCATGTAATTTTATATTCAGTAATACACTTCATAATATAAAGAGTTATATGTGATCAGATGTGGTACTGCACGTGTAATATATTGCTTAAATAATTACTCATGTATAAACAAACATATCGGAAAAAATATTATGTAATACATTTCTTATATTTCATAATTATTTACATTTTAAATATTTTATATTTTCAAGCTAGTGAAGGGATGGATTCACTTCAATATCTTTTAAGTTATTAATCAACATATATATTTCTGTTAAATTATTTGAATGACTTTTTTAACGTATGTTAAAGCATTTCTTTTCCTTTACAAACATTAGAAAATCAGTTTGAATATTGTCTGTACCTCTGAGAGAAAAGTACATGTTATCAGTATGTTTTGGGAAAGTTTCCTGCTCAGAGCAGAGCTCAGATCAACTTCAGCCTTGAAGAAGCTGTGAAACGTGTATCTGTGTATGTGCGCTAAGTGTTTTGTGCAGGTCCCTTTGTACTGGACAAATGGCACTCTGCTCGAGACCAGCAGACACCATGTCATGACCCCAAAAAGATATCCGGTACCTAAATCCAGGGTCCCCTCGTCAGCATTGTGATGAAAGGAGATATGCTTCTTATTATCTGTCCACGTGTGGAAAATTTCTAATCTTGTCTGTTTTTCTTAGCCAATCAGAATCATGCAACCTGAAGTAATGACGTGGTTAGTTGACTCTGTTAGAGTATAACTGTTGTGGAAATGTGAATGTACGCAGAGCGGCCTACAAACTCCTTGTGAGACTTTAGCTGGCTTCTGCTGAAGAAACTGCAAACTATTCTTCATTACATTTTTCTTCAATTTATAATTTATTTAAACTTTGACTCCGGGTCTTTATTCAACATATCTGGTTTCAAGGGTCCTAAACTGTTTATCCCCAACACTAGTTAACAACAGCACAAACACACCTGCATACTGAAGTATTTAACGGAGAGACTATTACTGTGCTGAAGAGTGAACAGACTTTACTTTTTAAATAAAGTATTAATGTGTAATGATAATAAAGTAAGTGTTAATGGTGTTTGTCCAGTCGTCAATCTAACCTCAGGCTCGACTCTTCAGCACAGTGGTGACCCCAAAAACTCACACATACCAGAAACCCTTTTAAATTCCAAAATAACAGGACATTAAACACTAACAGATCTCCACCTGTATTAATATTGAGCAAAACACATGAAATAACACTTAATTTGAACATTTACTCTCCTTTAACAGTCAGAAGCAAAGCATGCTGGGAAACAGAAGTCTGTTGTAACCACTGATCGTAACTCATTCTGTGAATGTGTGTACAAACATTCACATTTATATGGGAACATGTATGTGCAATATACGTACACAATAAAGGATCAAACTTTAGGAATATTACATGTATGATATGATATTTCTGTCTTCCTTTCAAAATGTTTCATATGTATCAATATATAGTCATACATGGTCAATGCATATATTTCAGTATATTGAAAAATATAAGCACTAGTTTCCCATATATGGAAATGTATTATGTAATATCTTGCATTATATTTTGCAGTATATTCCCATATATTTTTGTTCCGTAAGGATGTCCTCTTTAACTTGTTCAGCTGAATGTACGAAGAAAAGAGTTCACACAACACTGAAATAAGAGCACAGTTTATCAGATGTGTGTGAAAGTTGTGTTAATTTCTGGCTGCCTGTGTGTTTTCTTTCAGAATCATCATTAGTCCATATATTTGAATTATTAAAATAAATTGATTTAGCATCATTAAAAACTTGATCTAGCAATAGACAAGAAAAACATAATTTACTTTATTTACTTTACATAAATTTATCTCTGTATCTCTGTCTTGGCATTGCGTCATGCTTAGAGAACATGTTGCTTTTCTTAGAGTAGTTTACAATCCCTACTTATTGTATTAATGCTGAGTTGTCATTTTCACTTCCTATATTTTCAATATATATTGGCCCTCTGGCCGAATAAACTTTGTATCTTGGTTGAACTGCACTCTCAGTGTCTGAGTCTTCCAGTTGATACCCAGGTACCTGCTTTTCTGTAGATCGCTCAACCTGAACAGATCTTCTTTATTATTAAGTTGAATTATTAGATTCTAACAATAGGTCTATATCTGTTTCTGTTTGTTGAGGAGAGGAGCGAGTTAAACTGTTGACTGAAGACTAATTTACAGTGAAAGTCCAGAATGGGGTCACACACACGAGAAGCGCAGCGCCGTACCATGTCTTTAAAATCTGAACAATTTGAGCACATTCCAAACAGCATTTTTGCACCCTTGAAGGGCACTTCAGGACGGGGACACTATTAGTAGGGGGTTCCTATAGGCAAAGTACAAATGTTGTGTGAGACCCCTGAACCACCCGGAGCCCCTCTTTCTCTCAAAGATGATTTAATGACTAGGGCTGTGTGATTAATAGAGTTTTACTTTCATTTTTGGCTGCCAACAATTATGAAAACATGATTCCTTATTCTGTTCCTTTCCTTTAAAGTGCTGCACTGTCCTTCATAACATCCAAATCAGTCAAACCATAACATTACGTGACTGTTGTAATATACAGTCTACTGTCAGATGTGCTCGATACTAAAAAATTAAAAGTGTATTGAGCTGCGAAAGAGACGCTGTTCCCCAGGCGGCTTTCTGTGTGAACTCTGAGACGAGAGAAACTTGGACAAGTATGCTACTTTGGGCTGCGATTGTGTGCTTAGACAGATTCACACAAAAATATGTCAAAATATGAGTTTTCACTTAAAAGCAGTCAGTTATGTCTAAAGTGAACATAAACAGTTGGGAAAATAATCGAATGCTTGTCAGTATATTAGATCTGTGCACTCGATCCTAAAGTGACATTGGTTCCTCACCCCAGTATGGCGACCTGCCACTGACGCTCCAGCCCCTTGCCACCCAAAGCCAGGCATGGGCCATTCCTGGTGTGTCAAAATTGAGTTTTGGAAATTATCAGACGAGTCTACTTGCTCCTGTTCACTCAGTTTGAGTTCAGAAACTACAGAGACACGGATAGATTCAGCCTGAAACACACCATCATTGTATATCACAGTGGCAAGATTCACTACAGAGTCAAACTGAGACATCACATGCTGGAGACACTGATTGACACCTCAAGTAAGTGCTGACAGTTTTGTTGTACAATTTATGACTTTTTTATGGTTATTTCATACAGTTGGATACATTATGTAAATGTGTATTGTACTGTAATCGCTGTGTATGTTCTATACAAATGTATCATTGTTTACATTATTAATAATTTTGAATCAAACAAAAATAAATGTTTGACTGGACACAGTGTGCTCAGTGTAAGTCTCTGTTTTTTGTTTTACAGGTAACATGTTTAATCTTTGGAGGACAGCGGCCGTCCTGGTTTCAGTTATAATTGTGCTCAGTGGTTTTGCAGGAATACTGATAGTTGTGTTTATTCATAAATACAGAGGTATTTGAGTTGGCTCACATGTTTTACTCATTTCTCAGTCCACAAACAGTGTCCAGCATAGTCTTCTGATTCTTAGTCAAAGTTATTAATTATTATATTCATTTAACACACATTTGTACACATATTTACAAATAATATTAAAAAGTGAGTGAGTACATTCCAGCAATCACTCACAATCCTGGCACTGCCATGGTATCTCCCGTCTGCATTTACCACATGTGTATCTGTAGCAGTGAACACATCGCACAGTGGCATGATTGTTCTTGCATTGGTGTTTGACCTGACACATGGCTCTTTTTCCAGGGCTAGGTGTGGAGGGTTGTGTCCGAAGCAATTGTTCTTTTCTTGCCTTCTTCGCACACATATGAGAGTTAGCCAACTCTCTTGCAAGCTCCACCAGGAAGTCCACCCGTCTTTCCTGCCTTCCGGTGCATGCTTGATACAGCACATGTGCATTCAGTGCTGCCATGTCAATCATGTTATAGAACACGGCAACTGGCCAGCGCCGTGTCCCTGTGCGGACAGTTTACTCCCGCACCATCTGGTCCATCACATCCACGCCGCACTTTGTGGTGTTGTAAAGGGTGACAGTGTTTGGCTTCCTTTTGGTGGTATTATCAGTCTGAATCACGCTGTGCATGCTGCTAAGAATGTAGACGGTCTTCTTCCGTTTGGGCGCATACGCCGTCAGCGTAGCAGCAGTGGTTGAAAACACCTAATAAATAAGATAAATTGTTATTTTCATAGCACTTTTACACACAATGACACAATGACACACTTGGCGGTGTTGATTCTAAAAATCACTACATTTTCAGACAGTCTCTCTCCACTGGGACGACTAGGGTCCTTGCCAAGATATGGGAGGACATTACAAATGTACTTGGATTTTAGGTCGCAAGCCACCCAAAACTTGATCCCAAACTTGTCAGGCAAAATAAAGTGTATCGGATCTCTTCAGGTCATCTGTAATGTATCTACTTGTTTTACACTCTTTGACCACCAGGTGGTATTGTGAGCAAATGAAGCCTCGAGAAATGAACCCTTTTGTGAACCACTTGGCTGAAAAGCTTCAATGCTTCATGAGGCTTCATCTCGCCATCGTTAATTGTTACCACGGGGTTCTATTAGGTTAGTGTTGGTTGGTATACCTTAACATTCTCAATTTAATAAAGCATGTAATATGTACTCTCATTGATCAATGTATATATTAACAAACCTCATTCAAAACACATACAACTGAATAAATTGAGTCCATGCATCAAATGGTGCCTTGAACAAGACCTACAAACCAAATACCAAATACCAGCAATCAGAGTCCAGAACAAAAAAATCAAAAAGGAAAAAAGCAGTCCAAAAAACAAGATAATCCCAGCAAAAAGGAAAAATGTGTAAGAGAGAAAAAGTCAAAAAACCCCAACGGTCTCACCCACATTCACTTCTCAGGGATTTTCTGGAATCTTAAGGCAATGCCACTGAAGAGGAAAAAAGTAATCCTCAAATGATACCAAAAAGAGAAAAGGTGATATTCCACTGGTAAAAGGCCTCAAAAATCACCAGGCACTCCTTTGTTGGCCTTTCTTTCACGCATGCCACCTCATGAGCTACAACTTCCCTTAAAATGGCCACCTCTCAACTTCCTTACCCAGATTCCTTTTACAACAAGAGTCCTTCCTTCCCCCAACACATTCCCATTCAATGTAACACATCCCCCTGCCTCCACAGAAAATGGTTTACATACAAATAGTTTACCAAAAATATAAACAAATAAATAATCATCAAAACATTAATTGAAAAATGTTTTCTCTTTTATGGAGGTGTCACACATGCACTTACTATAGTAATAACAGTAAATTATGCATAATTACAAAACCAAACCCTAACCCTAACTGTAACTCTATAGTAAGTTAATGTAATTAATTAATAGTACCCAGTTCTTATTTGAGTAATTACAATGTAACTGCGGCACTGTAAAATAAAGTGTAACCGTAAACTATTCTTAGTTTTTGCTGGATTTTAAGTGGTGACTAATATTAGAAATGTACTCATTATTGATGAATACTGTTATGGACTCTAACTTCATACTTTATTTCTGTTTTTAGTGATCAAACATTTAGAAACAAACTTGAAATTTTATCTATAAAGAAAAGCTTTCTTTTAAGTTCCTCAATAAAAAAACAAAACAAACAAATAATAAATAATGAGAAACTTTATCAATTTGTTAGTTTAGATCCTGATTGGTGTAAAATCTCCACTGAACATCTGTGATGATTTCTAATGAGATCAAGAATTAACATCCTTAGAAATGACTTATTTGGAAATACACTACCAGTCAAAAGTTTGGAAATGTTACTATTTTTAATGTTTTTGAACAAAGTCTCTTATGCTCGTTAAGGCTGCATTTATTTCAGAATACTGAAAAAACAATAATATTGTGAAATATTATTACATTTTAAAATTATGGTTTTCTTTTTTAATATACTTTGATATAATTTATTATCAAAGCTGAAGTCTTCAGTGTCACATGATCCTTTAGAAATCATTGTAATATGATGATTTATTATCAATGTTGGAAACAGTTTTGTTTCTTAATATTATTTTATAACCTGTGATACTTTTTCAGGATTCTTCTATGAATAAAAAGTAAAAAAAAAATATCAGCATTTATTTAAAATAGAAATCTTTTGTAACAATATACACTACCATTCAAAAGTATGGGGTCAGATAAATAGAGGAATATCTTCATGGTCCACAACACCTGAAAACACAAACTCACAAACAGGTTATAAAGACAAAACTTGATTAGGGGTCTTGATTACAGTCTATGGTTAATACTTTTAATACGTTGTTAATACGTTTGCCTTGAACATGGGCTGGCATATGCAAAAGTTGGGGGCGTACATATTAATGATCCCGACTGTTGCGTCACAGTCAGTGTTATGTTGAGAACATCGATGTACAGAACTCTAATTATTTAACTATGCCGAGATAAATTCAATTTTAAATTGAATTTACAAACAAAAGGCTAATCATATTAATTCAAACAAAAGGCTAATCATATTAATTCATATTAAATGACAGAACCGTCGCAAGCACTGTGCCAAGTGTGCGAGCGCATAGGGGCTCGCGCCAAAGTAAAGTGACAGCTGACTTAAATGAGACAAGGGTTTACAAGCTATTTTAAGGCATGAAGAAATTTTTTTCACTTGAATTTTTTTTAAACGTCATTTTGGTGATCAAAGATTAGTTTTAAGGGATAGAATATTTGACTACGGTGGACTTTAAATCATTTGAATGAGTTATTTTAGAAAAATCAGTTTGAATGGTTCTACGGAGGCCCACGCATGACATGCAATCACAATCACGATCTCTGTTTCAAAGACTTCACATTTTTTCATTACTGGATGAATCAGCATTTTTGAACAAATCTCTTGAATGAATGATTCAATGACAAATACATTTTTTTAACCGTCACTTGTCGCCACCTGCTGGATTAACAATGTAATTGTTACAAAATTTATTTGAAGCATCAAGATTCAAAAGGTGGTTTGCTCTATTTTTTGCTACTGTAGACATCAGTGTTTATATCTGAACTATAAACTTTTATCCCAGTTTTTCTGTGGGAATTTGAATATTTGCACAGAAATGATGATACTGTGTGGTTGAAAACACTGATTGTGAAGCTGTTTCATATCTACATACAATAAGTGCTTTATCTGAGTCAGCGACATGTTTGCTGTGATCGTACTTCAAGCCGAATCGCTGTCATTGAGGAATGAGAGCTCATGGGTGTCTGAATCAAGATTGCGATCTTTTAGATATTAAATGGGCAGCACTAGTGTCAAATATCAGTTTGAGATCAGCTCTCTGATGAACACCTACAGAATCACTGACCGTTAGATAGACTTCAGCCCACTCTGATCAATGCGTTTCCATGACTTTTCCATTAATTTATGATTACTATTATTACTTCAAAAACATTTATAGATCTTTCTGGGGTGGTTTTCTAGTTGTATATCAGGTTCCAATCCTTGAAATTGAATGGCATATTTATTACTATTTATTTTGTACTCCAACAATGACAAAAATATTTAGCCATATCAAGCTGATTAAATATTTAATTACTTGATTATTATTTGATAAAATAAATCTAAATGGTGGCCACCAGCCAATATATTGCAGATAAATAAAACAACTTTAATGATGACAAATTGGACAAAAATCAAATAATCAGTCAATCAGTCAGTTTTATTTTTCAATCCTCTAGCATCATAAAGAGTTGAATGCTTCAAAAGAACTGCTCAAACATGACAGCATTACACCTGTTTTTTGTTAATTCATCACCTCTTTCTCAGAATACAGCAATCTGGCCACAGTATCCAGAAGTTTCTTCACCTCTGCTTGAAACTCATGTTTGGAGTAGGATCCTTATTTGAACAAAGAAACAAGAGTTTCAACATCCTTACAATTTCCATACACTAAAATATATATTTTAAATTTCTAAATCTCTTTCACTCAAAAGTTTGCTGATCGGTAAGATTTTTTTAAAAGAAGTCTCTTCTGTTCATCAAGTCTGCATTTATTTGATAAAAAAAAAAAAAACTTTTTCTATTTTGACACATTTTAAAATGTAATTTATTCCTGTGATCAAATTTTCAGCATCATTACTGCAGTCTTCAGTGTCAAATGATCCTTCAGAAATCATTCTTGAGTTCACCTTGAACGTTCTCGGTGTCGGTGATGATGCTGTGGAGCGTCTCCTCCTCTGCACTCTTGGCCTGTTGTGTGCTGTAGGAGCAATGAGACAGACTGACCCCAGAACAGCTGGAGCTCCACAGTCTGACAGGTGTGCTGTGATGCAGCTGCTGTCTGCCATCAGTATCAACTGCTGAAGAGAAAGAGAGCCAGACTCATCAATTTTTACATCAATTTTGCATACATCAATGCAAATTACAATCAAATGTTTTGGCAATCAGCCTTCAGTGAATCGAATTTGTAGGCAGTAAATAGCAATTTAAAAATCGATTAGTGTCCTTCAAATTGATTCTAATGATACCGGGTAGCTTATACCAACCTGTATATACCCAATAGGGACAGTGGACCCACTTAAGGTATTCAACTAAATTAATATGTAGGCAAGGGTGCAGTACATGGTCTCTTTATTACAAAAAAAAAGAGGGAAAACAAAAAATTCTTACACAGAATCAAAATAAATGCACAACAAGAAATAACAAAAACAAAACAACCAAGAGGGGACCAAATCGGCTCCCTTAGACAAGTCTTAGGCCAGAAATAACCTCAGCTATCCCTAGTACAACCATGAAAACTTGTAACACATCAACACGTGTAATGGAATATACAACCATCAAACAAATCAACCAATATAGTGTTATCACTGCATCACACCACACCCGGATAGCTGGGATACTGTCTTGCCAATTGCAAGGCCCCTCAAACAAACAAACAATAAAAACAAAAATCAAGCAAGCAAATGTTCACAACAAAAATCAATTAATTAAACAAACAAACAAAACATTCATCCAAGTAAATCAAAAAAAAAAAAAAAGAAAAACCATTATACAAACTTTCACTACTGGGAAAAACAGTGGTATAATATATGATCTGCTCCCCCAAAAAGTCTGCTAACACACAATTTACACATTTACATAAACTTGCATTCATGCACTATACTAATATACAATTTGCATCTAGACCAAACCTTTCAATTAATTATACTCTTATAAAATATTAAAAACAATATTCAAATTACCTCCACAATGTTTTCTATTCACGACACATCCTATCACAAGTTAAACGACCGTGCTGCCCAGTTTGTCACTACAACAAATACAAAGGAACATACGCTTAAGAACAATACACTGTTTATGACACATAATAAAATCAACCAACCTACCTGGGTATTATCAGCCACATGAAGGGGAATAGACTCCCAGGAAGAGACGCACAACTCCAAATTAGTGACTGCGATGCCAAATTTGTTACTACAACAATAAAACAAAGCATGCACGCTCCAGAACACTCTACTTTTTTTTGCCCAAAATAATCAAATGACCTACCCAGGTAGCATCAGCAACACAAGCGGGGAAAACATAAGAGACGTACAGTCCAGAATCGGTCACCACGATGCCAGGTTTATTGCTACAACAAAACAAAACATATGCTCACAAACAAACAATATCCTGTTTATTGCACGCAGTAAATCAAACGACCTACCCAGGTAATCAGCAACACCAACGGGAGAACAGACAATCAAGCTGTACACTATGTGCGGCCACTCTCCACACTCCCACCAATGCAACGCCAAATCACCATGTGCGTGTTTCCACAAAGTCGCGCCATACACCGTTTATCTAATTCGAGCGGAAGTTACGTGACACGCAATTTTCCGTGATGTCGTCACCACACAAAATAACGAACCCACTACACACACCCCCACTTTAGAAATCCACCGTCCCGGTGAATACCTCATTACTACTATTACTGCCATGGTCTAAATACAGTAAAATGAGAATTCACCACCGCATCACTCGGACCCAACCCCTAAGGTAACCGAAATGGGATCGAGTGGCATCCAACAGTAGGACGTGTAGTACGTCTAACTGGGGGAGGTATCGTATTCCGCTCTACCGTGTCCCCCATCAGTTACAGCCGATGAACCACCACACCCTGTATCTTTAGATGCCGCCAAACTTTCACCTGATGTAAAAAAATTCTGCTCCCCCCTCTCCCCAACATAATCTACCTGACCTCCCGAACAAGGAGAGGGATCTAACTGTATTCCCCTTTCCATTTGTCCGGTACTTGTCTGACCCAAAGCACTTGGATGGGAAAAAATGACTTCCACCATCAATCCCTCATCTTCTTCCACCTCAATCTCCTCCTCTACTCCTTCACTATTCTCCACCCCTCCCTCAACCGCTGGGGACCTACTGACATGTGAGGTAGGAACCCGCTTTAACTCAGATCTATGAAGGCACTTAGAGGGACCCACGCCATCTTGACGTTGCACTTCATAAACATTACCAAGGCCATCCTTGCATTCCACCACTTCAAACACACTAGGAGCCCATGCGTCTTGGATCTTATTTCGCCCCAAAGGATGACTCCTACAATAAACTAATGTGCCCGGAGCAAGTATGGATACATCATTCAATGGTATCATCCCCTGGTATGGGGCCCTCTCCTCCAAATACCTCCGTGCACTATCATAAACCAAAGATAAATGCTCTTTATGTTGTACAATCCAGTCACTTACCTATCCTCCTACCAACTCTTCCCCAGCCACACCCAAGAGAAAATCGATCGGCAACTGTGGCTTCTGACCAAACATTAGTTCATAAGGGGAATGCTGTGTTGACTGATGGACAGTGGTGTTATACGCAAATAAGAGTTGCAGAAGGAAGTGCGGCCACTTCCCCTTCTTATCTGGGGGGAGAGTCCTCAGCAAATCTTGCAACGTTCGATTAAAACGTTCGCACTGCCCATTCCCTTCAGGATGGTATGGGGTGGTACGACTTCTGAATTCCATAAATGTCACAAAGATGTTTAAGCAACTCACTCTCAAAGCTACGGCCCTGGTCAGAATGTATACGTTTGGGTACACCATACACACAAAACCACTTGTCCACCATTATTTTAGCCACAGTCCTTGCTCTCTGATCTGAAGTGGCAAAGGCTTGCGTAAATTTGGAGAACACATCTGTTACCACCAAAACATCTCCTGGCCATTACTAGCTCGTTCCATGAGAGTGAAATCAATGGCAATGATTTCTAGAGGTCTTGATGCAGCAAGACTTCCCATATAGGTGCGAAATTTAGGCTGTGTGGCCTTAGCCAGTACGCACCGCTCACATTCGCTACACCACTGTTTCACACCCTTCCACATTCCTGGCCAGTAACATCTTTCCCTCAACAAGGTCATGGTCCGTTCGACGCCCTGATGGCCATGATTATTATGCACATTGTTAAGAACCTCAGCCCGTAAAGCAATAGGAAGTAATAGCTGCAAGACAGTCTCTCCTACAGGTGGAATCTGTACTTTTTGATATAACACTCCTTTATCCTCCCTAATCCGAGGCCACTGCCTAACTAACTCCCTAATGCCTTCAGGGCCCTGGGCTACTTCTCCTTTCGAGGGTGGCGTTCCCCTTCTCCAATGTCTCAAAAAAATTCCAATCACTGGATCGGAGGCCTGCAAGGCAGAGAGATCGCCTTTCTCTCGCATTTACAGCTGAGGCACCAACAACATAAGGATTCGGCTTCAAAGCTTGCTGGTGCACCATCACCTCAGCTGGAACAACAGTCCCAGCATTACTCATCTGACTACTACTAGCAGGTGAGGGAAGACGTGACAATGCATCCGCATTACGGTTAGCTGCCCCTGGTCGGTACTGAAGTTCAAAATCAAAAAGAGCCAGCTGAGAAGCCCAGCGCTGTTCTACAGCTGCCAATTTCGCAGTCTGCAAATAACTCAAAGGATTATTATCAGTATATACAACAAACTTGTTGCCCATTAAATATTCCCTGAACTTCTCAGTTACTTTTAATTTTAAAGCCAACAGCTCCAATTTCATCGAGCTATAGTTTGACATATTAGTTTGTCAAACTAATGTTGCTTACGAAGGCACTCCTTTAGTTCTTTTAGCTCATCTACAGACTGTACTGCAGCTACATTCGTTTGAATCTCCCCGACCATGCCCTGAGCGCTATATGAATAAGCACGGGGCCTTTGGCTAACAATGCGTTCTCCTTCCTCTACCCACTGGATAGCTTCGGTACGAATATCTAAGAAGGAGACAGAAGGGTCCATACGTACCCGCCGCTTTAGCTCTCGCCTCAGCATGTTATCTCTAACATGTTCGATAAACTGATCCCTAAGAACAGAATCAGGATTAGCAAAACATTGTGGATCTCTTCACTTAACTGATTCAATAAGAGACATAAGGTCATGAGAATATTCTCGCAACGATTCCCCCTCCATCTGTTTTCGTTGAAAGAACTGAGTCTGTAGCCCTATGTAAGATTTAGAACAACCATAAGTCTCACGAAGGATGGAAAAAAATCTTTTCTGGAGTATTTCTTTCTGCAGGTGTCCTAAACTTCACCTCAGCCTTTGCCTCACCTTCCAATAAATCAAAAACAAAAAAAACTTGTTCAATATCTGACATATGACGTAAGGTAAAAGAGCTACGTACCTCCTCTATCCAATCCTCTACCCCCAAAGTATCCTGGGGAGCCTTGCCTGAAAATCGTGGACACTTTCTTTCCCTTGGGACATAAACATATCGCTCTGTTACCACAGGAAGAGATGGCATAGACACAGGAGCTGGTAAAGAATTAGTCAAAGGAATAGGTGCAGAGGAAGGACCCTCTAACAAATCATTAGCTGGGGCAGCTACCACTCTTTGAGTGGTTTCTTTAAGTCTGGCATTTTCTGACTGTAATTGTTGTATCAACTCAGTTAATGCCTGCAGTTGTGCTGCCATTTCCTCTGCCATACTGTACTGAAGAAAGGGGAAAGAGAAAAAAAAAAAAAAAAATTTCACATATAGCTTTTAACTCAAAAGACTGCTGCTCCCAGTCGATGCCCAGAACCCCTGACGATGATCCAGGTCTTCAACCACTGTTTTTCCCAGTACACAACAAAAAAAAAACAAAAAACAAAAAAAAACATACACCCACAGCCTTGCTTGCACCCTGCCAGACTACGCCAAATGTTACCGGGTAGCTTATACCAACCTGTATATACCCAATAGGGACAGTGGACCCACTTAAGGTATTCAACTAAATTAATATGTAGGCAAGGGTGCAGTACATGGTCTCTTTATTACAAAAAAAAAAAAAAAAAAAAGAAGGAAAACAAACAATTCTTACACAGAATCAAAATAAATGAACAAGAAATAACAAAAACAAAACAACAACCAAGAGGGGACCAAATCGGCTCCCTTAGACAAGTCTTAGGCCAGAAATAACCTCAGCTATCCCTAGTACAACCATGAAAACTTCACATTACACATCAACACGTGTAATGGAATATACAACCATCAAACAAATCAACCAATATAGTGTTATCACTGCATCACACCACACCCAGATAGCTGGGATACTGTCTTGCCAATTGCAAGGCCCCTCAAACAAACAAACAATAAAAACAAAAATCAAGCAAGCAAATGTTCACAACAAAAATCAATTGATTAAGAAAAACAAAACAACAAAGAAAACGAAAATGAAGTCTGTAAATGTTCACCACAGAAAATCAATTAAACAAACAAAACATTCATCCAAGTAAATAAAAAAAAAGAAATAAAAACAATTATACAAACTTTCACTACTGGGAAAAACAGTGGTATAATATATGATCAGCTCTCCCGAAAAGTCTGCTAACACACAATTTACACATTTAAATAAACTTGCATTCATGCACTATACTAATATACAATTTGCATCTAAACCAAACCTTTCAATTAATTATACTCTTATAAATATTAAAAACAATATTCAAATTACCTCCACAATGTTATCTATTCACGACATGAACGGGAATAGACTCCCAGGAAGAGACGCACAACTCCAAATTATGCCTCGTTTCCACTGAGCGGTACGGTTCGGTTCGGTACACCTTGATCAGGCTTGCGTTTCCACCGCCAACAGTACCCTTACTTGATAGGCGTGGTGTAGCCAGAAAGTAATGATTGACGTCATTCTCGCGCGAAGAAGAAAATGACTGTGATGGAAATATTTTATGTCAACATGAAATGTACAGAAAATGCAGACTAAGGATGCTCAGGTCAAAGACCAGTCACATGATTAGCTTAGATCATTACAAACCAATCACCAGAACAAATCACAGTGATGAAGACATTGATTTTTACTCAACTGTAAGACTTAAATGTGCATGTATCTTTCTATTCATTGAGACTCACTTGGTTGTTGTGACCAGTGATCTCCCGGCCGTAAATAAAACTTCATTTCTACAAAGAGCAACTTGGAAGTCGTGTCAGGTATATGCTGCGCAGCTGAGGAATAGAAGTACTAAAGATTCTATGTTCAAAAGACCACAGCAGAGACAGTGATAGTGTTGGAAGACTATAGAGTCGCCCTCGGGGTGAGGCTGTAATACTCTGAGTTAGTATTAATGATCCTGTGTCGGACCAGCGTACACCTGAGAAGGACGGTGAGAGTGTATAGATGCTAAAGACCTGTGTGCTCATGTGTGATTGAGGTAGTGATAGTAGCTTCTTGACGGGACGCCGTCACCTTATTTCGGGAAGGGAATTACCTCGAAATATTGGAAATGTATTAGAAGTATTCGAGAAGGGAATTACCTCGAGATACTGTAGTATTGTATTGTATTATATTCAGGATGGGAATTACCTCGAAGGTACTGTAGTACTGTATTGGTACTGAGTATTATATATTATATTGACAACTGGAGGTTGTTTGAATTGTCAGTGGCGAAGTCGGATTGTATTGAGAATTTCCACGACAGTTTTGGCGAGCCTAGCCAGGAGGCCTGAGGATCTTCTCCCTTCACCGGCGGGAAAGGGAAGATTTTTTTCTTCCTCTTTTATCACTGATTTAAATCACAAGAGGAGACATTTTCCTCATATTTCAAACTGACCAAAACCCGTCGGAGGAGGGGGACAAATCCTTTCACGGCCTCGAAGAACTTGTAAGGTAAGACAGACTACAACTTGCTCTTTGTTTGAATTAAATAATAATCATAATAAAAAATAATAATAATAATAGCACTAACAACAATTCTGAAATATCAGAACTGAGATCTCAGGTATAGAATTTTATAATGAAATAGATTGAGAAATATCCCATATCCTAAGAAAATATTATAAAAAATTATAGTTTGATATTGATGCATCACCGAGTACGATACTGCATTGAATGTCTGAAGTTGGGTGACCAAGATTAAAAAAAAAAGAAAAGAAAAGAAAAGAAAAGAAAAGACATTTTGACAAAATGTTTTTGTAATATGACACTTTTGTATAGAAACTATATTCTTACTCAAACAGGAATCAGGAGAATTGTAGAAATACACTGAGGCACTAAAAAAAAAAAATAATAATATCACTATCACTACTGTTTTTCTGCATCTTGTAAAGAAGAACTTGCTTGCTTTTCATATCATTATTGTTACTGTCTTTTCTGCATTTTGCAAAGCATAACTTGCTTGTTTTCATGCTCTAAAAAAGTAGTAATATCACTATTGCTACTGTTTTTCTACTTTTTGAAAAAACAGAATTTGCTTGCTTTCAATGGGGAATGGGGCAATGGGGAATTGCTGTGGTAAACCAAATGTGGTCCCTGAATTTAGGGGACCCTTAAAAAAAAAAAAAATGGAATTTGAGTAATGAACAAATTGAAAGGATAGAATGGTGGCCAAAATTGACAAAATTGTATTTTGACTCATGCGGTACTCTGAGTGTTTCAATTCTAGAAGAAACCAGAAAGCGGTTGCAAGCAGAAGCAGGTAGACTGGATGCTGTTCAACAAGTGGGAGAGAGAGGCAGAGCAGTGGGCAGAGCAACAGAAACAGCAAAGAAAATCTGCCACAGAACCTGCAGGCCTTAAACACAGTGCAAACCACAAAGCAGAATCCGGAAGAGGAAGATATGGATATGGCATGCGTAAGCCATTGTCCCCCTCCCTACAGACTCTTGACTGATCAAAGTGTCCAGGCAGCTGCAACTGAGGAAGCAAAGGTCCCTTCTGCCCCAATCAATGATAAGGAAAAGATTAAACCTGATGACAGTGACACAGAGACTGATGAGCCACTGGCATTGCTACAGGAGGAGGTAAAAAAAAAAAAAAAAAAATCAAATTGCAAGAGAATATTCAAAGGTACTTTTACTGATGTTTGAGTGATGAGTGATGAGAAATATAACAACAAGATCCAAGTCCAGACCAGACTGGGGAGTCGAGAAGCCCTCAACCTGCCGGTGCTTCAGTTTTCCTGGAGAAGGAGAGCCCATATGGGTGGAGTGAACTTAGAACTCTTGGAACTTAGAGGAACTCTCAAATGTGGCTGCTGCACTTCTGGACCTAGAAAAGGGTGTGGAGCAGTTTATCAGAGTAGAGGAGAACATTGATGCCACATACAGACCCACAGGCCGAGACTGGGCAGCTATCTTCAGCAACAAGTTGGCTTTGAAATGGACTGAGGTATGTGGAACTGGTGAAGATGCTTTTAACTCATGCAAGCACTGTAAGAATGAATGCTGATGCAGGTGCAGAGGAAGCAGACTGCTTGGAACAGGATGACTGCCAGAATGAGGTTGGCATACCCCACACGTCTTGACTGGGGTGCAATCACAAAGCAGCTGAAGGGAGACAAGAAACCACCTCCAAGAAACCACCAAGGTCCATCATAACAGTGGAAAACTGCTGCTGCTGAGTCTGTGATGAAAGAGGACATTGGGCCAAGGATTGCCAAAGAGAGAGGAAACACCATCTCAAACATTAACCATCTTCTCCCTCCCTTTGGTTTCCATCATCAAATGTGAGAGACCATGAAGAGGATAAGGTGGGAGACACTCAACCAAAACAATTATTGCAAAAAACTGACAATCTAAGACCAAATCCAATAATGACTATTCAAGTTGAAGAACATTCATTATTTATTTTTTTTGGTGGACATAGGTGCCACATTTTCTATGATCACTGCAGAGACCGCTCTAAAAAATTCCAAATTTAGCTTATTCTGACAAAACTCAAATATGGGGACATATTATCTGGCATACCATTGGTTGGTAAGTTGACTTTGAGGGTAACAAACAAGCTGAAACAGGTGACCCATTCTTTCCTGGTTTCTGCTACATGCCATGTAAATTAAATGGCTAGAGATTTATTGTCCAAATTGGAGTTGATCATTTTCATTTCAAACCATGCTATGGAAGTGTTCAATTCCCAGGGGTGCTTTTATGAAAATTACACCAAACTGGTATTATAATTGGGCTTTAACGCCTTCCTTTAATCCATACTCTGCTTATCAACAAATGTTGCCAGATTTAGCAAAAACCACCTCATCTACATTGTACCTCATGGATTATAGGCCAAGATAGGAACAATGTATATGAGGAGAAATGCTTTAATGGACCACCAAGAAAAAAAATTATCTTGCATTTTATTGGTATCCCAGCAATACTCTGCATTCCCTATTATACTAACACCTGCTCAATCTGCTCTTTTTCTATCAGACACCAGTTCAGCCGACATCTCTGTGAAAAAGAAAGAAGGTTCATGGGCAAATATGATAGTTTGGCTCACTACCCAGTTAAAAACTGGGAACTGGACTTGAGATAGTTGTAGGAAACACTACATCAACCAAAAAGGGGTAAAAGCAGATCCGTAATGCAGGCAATCGAGGTTCACAGGCTGTGTAGCAAGGAGAACAAACCCAAATTTGATCTCAAAAGAATCACCAAGTGTGTTTTCTGGGGAATTTTCTAGAAATCTGGAAAGATTCTTTCCCCCAAGGGGAAGTACCCTAATTCAGAATATAGATGATTTGATGCTGTGTTCTAACAGAAACACCTGTGAGATCGATATGCGCGCATTACTGGAGTTTTAGCAGAGAATGGACACAAAGTGTCAAAATCAAAAATACAGTTATTACAGCAGGAAGTTAGTTACCTTGGTCACCTCATTTTAGCAAAAGGTTGCGTGCTAGGATTTGAATTGAGACAGTTAAGAAAATTCCGGAACCCGTCACAAAATAACAAATTATGTAATTTCTGGGAGTTATGGGATATTGTAGGCCATGGATCCAAGATAAAGCAGAAATTTCAAATCCTTTACTAACAGCAGCTCATGAGCAAAAAGTTCTAACTGATAAATTGGTATGGACAGAGGAATGACAGGTTGCATTTGAAAAATTGAAATTGGCTCTCTCAAATGCACCATGTCTGACTATTCAAAAAAAAAAAAAAAAAAAAAGAGCTCTTTGTTTCCAAAAACAATGGGGTTCATGTCCATCGTTTTAACACAACCCCACCGTGATTGCCGTCGACCGATTGCATATTACCTCAAACGATTAGACACTGTCGTACGTGGAATACCACAGTGCCTTCGTTTGGTAGCCGCCGCTACTGAAGTTGTTTTAACATGCTCGGATATGGTGGCATTCCACCGTTTAACTGTGTTTATTCCACATGCAATACACGCTCTGCTGATGCAGTCACAGATGACTCACTTAATGATAAAATGATGTTCAGTTCCCACCAACGCTGATCAAAATTCAAAATACGGCAACCAGGAGAGAAAACGTTGGTCGGAGGGGGGTGCAAAATGCAAAATGCAAAAAAAAAAAACCTTTCCTGCCAAACAATTGTATCTAAATTTTGCAAAGTGGTCTCCGGGACAGACCACACCTCAAAATTGGCAATGAATATTCTAATTGGAACTTCCTGGGAGACCCCAGGATTTACAGTTGTGGCAGAGAAATTCTGTCAGAACTGTTATATCTGCGCAGCGAATAACGTGGGAAGACGAAGTAAGCCACAAACTTACTCCGCCCACCCCACACCAGAATTTCCTTTTCAGCACATCACGATGGATATCTTTGAGTTGACATTGTTGATATGTTTTCAAAGTGGGTTGAGTGTTTTCCAAGTAGAAAAGCTGATGCTACGACTGTAGCAAAAGCTCTAAATAAGAGAAGGTATCCCAAGGTGGGGAGTACCAGAAAGATTGATCAGTGATATTGAGATCACAGAATTGGCAAACGAATTGAGAATAAATTTGACAAACTCCAAAATGGTGGCACACTGGAAAGGACAAATCAGACTGTAAAAACCTAAATTGTGTAAAATTATGGCAGAAACATGTATGACATGGGTTCAAGCCTTTCCAGAAGTCTTGATGGCCATGAGAGCCTGAAAAGGGACCAGGACAGCCCGCAGCCCACATGAAATTCTTACAGGTTGACCTATGTGAGTGGGAATCGAGCCTCCTCCCCAGAAGGGACTTGCGGTGACTGATGAACAATTGAGAAAGTATGATGTCTTTAACTAAAGCTATCAAATCTATCTATTCGCAGGTGAAAGCTGCTTTGCCAGTTCCAGGTGACGAACCCCAAAATTCCTATGAGCCAGGAGTCCAGGACAGTGGATCTGGTTTAGAGACTTCCGGAGGAAGGCATGGCACTGTCAGAGGTTGTTGGGGCCATATGAAATAATCCTGACAATCAACACTGCCATCAAGGTTGCCGAGGATGATACCTGGATTCACGTGTCGGACTGCAAACCTCACTAACCTGACAACACGTAAACAGAGCTGAGGAACTACACCTGCTGAAAAGATCTCGCAACATCTCTGAAATGAAAATGTTGAGACATCTGTGGGGCCAACCAGACAAGCATGGAGCCTGGGATCAACTTTGGGCCAGCAAATGGTTCTGATTTTGTGCAATAACAATTCCATTAATAATGTTATCTCAATTTTTAGGATCAATTACAAAGTTTGTTTTATGCTTTTATTACTTATTCTGCTTATCATAGCACTTGCAATTTTATGTACTGCTAAATGTATTCATGCATTAATGAAAAAGTTAATTCAAGAAGTATTAGGAGAGCGGGAAGGACTGTATGTACAAATTATTAAGTTGGAGGAAAATGTTTTTGATACTTGGAGAATAGAGAGAGCTGTAGATCAGAGGATTTTAGAAAGAAACTGTATGGGAAGATGAAGGTAAAAAGCAGGTCATTTTATGAGATAATGCAACCGGATTTGAGAATGTGATCGTGTAAAAACGATCAGAGGGGGGAATGTGATGGAAATATTTTATGTCAACATGAAATGTACAGAAAATGCAGACTAAGGATGCTCAGGTCAAAGACGAGTCACATGATTAGCTTAGATCATTACAAACCAATCACCAGAACAAATCACAGTGATGAAGACATTGATTTTTACTCAACTGTAAGACTTAAATGTGCATGTATCTTTCTATTCATTGAGACTCACTTGGTTGTTGTGACCAGTGATCTCCCAGCCGTAAATAAAACTTCATTTCTACAAAGAGCAACTTGGAAGTCGTGTCAGGTATATGCTGCGCAGCTGAGGAATAGAAGTACTAAAGATTCTATGTTCAAAAGACCACAGCAGAGACAGTGATAGTGTTGGAAGACTATAGAGTCGCCCTCGGGGTGAGGCTGTAATACTCTGAGTTAGTATTAATGATCCTGTGTCGGACCAGCGTACACCTGAGAAGGACGGTGAGAGTGTATAGATGCTAAAGACCTGTGTGCTCATGTGTGATTGAGGTAGTGATAGTAGCTTCTTGACGGGACGCCGTCACCTTATTTCGGGAAGGGAATTACCTCGAAATATTGGAAATGTATTAGAAGTATTCGAGAAGGGAATTACCTCGAGATACTGTAGTATTGTATTGTATTATATTCAGGATGGGAATTACCTCGAAGGTACTGTAGTACTGTATTGGTACTGAGTATTATATATTATATTGACAACTGGAGGTTGTTTGAATTGTCAGTGGCGAAGTCGGATTGTGTTGAGAATTTCCACGACACGACACAGTAAACAACAATGGAGGACATACAGCAGATCTTGTTCTATCTTCTCGGCTTGAGGCTGTCTGTCACAAGAAGAAGACGAGCTTTGCTTGCTGCACGCCAACATTCGGTGTTTCAGAATACCAAGTAGGCCTACGCAAAGTTCAGACGTCTATGCAGCAGCACCTACCAGCAAGCGGAGGAGAAAACCCGCGTAATTTAAAAAACTATTTTATTGTGTCATGAAATGTAGTTTTAAAAGTTTTTCAGGTGAGAATGTAGTTGTTTAAACCTCAAATCTGTGGTTTATTTATAAAGAGAGCGCCTATTTGAAAATTTGATCTGACGTTGTCGGAGTTATGAGATCCAGGCGATCACCGGGCGCTCGGTGCTCATGTACCCAGCCGAGAGCAGCTGTACCTCGTCTAGTCCTTCTGACATTCGCCACTGGCTCAGATGTCTCTGTAGTGGTTAAAAACAATATATCATTAATCTTGTGTATAACGGGCAATCTTTGCTCTCATGAATTTATAATTTGTTACCGGGCAAATCGTTTTTGCTGAGGGCAAAGCGAAGTTTTATAACTTTATATATTTATTTAACTTTACCGTTGTAGTGCGCGCGCTGTACGTTTGACTGAATTGTTTGCTTATCTTTATTTCTTATTGTATAGCTTGTCATATTTTATACTTTTATAATGGTTATTATTGATAATTAAAACTGACTTTTAAAAAAAAGAGAAGGTTGTTTTGTCTTATTTCATTTTATTATAGGCTACATGCAGTGAAGATAATCAGAGTACATATGCACATATTGCCTGAACCACACATTAATAGGTTTCTTTTTTTTTTTTTTAAATAAAAACAAAAAGAGGCAGGGTTATGTTTTATATTTTGTTTTGTTATATAGCCTACACAAGGGCGTAGATTTGGTTTCAACATTGTGGGGGTTGAACGTATGTTGCCTGTTTTTTTTTTGTTTTGTTTTTTTATTAAAAAATAATAATCTGTTTTATGTGTAGCGTTATTGGATAATCTATCTATCTATCTATCTATCTATCCTTCATAACTTTATGAAATGTATGTATAATCATTCATCAAATTCTAACATAACGGTGATTCTAAAAAGAAAGAAATTATGTTAAATATTGAAACCGCCAGTAGGCGGCAGCGATTCGCTTTTTTATTGAGTGAGTCACTTAAATCGTTCATTCAGCCAATTCGTTCAAAAGTGAGATTAATTTAGGAAGAAAACAACAAAATGTGAATACTTTTGTCATTGATCATTACAGACACTATTGAAAAATGAACTAACAAAACAGACGGCTGTTTTGGTAACCAGTCACCAAAACAGCCGTCTGTTTTGTTAGTTCATACAGTGTAACTGTAACCATGGTTACAGTTACACTGATAGTTATGGCTACATTGCAATGGATTAGCTTGCTAAAATATGAGTGTATTACACAACATTCTCATACCTCCTCAGTACATGCTTTATTCTTTTTAACGGACCAGCGGTTTAATATAGTTGGCTGGGCAGCGGTTCTCTTCATTTTTGGTGCTAACCGCGCTCTCTCATTCAAACAGTACAGCACTACTCGCGTTGTTTTGGTGAAAGAGCGACGCACATTAAGCCGAGTTCAGACTGCACGATTTTAGCCCCGATTTTGGCTCGCCGACAGGTTTTGAGAAATCGCCGACAAATGCCCGAAATCACAGGCAAATCGGTGCTCGTTCACGCGAGTGACAATCACGCAGTGTGAATGAGCAAAGACGCGATCTGAGAGAATCGCCGACGAGTCGCCGACGCCCGTGAGATATTTGGCATGCTAAATATCTGGACCGGTCGGCGATTCAAAATCATGCTGTGTGAAAAGTGTTCTGACTGAAAACTACATCGGCGATGACCGACAGCCAATGAGAGAGCGAGATACAGAGCAGCGGGGAGTTCGGGGAGGAGTTATAGACCACAATATCAGCAAGCATGTCTTCGTTTCAGATAAACATTACAATTATATCAAACAAAAACAAAGCACAAACATTTGCTTCACCATCCGCAACAGCAGCACATTGAAAAGTTATTCATTTAGTTCCAACTGTCTTTGCAGAACACACAATCCACAGTCTCCCCAAACATTTCCTTCTCCATATTCTTCTTTTATTTATGTTGTTTTCGCTGCAAATCAGCGCACAGGCAATTCATATTTCAAGCTTCTTGCGGACTACTATTTTTAATAATAATCCCACCGTGTGTCTCAATCAGCTCCCTAGTTCAGTAGTCAGGGCACTGATGAGGGTATCAGCCACATTCACTTTCATTATGTACTGATTCACGAGCTAGGGAGCTAGGGAGCTGATTGAGACGCAGGGCCAGTCTCACATGAGAACTCCGGTCTTGAACGCGTGATATCGCGTTGTTTCCTTGTCAGGTCTCGCGTGTGTTTGGTTGTGAAACGTAGTTTGCGTGCCAGACAGAGTTGTCGGCGATTCTTCCTATTGTAAAGTCACGCAGTGTGAAACCTTCTGTCGCCGATCCATCGTGCAGTTTGAACACAGCAGCGACTGAATGCTGGCCAAGATAGTCATGCAGTGTGAAAAGAACAGTGACCCGACTACTTTGAAAATCGTGCAGTCTGAACTCGGCTTTAGTTGGGCGTTACCAATCGGTTCAATGGAGGGGGATAATATTTTTGTCTAATTTATTATGACAAACTCATATTTGAATACAAACAAAATTATTGTTACAAAATAGGCTAAATGAATTCTACATATTTTTTCATGTGATCTACTGTGATTTTCATGTTGAAATATTGGGGGGGTTGTAACTGAAGCATTTGAATATTGTAAGTCGTTACATGAACATACATGATCAGTTCCTCCATACTCTCCTTTGCGATTCATTGCTGGTATAAGGCTTAACTTACTTAACTTGCTGTGTTTTGGTCTGATGTCAGTAGTATTGTCAAAGACGGTTTGTGTCGTTTTTTTTTTATTAAAAGCTGCTAATAGTTAACTTTTAAGTTGAGTAATTTTGTATTAGTATGGGTCTAGGCTAATATATATCTATATAATCTAAATGTGGAAAATAACCCCTTCAATGTTGTTTACAGAAGACAATAAGGAACATAATATGCATTTCTGCCAAGACTATCTGCACTTACATGAAGAAAGAACTACAAACAAGTGGGGAAACGTTATAGAGTATTTCAAACTGACAATCGAAATGACTTGAAAGAAGCATGTGTGCACACAGAAGTTTTATTTAAGAGTAAAAATTCTCTCTCTCTCACACACACAAACACACACACACACGTTTGTTTTTGTGAATTGTGGGGACTTTCCATAGGCCGCAATGCATTTTATACTGTACAAACCGTACTTTCTATCCCCCTACCCTACCCCTAACCCTAAACCTAACCATCACAGGAAACTGTGCACACCTTTATTTTCTCACAAAAACATCATTTAGTATTTTTATTAATTAATTTACATTGTGGGGACCGGTGGCCGGTCCCCACGATGTAGGTGAACTCAGGTTTATATTACATCGTGGGGACATTTGGTCCCCACAACCCTGCCAACACACCCATGTGGGGCCCATAAGGGTTGGATATGGGCTGGTGAGTGGGCCCCATCTGGGCTGCCCAGATGGGGCCCAGTTAATTTTGTCCGGGGGTTCCATGGTGGCCCCATGTGGGCAAGCCCAAATGGGCTGAAGTTGGGCTTCACATGGGCCCTAGCTAAAACCCACACGGGCAACCCAGGTTTCTCCCATCTGGGGCCCACACTTGCCTGGGCCCCATGTGGGCTGCTCATGGGCCCCTGCTATTCTACCCATAAGGGTAATAACCATTATTATGGGCTAACAAATTCATTTTTGGGGACTTATTTTACAGTCAGCCCATACAGTTCTGTAACCCGTGTTCATATTTTTTTACACAGCCAATTTTACCGGGTCTGGTGGACCCACCACATTATTAGGCTTTTAAATCAATACAGCCATAACAATTCATGTAAAAAAATACTTGACAGATGTTTACTTTAGCCATTTACCCGTGAGATCGCATTTATGATCGTTTGTTTTTTGTGAGAAACCAAGGAAATTCAATTAAAAAAAAAAAAAATAGAAAAGATTTTATCATTATTAGTGATTATTTCTTAGAACTTAATCAGAATAGGTGAAAATGCTTGAAATGTAACAATTTTGTAACTTTGTGTGGGAATAGCAGGTGCAGAAAGACAACACTCCCGCACACAGACGGCCAATGAGTTTGTGTTAGAAAAAATAATCAATAGCATATTTTTTCTTTTAGCAACCTTTAAAACGGGTCCCAAAGACCCAAACACCTTGGGTTAAATGAGCTACAATAATAACAAGACCAGTAATATAATTAATTACCTTTTTATTTAAGTAAAATGAAGAAAAACATTAAGAAAACTCTCATTAAGAAAACTTTTGCTCAGTGTTCCCTCACTGTTAGAGACAGGATTAGCTACTTTCCACCTCAAATGAACCCGAAGCCTGAAGTCCTTGTTAAGGGGTTGCCTGTTGGGCCTATCTATTACCCCCCAGTCCCTAGCACCAATGAGCCACTTGGAGACCACCTTCTCTGCATCTTTACAGGTGATTTGGCTGGTAATGGTGCTTTTCTTTAAGCCTCCTGCAAGAAACAAATATAACAGTCACTTACTTTATATGTGCCAACACAACTCTCAGCCAGGACTGTAAAGACAACTATGTAAAGAAGTGCTATATAAATTAAGATTATTATTAGAACTACACACATACTCTTAAACACACAAGTTAGGCAACTTACTTGCAACTCCATACACAGTGGCTACGTTTACATGCACCAATTTTCACCAATCCGAATGAATTGGATCTGATTGCAGATCTGTTTACATGTACTCTAAGCATTGTAATCTGATTCAACTATCCGTTTATATGTGTTTTATATACATTCTGATTAAAACGTTTGCGCAAGCACTGTGCATGTGTGACGTCATATCAGTCACACATGCGGTAACCCAGGTTGCGTCAACAGACGATTATCATGTATCGACGATAGCAAGAGATATTGTCAACAGCTTCAAATCTTGGCAATATTAAGAGGATTTGGTATTTCCAATTAATGTAGGCCTGTTACATTCTTCTAGTCTTATTATAACTATTAGGTTCAGCTTCTTTTATTATTAAATTAATATTATATGTGCTGTGAGGATAATAAAAGATTAGGCTATTAGCTATCTTTAAAAATGATTTAATTTTTTTTTTAGGTCTATTATTACAATGAATTATAGCCTATAATTAAAATTATTTAGAGTGTAGGCTATAATACTATTTCCTAACACTGCAGTCATCAGTGAAAATTAAGTGCAGCGTTACTTCAAGCACCGACTTTAAAAAAAAACAACAACTGTTTAACACGAAATAATAATAGACAAATAAACTGGCGAATAAACAAAGAAGTTACCCAGAACTCAATGTGGCGTGACGTCAGATTCGTATTCTCTATTATTCTCACTTGTTTCACTTGCCTATATGTACAGCCACCAGATAAATAATGGAATAAATTATTTATTTATATACCGTTACCAGCATATTATATTGAAATTCATCTCTGAGATAATATGCTCCGTTAATGCAGCGTCAGACAGCTCCATCACTTTTTACTTTCACTTTCTGTGACTTTTTCACCAGCAATAACTCTTGCGCAAAGTTTGCACGTTGCTTCTTTTATGATATCCATTGGCTCCCCTTCTTGTTTTTAAACGGAAAGATTTCCAATATTATGATAAAGGGACACAACTATGCCACTGCCTGTTGGCACCTTTACAACTAAAGACGTGAACGTGACTTTGTGCACTGCGTAATGCGTGTCAACATTGCACTGTGCATGTGCCCCAGAGTCTTCTGAGAACGATTGAGAAAGTAGTCGGATTCAAGCGTTTACATGGTCATTTTTTGCTGTTGGATTGGATTAGAAAAGGAATAAACCACCCCTTCCAATCCGATCTAAATTTCATTCGGATCAAGCTCAGTCGGATCGATTAAGGTGTTTACATGAACGTCTTTCAATTTGATTGAGCCGTCAATCCGATTACAAATGGATTATTTGGGTGTAAGTAAACATAGCCAGTAAATAATGTTTATAACTTTGGGGTATTGTGACAGCTTTCTAGTATCAGTACAACTTAAAACATTATCCACATGCACACCTACCATTACTTCATACAGTTTTAAGGCCTTGAACTCTCTCTTCCCGTTTCGGCCCACAAAGTTGTACTGCCAGTTGGATGGAGGCCATGGAGGTGTCAGCAGAGATCTGAGGGTGGATGCAGCCGGTGCGCTGTAAAAAAACAAAACAAAAAAAACCACAACTTTGAAATGAATAATTTTGTTGGTTCAGCAAAAATCCACACTGTAAAAATCTTGTACAACAAAAAAATCTTTTAATACACACATACATATACATATACATACATACATACATACATACATATATATATATATATATAAAATTTAAATTCTTAAGTACTTCTGTATCCAACAGACATTAAATGTTGAATTGGCTCAACTACAAAAGATTTGGTACAGAATAGTTTTCTCCAGAAAACAAATAATGTCAAGTTGACTCAACCTTACATTTTCTTTTTTTATATAGTGGAGGTGATGACCTGAGGGTGGATGGAGGTGTAGGCCTGATGGGGCTCATCCTCACTGGACAAAATCACTCGCCTAGAAATCTATAATATACAAGCACAATCAATGAGTTTAAGTGTTTTAAAAACAGTTGGTTAAAAAATATGTACATAAAAAAATATCTACACTCTAGATACCAGAGAGACCCTCACATTGATCCTTAACATCTGTTCCCACACCCCATGCTCCCTTCAGGCATGCACACATCCATTTGTATACATCTCTTTTCCCCCCAAAACATGTGATTGTTACTTTTATTAACTGATTACATTTAATATTATTTATTTGTTAATCGTATATCTGTTGTCTACCTCCCTCGTTTTGACAGCTTTGAGCCAAATACACTTAACAAAACTCCCACAAAACATGTCCTTCCTGTATCATTGGGAAATTTTTCACCATCCATTTAGTAGAAGTAATTCAAATAGCCTCACCTCTTTCTGCGCTTCCCCCTTCCCATATTCTCTGTAGAATCGGACTCGGTTGGTACATCTGTGTTATGTTCATACTCGACTAATTTTGTGCAGGCAATTTCATACGTTGCTGTGGGAGACATAGTGGCAATTAGTTTCATTCAGAGCAAATTTTACATTTCTAATGACACCCACAACCTACAAACAAAATATATATATTAAATTAATTATTATCAGTAAGTGAATAATATTTAAAACACATTGGAATAAATGAATAAACTTTTAATAGAAATAGAAGATAACTACTTCTCTTGTTAGAGAAGAGTCAACATTTTTTGAGTGCACACCAACAAAATTGTCCGAATGCGCAACGTGCAACATGGATTGGGTCTTCTGACCTTTTGATTTTGATTAATATGTGAAATATGAGAGAGTTAAGACAGTGCTTATTTTGAAAACAGAGAGAGGGGCGGGGGAGGGGCTCTCTGCTCTGTCACTCAGTTAGCATGCGCTCTATCACAAGCGCAGCAGTCATCTACATCAGTCATAGATCACAATAACTGATCAAAACCAGGCTTTGGTGGGACAAAAATTTGTTTTGTCATCCGCAAAAAAAAATAAACGCAGGAAAACCCTGTTAACGTTAGGTGATTTACGGTAGAAATCTACAAGTTGACAAAATATAATGAAATAACCACCTTAATGTGTAATGTTGACATTTTTTTTTTTATTTTGACATTAAAGCTTACATGTTAAGGGAGCTGGCCCAAAATCTCAAAATTGATCACTGCATGAAAAAAAACGATGTTTTACAGCCTTTTTAACAGCTTGCTAATACCTGTTCGACTGCCTTGCTAAGAAATTTACAACCAAATACTTCTAAACAATATATTTAAGTCAACCACTCAAAACAAGCTCAAATGCTACTGACTTAATAAATTAAAGTCGTCTGTTCAACGCTTTAACCAGGTTTAAGCTACATTTGCTAATGCACAAACATTTGCTAAAAGCTATCCTCGTAACTAATACTTTCCAAAAAAGCTTTAGGTTAACATCATGCGGTAAAATCATCCCCACCCCAAGTTTATTATACTCTTACCTGCCTTTTGTCCACACGACGACACCGGTGAACTCGAGGATCCTTAACGGACAGCAGACTACTGAAAAGGCGGCAAAGTTGTTGCTGGGCAGATTGTTTCGCTCGGCGATGGGTGTGGAGCTTTCCAGATGTGCGCTGCACAGAGTGCGCACTGCTTACGGTTTGAACATTTTGTGGGGAAACCGTTAACAAACTTGTCTTTTGAAACTCGTACAACGTTCTTAAGACTATTTAGCTGCAGTCTGCATTTTGGCGCTCTAGCGATTAATAAACAGAATTCTTCTTGCGGAAGAACACTGCAGCCGGAGCTACTTCTCGTGTTTATGTCTATGACGAGTCACGCAGGGACTTTGCTCCTCCGCAGCGATTCCTACTTGATCGTCCTGAAATAGTCCCAATATAAACACTTATTATAAATGTATAATGATTCGGGGTAAGACAAAAACACGGTTAGGAAAATGGATTGTTAGATGGATGGATTGAAAATTAATGTTGTACATTTTCATTATAAAATTTTTGTAAATCTTAAAACACACAAAAAAGTACAGACAGCAGCTAATCTAATAAATTTTGTATAAAAAGTGGACCAGACCTAGCCCAGAGCCTATTGTTAAAAATAGCATCCATGTCTGACACAGTCAATTTGTTCCACCTGCACGATCCGTTCTACGCATGAGTAGTAGACTCTTTAGAAAACGCACATGCGCAAATGATAATTCCGTTTTGCGACGACCTGCACGATCCGTTCTGTGTGTGAGAGAGTCCAATATGAGATAATAATGTGAGAGAGAGTGTGTGTGAGGGAGAGAGAGTGTGTGTGTGTGTGTGTGTGTGTGGGAGAGGGAGGGAGAGAGAGAGAGAGAGAGAGAGAGAGAGAGAGAGAGAATTTTTACTCTTAAATAAAACTTCTGTGTGCACACATGCTTCTTTCAAGTCATTTCCATTGTCAGTTTGAAATACTCTATAACGTTTCCCCACACTTGTTTGTAGTTCTTTCTTTATGTAAGTGCAGTCTTGGCAGAAATGCATATTATATTCCTTAGTGTCTTCTGTAAACAACATTGAAGGGGTTATTTTCCTCATTTAGATTATATAGATATATATTAGCCTATATAGACCCATACTAATACAAAATTACTTAACTTAAAAGTTAACTATTAGCAGCTTTTAATAATAAAAAAAAAACGACACAAACCGTCTTTGACAATACTACTGACCTCAGACCAAAACACGGCAAGTTAAGTAAGTTAAGCCTTATACCAGCAATGAATCGCAAAGGAGAGTATAGAGGAAACTGATCATGTATGTTCATGTAACGACTCACAACTCCTTTATTATTTTGGATTGGTAACCACGTAAACACATCGTAATGCATAGCCTAAGCTACATTTAAAAGCATCAAAATAGACCCGCTGTTAAATGTTAAACAATACAACTAACGTTACACAAATATGCCGCAAGTTATGCCGCCTTGCCGTCAAGTGTTTCATTAGTAGGTACCATACTATGGAAAGCCGTTTTAACATTTAACAGCTAGACTGGATATGCGTCGCGGATATCTGCATTTCAGTTTTGCCTCGTCGAAAAGAACATTTCGGATATCCGCAACTGCGTTCTTCCTATCCGTAATTGTCATTTCAGATATCCACAAAGACATTCTTCCTAGGACAAATGACGTCACTTTTGCCATTCATTTGTATGGGGTTTATCATTACAGATATCTACAATTCAGTTGCAGATATCCACTATGTGAATTACGGATATCTGTAACTGGATTGTAGATATCTGTAATTCCAGTTTGAGATATCTACAATTTGATTCTGACTAGTCACAACTCCAGTTCAAGATATCTTTAATTCAACTCAATTCAAGATATCTACATGTTCCTTTTCAGATATCTCAAATTAAGTTTTGACTAGGCGAAATGACGTTGTAGATATCTGTAACCGGAGTTACGACTAGTCAAAATGGCGTTGTAGATATCTCAAACTGGAGTTAGGGATAGTCATAATTTAATTGTAGATATCTATGATCAAGTTATGGATATCTTGAAATGAATTTTGATTAGAGATATCTGAAATTTGAGATATCTGTAACTTTCGTTCCGCCTAGTCAAAATGTAATTGCAGATATCTCGAATTAGAGTTTTGACTAGGCGAAATGGCGTTGCAGATATCTTTATGCAAATCAGGCCGGCACTTTTAGGCGGGAGCAGAGCGTGTTGTTGTTCTAATCATTCAAATCGCGCCTGTTAACTCGCAATTAGCACTGATTGGCACCATGCCATAATCACTAGTCATAATGACGTTTGAGATATCTTTAACCTTCATTCTGCCTAGGCAAAACTGAATTACGGATATCTGCAATCGTCATTTAAGATGTGTGACGAGTTGAATGTCGTTTTCAATGACGTCATTGCAGATATCCGTAATTCAGTTTTGCCTAGTCAAAACTGCATTGCAGATATCTCTATCTGTCGTTTCGACTAGTCACAATTACGTTACGGATATCTCGAATGACAATTCCGACTATCCAAAATGTAATTACGACTAGTCAGAAAGACGTCGGTGATATCTACAACGTTAATTCCGGATAGTCGAACTTAACTTTTAAATGTTAAAACGGCTTGCCATAGGTACCGATAGTGTAGGAAAACGTGACGTTTTCTACTACGTAATTACGCGCATGCGTGAAACGGATCGTGCAGGTGGAACGGATCGTGTACCGACACCTACTACACTAAAAAATCCATATGGGCGGGCGGAGTGAAAGTGAAACTGAGGCAGGATATTGTTCTCCTTTCGATCTTTACGAACTCTGTTATCAACATTTTGTTAATATCAATAATCTATAAAATATCGATAATTTATTCAGACACTTTTGTGAACACAGCAATGCTCAGTTAAAGGTAAGTCATGAACCAACAGAAAAACATATTAAGCACCTGAACTGTGACTAGCATGAGTGAGACTTGAGATCAGATGCGTTTAATCGGTAGGTAGTCCTACAAGTGATACTAAACCATATAAAAAATAAAAAAGGATAAATCAAAATAATGCTGTGTAGATACACATAGTTGTGTCCTGATTTGGACTAATTTCACCGGTTGATTGTATTTGTTTATTGTATTTGGCCCATCAGTGTAAATGTGAAATATTCAGAGGGAAAACACATGCATGTTAACACATCCTTCTGTGTGAGTTGTCTGCTTATTATAATGTTTTTTTTTTCTTTTTAGCATCTGTCCTTCAGAGATACCATCCCAATATTTATGTACATAAATGTATTTATTTATTAATTTACATGTATATTTACACTATTTAATATATTGATCATAAATATATGGAAATATATTCTTGTTCTGTAAGGGCAGTTATTGACAAATAATCTGCCCACTGATATTGTTTTAAAGCTATTGTTATCCAATTTTTTCTTAAGAACATCTAAGTGTACTCAACTGTGCTATTTTGAGACACCATGAAATATGAACTAAAATGTGCTTTTAATATGCTATCTCTGTATTTAAAAAAAATTATTTAGAGACCACTTGTACTACACTATGGGTTCAAATGTATTATAAGTGGTATCTAAATACATTTTTTTTTTTTTTGCTACAGTCGTAGCATCAGCTTTTCTACTTGGAAAACACATCAACAATGTCAACTCAAAGAAATCCATCGTGATGTGCTGAAAAGGAAGTTCTGGTGTGGGGTGGGCGGAGTAAGTTTGTGGCTTACTTTGCCCTAGTGAAAAAAAAGTATACTTTATTGTATTTTAAATATATTCCATTTTTCTATAGTACACTGCAAATATACTAACAAAAAATGTACTATCATTAAATATATAAAAAGTATATTAGTATCATATTTTCACAACACAACTTTTAACACACTTTAAAATAATTGTACTTTAGTATATTTTCTAAAAAATATATTTTAGAAAAATATACTTGAAGTGTAAGTTCAGTGTATTTATTTGCACTTTATAAAAATATATTTGAGGTATATTTTAACAGTGTGCTGAAAATGATCATTGTAACAATGCACTGGAAGTATATTTAAAAAATACATTATTTAATATCCTGAAGTTGTAGTGTATCTAAAGTTAAATTTGAGTATATTTTTTACGTTTACTTATTCATCCTTGGAATTCATTATATTACTTGTGCTTATTTATTTCCGTATGAATGCATTAAGCCCATTTAGTAAATGCAGTGTAGCCTATACAATTTCCAAATATGTGTAAATGTTTATTAAGTTTACACTGGCAGAATCATTTTACAATCGTACACACAAATCTATATTAAACAACACACCAGCAGCACAAGTAATGTTACTTGCGAAAAAATATGTCGAGTGGTTAAACTTGTCGGAATTCAAATGTCTCTTCAACTTGGTCTGTGACCAATCAGATTTTGTTGCTCACTGCCTTCAGCCAATCAGAGCTGCTGACGTCACGGTCGTCCTCTGAATCCCCTCGCTCAGTCACTCAGGTGAAGTATAATGTCGCAATGTATAATTTATTTAATAAAACACTGAAAGCTCAATACATCGCTCAATCTTGGGGATTCTGACCAGTTCAATCAAGTGACATCGCAGACTGACAGATGGCGACGACAACCGGCTAATCTAATGGCCTACGCGATCCTGAAAGAACCGGAGAAAAGTGCTGCTATTGGGAGGTGAGTTGTAGTCTACCAGTTAACAAACTTTATTTTATTTTCTTTAACAAACGGAGAGCGATATTTCGGCTTGATATCTCCTTTTTGAGTTTTTGTGTGGTGGTGGTGGTTTATGGCACATGTTTGTATGCAGCACCAAAACATTCATATGATTGGTCAAATCGGCCCGTATTCTGTACGATATTAATTCATAAAGTGTTTTATGCTTGACTACCTAAAATATGCCATTCTGATACAGTTCCTGCTGCTAATCCTCATTTACTGTTCAAAAATAGTATTGGTTCAATGTAGGATTTAGACAGACTATTGTAAACGTGAATAAAGGGTTGAACATATAAAGTGTCTTATATCTTTGTATATTCTGTCAACAGATGCTGTTCTTCACGCCATCAGACACAATGAGAAGCTCATCAGAAAATGGAATATAATGTGTAATTTGTATTTGTGTACAGAGGGTCACCATGGTCCAATATTTGTTTTTTCTTTAATGAAAAACATGGTAAGTTATGCTGAATCTATATTAAGTTTAAATAAAAACTATTGGATTTGTCAATGAAATATGTCTCTTCATTAGTGATGTTCTTATATTTTATTTAATTGAATGGCCTTGAAAACAAATGCATTCAACTTTGGGAAAATGTGTTAAACTGTTTAAATAGTAGCACAACTGTATTGTGTGAGATTATGTAATTCAAAGTACAGTAGTCAACATTTGAAGTGGATCAAAAAAGTTAGGACAACTTTGATTAAAGGTTTTGATCCGCTTTAAATGTTGACTATATTATACAAAGTATAAGTAATAACAAAGTGTGTAATTTTTAGTATTTGGAATAAGCCAAAGGTGAAGACACTCATAATTATTTTGTAATGTACTTAAATCACAAATAAAGTGTACTTATAACACAAATAAAAGTATACTTATAACAGAAATAAAGTATATTTATAATGCAACTTATATTGTAACAAAAAATATATACTTATAACACAAATAAAGTATACTTATAACACAAATTAAGTACACTTTAATATCACTAATCAAGCATGTAATTAGTCCCTACACAGACATATACTTAAAGTGTACTAAGTATACTTGAAGTTGTTCCAATTTAGTACACATAAGTATACTAAATATACTTAAAGTTGTATTTTAATACTACTTAATTTCAACTTAAATATACTTAGTACAAAATTAGTTGTTTCAAAATAACACACTTTAAATGAACTAATCATTAACACACTTGAAATATACTAATAATTAGTCTTGCTGCAAGTATACTTAGTATACTTTTTTTTCACTAGGGAAATGACAAAACATTATAGAAAGGTATGTCAGCATATATGCTTTTTGCCTTAGAATAATACTTACATATACAAAGTTCTGCCATGAAACTCTAGATGGCGCAGGCTAATAGGTCCTTTAACACACCTGCTAATCATCACATCATTATCTATAGGTCACAGATGATTGGTTCCTCCTGTTTTAGTAGCCAATGAGCTGCGTGCTTAATCTTTAAATACATGAGTTAGCATTGCTTAGTAGCGCAGCGTGCTTCAGAAACCCTCCACCTTCCCCAGCTCCACCTGTATAGATCTGCTACGGTTATTCATGTACGCTATATCGTACAGCAGCAGCATGTCTTACTTGCTCACAGCAGCGGGTCGTGTATGTATTGGCAGTAGCAAGTCCCGTACTTGCTCTGCAGCAGCAGCAGCAATAATCAACAGCAGCAGCAGCAGCAATAATCAACAGCAGCAGCAGCAATTAAGCAGCAGCAGCAGCGTAGCAGATCTATTCCGCCAAGACCAAAAATATCTACATTGTCATATCCATTACCATACCAAACACTCCGAGAGTTGTCATGACAGAATTACGTTTCTGTCCAAAAGTGAGATGCACATTTACAATCACTTTCTGTTGAAAGAAAACTGGTTAAACCAGGTCAATTAGGACAAAGCAGGATACAAATACACGTGTATCTGCAGTACATACTGTTTTATAATCACTGACTGAGGTTAAAAAAAATTATCTAGCTGGTGGGGGTTAAATACTGTGATAGAAATATTTTATGTCAACATGAAATGTACAGAAAATGCAGACTAAGGATGCTCAGGTCAAAGACCAGTCATATGATTAGCTTAGATCATTACAAACCAATCACCAGAACAAATCACAGTGAAGAAGACATTGATTTTTACTCAACTGTAAGACTTAAATGTGCATGTATGTTTCTATTCAGAGAGACTCACTCTGTTGTTGTAACGAGTGACCTCCCGGCCGTAAATAAAACTTCATTTCTACAAAGAGCATCTTGGAAGTCGTGTCAGGTATATGCTGCGCAGCTAAGAGATAGAAGATCCTACGCTCAAAAGACAGCAAAAGTAACAGCCAAAGTGTGATTGAGGTAGTAGCTTCTTGACGGGACGCCGTCACCATACTTCAGGGAAGTATTGGATTGTATTGTAAGTATTCAGGAATTCAGGGAATTACCTCAAGATATTGTATTAACAACTAGGAGTTGTTTAAATTGTCAGTGGTGAAGTCAGATATGTATTGAGAATTTCCACAACAGTTTTGGTGAGCCTAGCCAGGAGGCCTGAGGATCTTCCCTTCATCGGCAGGAAAAGGAAAGTTTTTTCTTCTTCTTTTATCATTGATTTAAATCACAAGAGGAGACCTTTTCCTCACATTTCAAATTGACCAAAACCCGCCGGAGGAGGGACAAATCCTTTCACAAACAAGCTGAAACAGGTGACCCATTCTTTCCTGGTTTCTGCAACATGCCATGTAAATTAATTGGCTAGAGATTTATTGTCCAAATTGTAATTGATTGTTTTCATTTCAAACGATGGTATGGAAGTGTTCAATTCCAGGGGTGCTTTTATGAAAATTACAACAAACTGTTATTATAATTGGGCTTTAACGCCTTCCTTTAATCCATACTCTGCTTATCAACAAATGCTGTCAGATTTAGCAAAAACCACCTCCTCTACATTGTAACTCATGAATTGTAGGCCAAGATAGGAACAATGTATATGAGGAGGAATGCTTTAATGTACCACCAAGTAAAAAAATGTATCTTGCTTTTTATTGGTATCCCATCAATACTCTGCATTCCCTGTTGTAGTAACACCTGCTCATTCTGCTCTTTTTCTATCAGACACCAGTCCAGCCCCACATCTCTGTGGGAAAGATAGAAGGTTCGTGGGCAAACATTATAGTTTGGCTCACTAACTACCCAGTTAAAAACTGGGAACTGGACTTGGGATAGTAGTAGGAAACACAACATCAACCAAAAAGGGGTAAAAGCATATCCCGTGATGCAGGCAATCGAGGTTCACAGGCTGTGTAGCAAGGAGAACAAACCCAAATTTGATCCCAAAAGAATCACCAAGTGTGTTTTCTGGGGAACTTTCTTTCCCCCGAGGGGAAGTACCCTAATTCAGAATATAGATGATTTGATGCCGTGTTCTCCCAACAAAGACACCTGTGAGATCGATATGCGCGCATTGCTGGAGTTTTAGCAGAGAATGGACACAAAGTGTCAAAATCAAAACTACAGTTAGTACAGCAGGAAGTTAGGTACCTTGGTCACCTCATTTTAGCAAAGGTTACGTGCTAGGATTTGAACGAATTGAAACCCAGAATTCCGGAACCTGTCACAAATTAACAAATGATGTAATTTCTGGGAGTTATGGGATATTGTAGGCCATGGATCCAAGATAAAGCAGAAATTTCAAATCCTTTACTAACAGCAGCTCATGAGCAGAAAGTTCTAACTGACAAATCTGTATGAACAGATGAATGACAGGTTGCATTTAAAAAAATTGAAATTGGCTCTCTCAAATGCACCATGTCTGACTATTCAAAAAAAAAAAAAAAAACATTTTTTTGAGCTCTTTGTTTCCAAAAAATTGGGGTTCATGTCCGTGGTTTTAACACAACCCTACGGTGATCGCCGTCGACCAATTGCGTATTACCGCTAACGATTACACACTGTCGTACGTGGAATGCCACAGTGCCTTCGTTTGGTAGCCGCCGCTACTGAAGTTGTTTTAGTGTGCTCGGATATGGTGGCATTCCACCCTTTAACTGTGTTTATTCCACATGCAATGCACACTCTGCTAATGCAGTCACAAATGACTCATTTAATAATAATGTTCAGTTCCCACTAACGTTGATCAAAGTTCAAAATATGGCAACCAGGAGAGAAATTGTTGGTCAGAGGGGGGTGCAAAATGTGAAGATGGGGTATGGAAAGATGCAAAAACAAAAAAAGTCTTTCCTGCCAAAACAATTGTATCTAAATTTTGAAAATTGGTCTTACGGGGCAGACCACACCTCAAAATTGGCAATTAATTAGGGCCCGAGCACCGATGGTGTGAGGACCCTATTGGAATTGCTCCGTTTATTATTATTAGGGCCCGAGCACCGATGGTGTGAGGACCCTATTGGAATTGCTCCGTTTATTATTATTATTATTATTATTATTATTATTATTATTATTATTATTATTATTATTATTATTAGGGCCCGAGCACCGATGGTGTGAGGACCCTATTGGAATTGCTCAGCCAATTATTCTTCTTCTCCAAAATGAATCGCATTTTTGAGGGCCTAAACGTTCTCAAAAACTCATGAAACTTTGCACACGCGTCAGAAGTGGTGAAAATTTACATCTGATATGGGTTTCAGAATTAGGTGTGGCAAAATGGCTCGATAGCGCCACCTACAAAATTTCAATTAAGCGCCCTTCGTGCTACATTTCACGTACAGTTATGAAATTTGGTAGACAGATGTAACAACCCAATACCTACAAAAAACCCCTGGGTGCAAAGTTTGTAAACCCAACAGGAAATTAGATATTTTGAATTTTCTCTACAAAATTTTGGCAGTTTTTGCCATTTCCACATGTTGTACTTTAAGGAACTCCTCCTAGAGCTTTAAACAGATCAATGTCATATTTGGTCAGTCTAATCTAAAGGCCTTTGTGACATTAAATTGCAAAGATCTAGAGTTTTCGCTGAAGGGCGTGTCCGTGGCGGCCTGGCAAAGTTCGATGTTTCGCCATGAAACAGGAAGTTGTTGTAACTTGGGCATACAATGTCTGATCTGCCCCAAACTTCACATGTTTTATTAGAGTCCTGACCTGAAGACATCTCTATGGCAATATTCAGTTACAGTCATAGCGCCACCTGGGGGCAACAGGAAATTACATGTTTTACACTGTGATTAACTCCTCCTAGATATTTAATCAGATCAATGTCATTTTTGGTCAGTCTAATCTTAAGACCTTAGCGATGATAAATATCAAAGATCTTGAGTTTTCGTTGAAGGGCGTGTCCGTGGCGGACTGACAAAGTCTGATGTTTCGCCATGAAAGAGGAAGCTGTTGTAACTCAGGCATACTATGTCTGATCTGCCCCAAACTTCACATGAGTGATAAAAAGTCCTGGCCTAAAGACATCTATATGACAATATTCAGTTAGCTATAGCGCCACCTGTTGGCAGCAGGAAGTGTGGCACTTTTACATGATTTTGCCATAATTCTCCTGTATTTACTCGCTCACATGCATGTCGCCCACTGTTCGCTGTTTTTCTGAGGCCAACGGATGGCGGTGAGCCCGGGTGCGAGGGCCCTTTCATCGCTGCTTGCAGCTTTAATTATTAGGGCCCGAGCACCGATGGTGTGAGGACCCTATTGGAATTGCTCAGCCAAAATTTTCTTCTTCTCCAAAATGAATCACATTTTTGAGGGCCTAAAAGTTCTCAAAAACTCATGAAACTTTGCACATGCGTCAGAAGTGGTGAAAATTTACATCTGATATGGGTTTCAGAATTAGGTGTGGCAAAATGGCTCGATAGCGCCACCTACAAAATTTCAATTAAGCGCCCTTCGTGCTATGTTTCACGTACAGTTATGAAATTCGGTAGACAGATGTAACAGCCCAATACCTACAAAAAAGCCCCTGGGTGCAAAGTTTGTAAACCCAACAGGAAGTGAGATATTTTGAATTTTCTCTACAAAATTTTGGCAGTTTTTGCCATTTCCACATGTTGTACTTTAACGAACTCCTCCTAGAGCTTTAATCAGATCAATATCATATTTGGTCAGTCTAATCTAAAGGCCTTTGAAATGTTAAATTGCGAAGATCTCGAGTTTTCGCTGAAGGGCGTGTTCGTGGCGGCCTGGCAAAGTTCGATGTTTCGCCATGAAACAGGAAGTTGTTGTAACTCGGGCATACAATGTCTGATCTGCCCCAAACTTCACATGTTTTATTAGAGTCCTGACCTGAAGACATCTATATGACAATATTCAGTTACAGTCATAGCGCCACCTGGGGGCAACAGGAAATGACATGTTTTACACTGTGATTAACTCCACATAGAGATTGAACCAGATCAACATCATATATGGCCAGTCTAATCTTAAGGCCTTTGAGATGTTAAATTGCAAAGATCTTGAGTTTTCTTTGAAGGGTGTGTCCGTGGTGACCGACAAAGTCTGATGTTTCGCCATGTAAGGTGAATCACTTTTTTGAGGGCCGAAACATACTCGAAAACTCATGAAACTTTGCAGATACGTCAGAAGTGGTGAAAATTTACGTCTGATATGGGTTTCAGAATTAAGTGTGGCAAAATGGCTTGATAGCGCCACCTAAAAAATTTCAACGAAGTGCCCCTGACACTACGTTTCACGTACAGGTATGAAATTTGGTACACACATTTAACAGCCCAATACTTACAAAAAAGTCTCTTGGAGTGAAATCTGAAAACCAACAGGAAGTGAGATATTTTGAATTTGCAAAATTTGGGCAGTTTTTGCCTTTTCCAGGCGTTGTACTTTAATGAACTCCTCCTAGAGCTTTAATCAGATCAACATCATATTTGGTCAGTCTAATCTAAAGGCCTTCAAGACGTTAAATTGCGAAGATCTAGAGTTTTTGCTGAAGAGCGTGTCCGTGGTGGCCTGGCAAATTTCGATGTTTCGCCATGAAACAGGAAGTTGTTGTAACTCGGGCATACAATGTCTGATCTGCCCCAAACTTCACATGTTTTATTAGAGTCCTGACCTGAAGACATCTTCATAACAATATTCAGTTACAGTCATAGCGCCACCTGGGGGCAACAGGAAATGACATGTTTTACACTGTGTTCACTGTATTCATTCGCTTACATGCATGTCGACCACTGTTCTCTGTTTTCCTAAGGCCAACGGGTGGCGGTGAGCCCGGGTGCGAGGGCCCTTTCATCGCTGCTTGCAGCTTTAATTATTAGGGCCCAAGCGAATTAAGCGCGCAGGGCCCTCTTGTTCTTCTAAGGATTATTAGGGCCCAAGCGAATTAAGCGCGCAGGGCCCTCTTGTTCTTCTAAGGATTATTAGGGCCCAAGCGAATTAAGCGCGCAGGGCCCTCTTGTTCTTCTAAGGATTATTATTAGGGCCCAAGCGAAAATTCGCGCAGGGCCCTCTTGTTCTTCTAAGGATTATTAGGGCCCAAGCGAAAATTCGCGCAGGGCCCTCTTGTTCTTCTAAGGATTATTATTATTTTTTTTTTTTTTTTTTTTTTTCCGTCTTCCGGGGCTTTTTGGGGGCCTTAACATGCTCAAAAACTCTTGAAAATTGGCACACACATTGGAATCCGCGGCCATTAGGACGCCGGAGAGGCTGGTACCCGGGCGTGGCAGGGGGGCTCGACAGCGCCCCCTTGAAAAAAGTCTGAAAATTTGGTCCATATATTAAACATGCTTGCACGTATTAGTATGAAACTCGGTACACATATAGACCTCATCGGGCCGAACAACTTTCGCGCTCTAAGTTAATCGCCACGCCAACAGGAAGTCAGCTATTAAGGGTTGTTTGAAAAACGCATGCTCTGGAATTTGATATACTCCTCCTAGACGATTAATCCGATCGCCACCAAACTCGGTCAGCATGAAGTCAAGACACTGATGATTAAAAATTGCCAGGGGATTTTTGATATCTCGAACGGTTTGGCCGTGGCGAGGCAACGAATTTATGGCGAGAAAAAGGAAACAGGAAATGTGTTATAACGTCTTAATACATATATTGATCTTTATGAAACTTCACGAGTGTGTTCGTTATAGGAGTCTGATCACATGGATGTGACTATTGTGAGTCAAAGTTATAGCGCCACCAACTGGCAGCAGGAAGTGTATCACTTTTTGAAATGTTTTGAGATCACCCTCTTATTTTTACCTGATTTGCTTCAAACTTCATCAGTGTAATGTCAATACACAGCAGATGTAGACCTATGACAGGATTTTTGATATTTGAAATATTGTTGCCATGGCAACAGGTCAAACTGTAATAATATTCTTGAGTGTTTTTGAGGCTCTTAACATGCTTCAAATTGCATGAAACTCGACACACACATCAATATTGTCAACCAGTAGACATGGACAAAGCCATAGAAATGGGCGTGGTGGAGGGGCTCAGTAGCGCCACCTTTTGACAAAAGTGGGGGGGTTAGTTTTTCCTACAGTCACCAAACTCGGTACACATATTATTCTCATCAAGCCGGACAATTTTCTAATTTACATTCATTAGCTCCGACCAACAGGAAGTCAGCTATTTTGGTTTGAATGTTAATTTTTTGAAAAAACAGGCTATGAATTTTATACTACTACTCCTACAGGGTTTATCCAATTTACACCAAGCTTTTTTTAACTTGTTGCGAACACATTGAAGTTGTTTAATTGCAAACGGATTTTGGATATCTCAAACGGTTTGGCCGTGGCGAGGCAACGAATTTATGGCGAGAAAAGGGAAACAGGAAATGTGTTATAACTTCTGCATACATTGATTGATGTTTATGAAACTTCAGGAGTGTGTTGGTTGTAGTAGTCTGATCACATGGATGTAACTATTGTGAGTCAAAGTTATAGCGCCACCAAATGGCAGCAAGAAGTGTATCACTTTTAAAATGCTTTGAGATCACCCTCTTATTTTTACCTGATTTGCTTCAAACTTCATCAGTGTAATGTCAATACACAGCAGATGTAGACCTATGACAGGATTTTTGATATTTGAAATATTGTTGCCATGGCAACAGGTCAAACTGTAATAATATTCTTGAGTGTTTTTGAGGCTCTTAACATGCTTCAAATTGCATGAAACTCGACACACACATCAATATTGTCAACCAGTAGACATGGACAAAGCCATAGAAATGGGCGTGGTGGAGGGGCTCAGTAGCGCCACCTTTTGACAAAAGTGGGGGGGTTAGTTTTTCCTACAGTCACCAAACTCGGTACACATATTATTCTCATCAAGCCGGACAATTTTCTAATTTACATTCATTAGCTCCGACCAACAGGGAGTCAGCTATTTTGGTTTGAATGTTAATTTTTTGAAAAAACAGGCTATGAATTTTATACTACTACTCCTACAGGGTTTATCCAATTTACACCAAGCTTTTTTTAACTTGTTGCTAACACATTGAAGTTGTTTAATTGCAAACGGATTTTGGATATCTCAAACGGTTTGGCCGTGGCGAGGCAACAAATTTATGGCGAGAAAAGGGAAACAGGAAATGTGTTATAACTTCTGCATACATATATTGATCTTTATGAAACTTCACGAGTGTGTTGGTTGTAGTAGTCTGATCACATGGATGTGACTATTGTGAGTCAAAGTTATAGCGCCACCAACTGGCAGCAGGAAGTGTATCACTTTTTGAAATGCTTTGAGATCACCCTCTTATTTTTACCTGATTTGCTTCAAACTTCATCAGTGTAATGTCAATACACAGCAGATGTAGACCTATGACAGGATTTTTGATATTTGAAATATCGTTGCCATGGCGACAGGTCAAACTGTAATAATATTCTTGAGTGTTTTTGAGGCTCTTAACATGCTTCAAATTGCATGAAACTCGACACACACATCAATATTGTCAACCAGTAGACATGGACAAAGCCATAGAAATGGGCGTGGTGGAGGGGCTCAGTAGCGCCACCTTTTGACAAAAGTGGGGGGGTTAGTTTTTCCTACAGTCACCAAACTCGGTACACATATTGATCTCATCAAGCCGGACAATTTTCTAATTTACATTCATTAGCTCCGACCAACAGGAAGTCGGCTATTTTTGTTTGAATGTTAATTTTTTGAAAAAACAGGCTATGAATTTTATACTACTACTCCTACAGGGTTTATCCAATTTACACCAAGCTTTTTTTAACTTGTTGCTAACACATTGAAGTTGTTTAATTGCAAACGGATTTTGGATATCTCAAACGGTTTGGCCGTGGCGAGGCAACGAATTTATGGCAAGAAAAGGGAAACAGGAAATGTGTTATAACTTCTGCATACATTAATTGATTTTGATGAAACTTTGGCTTAGCCTTCGTTGTACAAGGCTGATCACATGGATTTGACTATTGTGATTCAAAGTCATAGCGCCACCAACTGGAAGCAGAAAATGTGTCACTTTCAGCATACATTGAGATCACCCTCTTATTTTTTACCTGATTTGCTTCAAAATTCATCAGAATAATGTTAAAACTTGGCACATGTAATCCTTTGAAAATGGGCAGGGAGGAGGGGCTCTATAGCGGCACCTTGTAGTGCAGTAAATGTGGAGTGAATTTGACATAGTCCTTTGATGTTTAACCGTTTTAAGTGCCTATTGCCCGCTGTGCACAGTTGCCCTGAAGCCACCGGGGTGGCGGTGCCACCGGGCTTGGGCCCGCCATCGCTGCTCGCAGCTATATTTATTATTTTTTTTTTTTTTTTTTTTTTTCCGTCTTCTGGGGCTTTTTGGGGGCCTTAACATGCTCAAAAACTCCTGAAAATTTGCACACACATTGGAATCCGCGGCCATTAGGACGCCGCAGAGGCTGGTACCCGGGCGTGGCAGGGGGGCTCGACAGCGCCCCCTTGAAAAAAGTCTGAAAATTTGGTCCATATATTAAACACGCTTGCACGTATTAGTATGAAACTCGGTACACATATAGACCTCATCGGGCCGAACAACTTTCGTACTCTAAGTTAAACGCCACGCCAACAGGAAGTCAGCTATTAAGGGTTGTTTGAAAAACGCATGCTCTGGAATTTGATATACTCCTCCTAGACGATTAATCCGATCGCCACCAAACTCGGTCAGCATGAAGGCAAGACACTGATGATTAAAAATTGCCAGGGGATTTTTGATATCTCGAACGGTTTGGCCGTGGCGAGGCAACGAATTTATGGCGAGAAAAAGGAAACAGGAAATGTGTTATAACGTCTGCATACATATATTGATCTTTATGAAACTTCACGAGTGTGTTGGTTGTAGTAGTCTGATCACATGGATGTGACTATTGTGAGTCAAAGTTATAGCGCCACCAACTGGCAGCAGGAAGTGTATCACTTTTTGAAATGCTTTGAGATCACCCTCTTATTTTTACCTGATTTGCTTCAAACTTCATCAATGTAATGGCAATACACAGCAGATGTAGACCTATGACAGGATTTTTGATATTTGAAATATTGTTGCCATGGCAACAGGTCAAACTGTAATAATATTCTTGAGTGTTTTTGAGGCTCTTAACATGCTTCAAATTGCATGAAACTCGACACACACCTCAATATTGTCAACCAGTAGACATGGACAAAGCCATAGAAATGGGCGTGGTGGAGGGGCTCAGTAGCGCCACCTTTTGACAAAAGTGGGGGGGTTAGTTTTTCCTACAGTCACCAAACTCGGTACACATATTGTTCTCATCAAGCCGGACAATTTTCTAATTTACATTCATTAGCTCCGACCAACAGGAAGTCGGCTATTTTTGTTTGAATGTTAATTTTTTGAAAAAACAGGCTATGAATTTTATACTACTACTCCTACAGGGTTTATCCAATTTACACCAAGCTTTTTTTAACTTGTTGCTAACACATTGAAGTTGTTTAATTGCAAACGGATTTTGGATACCTCAAACGGTTTGGCCGTGGCGAGGCAACAAATTTATGGCAAGAAAAAGGAAACAGGAAATGTGTTATAACGTCTGCATACATATATTGATCTTTATGAAACTTCACGAGTGTGTTGGTTGTAGTAGTCTGATCACATGGATGTGACTATTGTGAGTCAAAGTTATAGCACCACCAACTGGCAGCAGGAAGTGTATCACTTTTTGAAATGCTTTGAGATCACCCTCTTATTTTTACCTGATTTGCTTCAAACTTCATCAGTGTAATGTCAATACACAGCAGATGTAGACCTATGACAGGATTTTTGATATTTGAAATATTGTTGCCATGGCAACAGGTCAAACTGTAATAATATTCTTGAGTGTTTTTGAGGCTCTTAACATGCTTCAAATTGCATGAAACTCGACACACACATCAATATTGTCAACCAGTAGACATGGACAAAGCCATAGAAATGGGCGTGGTGAAGGGGCTCAGTAGCGCCACCTTTTGTCAAAAGTGGGGGGGTTAGTTTTTCCTACAGTCACCAAACTCGGTACACATATTGTTCTCATCAAGCTGGACAATTTTCTAATTTACATTCATTAGCTCCGACCAACAGGAAGCCGGCTATTTTTGTTTGAATGTTAATTTTTTTGAAAAAACAGGCTATGAATTTTATACTACTACTCCTACAGGGTTTATCCAATTTACACCAAGCTTTTTTTAACTTGTTGCTAACACATTGAAGTTGTTTAATTGCAAACGGATTTTGGATATCTCAAACGGTTTGGCCGTGGCGAGGCAACGAATTTATGGCAAGAAAAGGGAAACAAAGTGTTATAACTTCTGCATACATTAATTGATTTTGATGAAACTTTGGCTTAGTCTTCGTTGTACAAGGCTGATCACATGGATTTGACTATTGTGATTCAAAGTCATAGCGCCACAAACTGGAAGCAGAAAATGTGTCACTTTCAGCATACATTGAGATCACCCTCTTATTTTTACCTGATTTGCTTCAAAATTCATCAGAATAATGTTAAAACTTGGCACATGTAATCCTTTGAAAATGGGCAGGGAGGAGGGGCTCTATAGCGGCACCTTGTAGTGCAGTAAATGTGGAGTGAATTTGACATAGTCCTTTGATGTTTAACCGTTTTAAGTGCCTATTGCCCGCTGTGCACAGTTGCCCTGAAGCCACCGGGGTGGCGGTGCCACCGGGCTTGGGCCCGCCATCGCTGCTCGCAGCTATATTTTTTATTTTTTTTCTAAGTTTTTGGGGTTTTTGGGGCCCTTAACATGCTCAAAAACTCTTGAAATTTTGCACACGGGTCAGAACCCGCGTCCATTACAGCCGGAGAAAAGCTGGTACCCGGGCGTGGCAGAGGGGCTCGACAGCGCCCCCTTGAATTGAGTCAGAAAACGTGGTCTATATATCAAACACGCTTGCACATACAAGTATAAAACTCGGTACACATATAGACTTTATCGGGCCAAACAACTTTCGTACTCTAAGTTATACGTCACCTCAACAGGAAGTCAGCTATTATGGGTTGTTTGAAAAACGCATGCTCTGGAATTTGATATACTCCTCCTAGGCAATTAATCCGATCACCACCAAACTCGGTCAGCATGAAGTCAAGACATTGATGATGAAAAATTGCCAGCGGATTTTTGATATCTCGAACGGTTTGGCTGTGGCGAGGCAACGAATTTATGGCGAGAAAAGGGAAACAGGAAATGTGTTATAACTTCTGCATACATTGATTGATCTTTATGAAACTTCACGAGTATGTTGGTTGTAATAGTCAGATCACATGGATGTGACTATTGTGAGTCAAAGTTATACTGCCACCAACTGGCAGCAGGAAGCGTGTCACTTTCAAAATGCTTTGAGATCACCATTTTATTTTTATCCGATTTGCTTCAAACTTCACCACAATAATGTCAAAACATGGCAGATGTAGACCTTTGAAAAGAATTGTGATATCTCAAACATAGTTGCCTTGGCAACACGTCAAACTTTTATAATATTCTTGGCGTTTTTGAAGCCGTTAACATGCTTCAAATTGGATGAAACTCGACACACATATCATTATTGTCATACAGTAGATATGGACAAAGCCTTAGAAACGGGCGGGGAGCAGGGGCTCTGCAGCGCCACCTTTTGACAAAAGTGGGGGGTTTAGTTTAACCTACAGTCACCAAACTCGGTACACTTATTGTTCTCATTAAACTGGACAACTTTCTCATTTACAGTCATTAGCTCTGACCAACAGGAAGTCAGATATTTTGGTTTAAATGTGGATTTTTCTTAAGCTCTCTTAGACGTAGGGTCTCAGTCCCCCGACCCCCTCCCTCTGTGTGTGTGTGTGTGTGTGTGTGTGTGTGTGTGTGTGTGTGTGTGTGTGTGTGTGTGTGTGTGTGTGTGTGTGTGTGTGAGTGAGTGAAAGTGAGAGACAGAGAGAGTTTTACAGCCAGTTATTTAACCCTTTTATTGCAGACTCACTGTGCTTGAGAGTTTATTCCCAACCCTTACTCAAACACATCTGAAGCAGCTAATCAGGCCAGTTCATTTGTAGGCCACTGACAACATATTATTACATTATTAGTTTGATAATTAGGGTTAATTCAAATATAAAAACACACTGCAAAAGCATGCTTTTGGTGCATAAGATTGGGGCACAAACAACAGCTCAGGGAGGTCAAAAACATGAAGTGTGAGGATTATTGACTAGCCTTATTCCTGACTAGCCTACTGCGTTTCAAATTACGGGTTCCACTTCCGGTTTGGTGAACTTCCATTCAAAAAAACTGAAACTTATCGTTTCAAATCATATGGTTGCCCTACAATTAAAGCTTATCTGTCAGCTTGACTGAATCAGCTGTCAGTTTCTTTCATGTTTTATTTTCAGACATCATGAGAATGACATAACGCTTGGTATTGTAATATGTTATAACAAAAATATCTATGGCAAGAGCTCTTTTCAGCAGCTGCTTTCTATCCTCCAGAATATTTTATTTTGTCTCTTTGCATACTGCTGTAATAGTATGAAAAAGGACAGCATATACTGTACATTTGTGGTCTGTTCTCTCTATATAATTTACAATACATCCCATTAATAATTCACTGGAATGCACAAAGAATCTCCTCAAAGCCTCACGTCTCTTTCCAGGTTTGTTTCACAGGTAAATACAATTTATTAAAATGGAAATCACTTTGAAATAGTATCACACAATGCTGAAGTTCATGACCTTTTTTATTAAGGCAATGTATTACATAATGCATATATATATCACTATAGCATATGTTCAACCCATCCGTTATTGCTGTGGAAAAAATTACACCTTTACATGGCTTGTTGAAATTACGTTGTTGATGCTTTCACACTTTTAAATGTCCATTTATTGTTCATTGGTTGAAGGGTGTGTAGAATAATGTCATCTTATTGTACCCAGTTTAAAAAGATCATAGTGTCTATCACTGACTGTTTACAGTTTAACGGAAATTACTCCCATAATTCGTGCAAAGCGTCGTGGGGCGTTGGAATAAGGTGGATACAACATCAGCAATCACAGGCATTCGCATTAAGGCTAAATTAGATTTCTCAGAGCACGGTGGAGTTTGCACAAATAACAGTATGTAATTTGCTCTAGAATTTTTTTAGGGTTTGTCTGAGAAAAAACACAGACATGGCAGATTAGGATGATATTTTGCACTCATTGTTTGATTTAAATTAAATTACGATTGTATGTTTAGTAATTGAACCTGGATGAATTCAAAATGAAGGTACTATACTTCAGATCAGTAAAAAGATAAGAAAACTGTTAGTCTTTGTTTTTTTTTAAGTTCGAATGACAAAATAGCTGTGTTAGGCACTGATTAAAGTGGATTGATTCTATGTTTTCATTGTATGAGTTTTAATGAACTTTAAAACTTGGAAAATAAAACTGCATTGTTTAGGGTACAATGCAATATTTTGTGTGTAGTTATTTATTTGTAAATATTATGATATAATCAATGTTAAAATAATAGTTTGGTATAACACAACATTTACTTATAGTGCACAGCCTTAATATGGTTTGAAAGAAATATGTGTATAAATTTAATAAGGTAGTAGCAGTAGGAGTAAAAAAAAAAAAAAAAATCATGTATTTGTCATCTTAAAGGAGGCAAGCTGACAGGGAAATATATGTACGAAAATATTTGTTATTCTAAAACTTGATCTATAGTGGACAATTGTAGTGTAATAGCAGTCTTCTGGTAGTTGAAATGGTTAAAGGTTAATAATATGCTGTTTGGACCAAAAACACTAAAAACATGGCTGAAGTTTGAAGTAAAAGCTGCTGCAGTAAATGTGGTGTGATATTGACATAGTACTTTTATGTTTAACCGTTTTAAATGCCCATTGCCCGCTGTGCACAGTTGACCTGAAGCCACCGGGGTGGCGGTGCCACCGGGCTTTGGCCCGTCATCGCTGCTCGCAGCTATATTTAGGGCCCGAGCACCGATGGTGTGAGGACCCTATTGGAATTGCTCCGTTTATTATTATTATTATTATTATTATTATTATTATTATTATTATTATTATTAGGGCCCAAGCGAATTAAGCGCGCAGGGCCCTCTTGTTCTTCTAAGGATTATTATTTATTTATTTTTTTTTTTTTTTTTTCCGTCTTCCGGGGCTTTTTGGGGGCCTTAACATGCTCAAAAACTCTTGAAAATTGGCACACACATTGGAATCCGCGGCCATTAGGACGCCCCAGAGGCTGGTATCCGGGCGTGGCAGGGGGGCTCGACAGCGCCCCCTTGAAAAAAGTCTGAAAATTTGGTCCATATATTAAACACGCTTGCACGTATTAGTATGAAACTCGGTACACATATAGACCTCATCGGGCCGAACAACTTTCGTACTCTAAGTTAAACGCCACGCCAACAGGAAGTCAGCTATTAAGGGTTGTTTGAAAAACGCATGCTCTGGAATTTGATATACTCCTCCTAGACGATTAATCCGATCGCCACCAAACTCGGTCAGCATGAAGTCAAGACACTGATGATTAAAAATTGCCAGGGGATTTTTGATATCTCGAACGGTTTGGCCGTGGCGAGGCAACGAATTTATGGCGAGAAAAAGGAAACAGGAAATGTGTTATAACGTCTGCATACATATATTGATCTTTATGAAACTTCACGAGTGTGTTGGTTGTAGTAGTCTGATCACATGGATGTGACTATTGTGAGTCAAAGTTATAGCGCCACCAACTGGCAGCAGGAAGTGTATCACTTTTTGAAATGCTTTGAGATCACCCTCTTATTTTTACCTGATTTGCTTCAAACTTCATCAGTGTAATGTCAATACACAGCAGATGTAGACCTATGACAGGATTTTTGATATTTGAAATATTGTTGCCATGGCAACAGGTCAAACTGTAATAATATTCTTGAGTGTTTTTGAGGCTCTTAACATGCTTCAAATTGCATGAAAATCAACACAGACATCAATATTGTCAACCAGTAGACACGGACAAAGTCATAGAAATGGGCGTGGTGGAGGGGCTCAGTAGCGCCACCTTTTGACAAAAGTGGGGGGGTTAGTTTTTCCTACAGTCACCAAACTCGGTACACATATTGTTCTCATCAAGCCGGACAATTTTCTAATTTACATTCATTAGCTCCGACCAACAGGAAGTCGGCTATTTTTGTTTGAATGTTAATTTTTTGAAAAAACAGGCTATGAATTTTATACTACTACTCCTACAGGGTTTATCCAATTTACACCAAGCTTTTTTTAACTTGTTGCTTACACATTGAAGTTGTTTAATTGCAAACGGATTTTGGATATCTCAAACGGTTTGGCCGTGGCGAGGCAACGAATTTATGGCAAGAAAAGGGAAACAGTGTTATAACTTCTGCATACATTAATTGATTTTGATGAAACTTTGGCTTAGTCTTCGTAGTACAAGGCTGATCACATGGATTTGACTATTGTGATTCAAAGTCATAGCGCCACCAACTGGAAGCAGAAAATGTGTCACTTTCAGCATACATTGAGATCACCCTCTTATTTTTACCTGATTTGCTTCAAAATTCATCAGAATAATGTTAAAACTTGGCACATGTAATCCTCTGAAAATGGGCAGGGAGGAGGGGCTCTATAGCGGCACCTTGTAGTGCAGTAAATGTGGAGTGAATTTGACATAGTCCTTTGATGTTTAACCGTTTTAAGTGCCTATTGCCCGCTGTGCACAGTTGCCCTGAAGCCACCGGGGTGGCGGTGCCACCGGGCTTGGGCCCACCATCGCTGCTCGCAGCTATATTTATTATTATTATTATTAGGGCCCGAGCACCGATGGTGTGAGGACCCTATTGGAATTGCTCCGTTTATTATTATTATTATTATTATTATTATTATTATTATTATTATTAGGGCCCAAGCGAATTAAGCGCGCAGGGCCCTCTTGTTCTTCTAAGGATTATTATTATTATTATTTTATTTTTTTTTATTATTATTTTTCCGTCTTCTGGGGCTTTTTGGGGGCCTTAACATGCTCAAAAACTCCTGAAAATTTGCACACACATTGGAATCCGCGGCCATTAGGACGCCGCAGAGGCTGGTACCCGGGCGTGGCAGGGGGGCTCGACAGCGCCCCCTTGAAAAAAGTCTGAAAATTTGGTCCATATATTAAACACGCTTGCACGTATTAGTATGAAACTCGGTACACATATAGACCTCATCGGGCCGAACAACTTTCGTACTCTAAGTTAAACACCACGCCAACAGGAAGTCAGCTATTAAGGGTTGTTTGAAAAACGCATGCTCTGGAATTTGATATACTCCTCCTAGACGATTAATCCGATCGCCACCAAACTCGGTCAGCATGAAGTCAAGACACTGATGATTAAAAATTGCCAGGAGATTTTTGATATCTCGAACGGTTTGGCCGTGGCGAGGCAACGAATTTATGGCGAGAAAAAGGAAACAGGAAATGTGTTATAACGTCTGCATACATATATTGATCTTTATGAAACTTCACGAGTGTGTTGGTTGTAGTAGTCTGATCACATGGATGTGACTATTGTGAGTCAAAGTTATAGCGCCACCAACTGGCAGCAGGAAGTGTATCACTTTTTGAAATGCTTTGAGATCACCCTCTTATTTTTACCTGATTTGCTTCAAACTTCATCAGTGTAATGTCAATACACAGCAGATGTAGACCTATGACAGGATTTTTGATATTTGAAATATTGTTGCCATGGCAACAGGTCAAACTGTAATAATATTCTTGAGTGTTTTTGAGGCTCTTAACATGCTTCAAATTGCATGAAACTCGACACACACATCAATATTGTCAACCAGTAGACATGGACAAAGCCATAGAAATGGGCGTGGTGGAGGGGCTCAGTAGCGCCACCTTTTGACAAAAGTGGGGGGGTTAGTTTTTCCTACAGTCACCAAACTCGGTACACATATTGTTCTCATCAAGCCGGACAATTTTCTAATTTACATTCATTAGCTCCGACCAACAGGAAGTCGGCTATTTTTGTTTGAATGTTAATTTTTTGAAAAAACAGGCTATGAATTTTATACTACTACTCCTACAGGGTTTATCCAATTTACACCAAGCTTTTTTTAACTTGTTGCTAACACATTGAAGTTGTTTAATTGCAAACGGATTTTGGATACCTCAAACGGTTTGGCCGTGGCGAGGCAACGAATTTATGGCAAGAAAAGGGAAACAAAGTGTTATAACTTCTGCATACATTAATTGATTTTGATGAAACTTTGGCTTAGTCTTCGTTGTACAAGGCTGATCACATGGATTTGACTATTGTGATTCAAAGTCATAGCGCCACCAACTGGAAGCAGAAAATGTGTCACTTTCAGCATACATTGGGATCACCCTCTTATTTTTACCTGATTTGCTTCAAAATTCATCAGAATAATGTTAAAACTTGGCACATGTAATCCTTTGAAAATGGGCAGGGAGGAGGGGCTCTATAGCGGCACCTTGTAGTGCAGTAAATGTGGAGTGAATTTGACATAGTCCTTTGATGTTTAACCGTTTTAAGTGCCTATTGCCCGCTGTGCACAGTTGCCCTGAAGCCACCGGGGTGGCGGTGCCACCGGGCTTGGGCCCGCCATCGCTGCTCGCAGCTATATTTATTATTCTTCTTCTCCAAAGTGAATTGCATTTTAGAGGGCCTAAACGTGCTCGAAAACTCATGAAACTTTGCACACACGTCAGAAGTGGTGAAAATTTACGTCTGTTATGGGTTTCGGAATTGGGCGTGGCAAAATGGCTCGATAGCGCCATCTAACGTACAGCCCTGCTCGCTACATTACACTAGGGTTTTGAAATTCGGTACACACATTTATCAGCCCAGTACCTACAAAAAATTCTCTTGGAGCGAAATCCGAAACCGAACAGGAAGTCAGATATTTTGAATTAATTCACCGTTTTTTGCATTTTCCAGACGTCGTACTTTAACGAACTCCTCCTAGAGATTTAATCAGATCAATGTCATTTTTGGTCAGTCTAATCTAAAGACCTTTGTGACGTTAAATTGCGAAGATCTAGAGTTTTCACTGAAGGGCGTGTCCGTGGCGGCCTGACAAAGTTTGATGTTTTCGCCATGAAAAAGGAAGTTGTTGTAACTCAGACAAACAATGTCGGATCTGCCCCAAACTTCACATGCTTTATTAGAGTCCTGACCTGAAGACATCTTCATAACAATATTCAGTTACAGTCATAGCGCCACCTGCAGGCAACAGGAAATGACATGTTTTACGCTGTGATTAACTCCTCATAGAGATTTAACCAGATCAACATCAAATGTTATCAGTCTAATCTTAAGACCTTAACGATGATAAATATCAAAGATCTTGAGTTTTCGCTGAAGGGCGTGTCCATGGCGGACTGACAAAATCTGATGTTTCGCCATGAAAGAGGAAGCTGCTGTAACTCAGGCATACTATGTCCGATCTGCTCCAAACTTCACATGTGTGATAAGAGTCCTGGCCTAAAGACATCTATATGACAATATTCAGTTAGCTATAGCGCCACCTGTTGGCAGCAGGAAGTGGCATGCTTTATACTGTAATTCACCACCAGATTCACATTTCATCATGCCACGAAGTACCAGACATGCTAGAAACATGTTAAATCATGCAACACTTGGCTGAGTGCTAATGTATGCGATTAACGCCACGAAAGAAACAGGAAGTTGTTGTAACTCAGGCATACAATGTCCAATCTGCTTCAAACTTCACGTGTTCAATGATAGTCCTGGCCTGAAGACATCAACATGGCAAAATTCAGTGACGGTAAAAGCGCCACCTGTTGGCCGCAGGAAGTGTGGCATTTCGAAATGACTTTGGCATAATTCTCCTGTATTCACTCACTTAAATGCATGACGCCCACTGTTCACTGTTTTCCTGAGGCCAACGGGTGGCGGTGAGCCCGGGTGCGACGGCCCTCTCAACGCTGCTTGCAGCTTTAATTAGGGCCCAAGCGAATTAAGCGCGCAGGGCCCTCTTGTTCTTCTAAGGATTATTATTAGGGCCCAAGCGAAAATTCGCGCAGGGCCCTCTTGTTCTTCTAAGGATTATTATTATTTTTTTTTTTTTTTTTTTTTTTTTTTTTTTTTTTTTTTTTTTTCCGTCTTCCGGGGCTTTTTGGGGGCCTTAACATGCTCAAAAACTCTTGAAAATTGGCACACACATTGGAATCCGCGGCCATTAGGACGCCGGAGAGGCTGGTACCCGGGCGTGGCAGGGGGGCTCGACAGCGCCCCCTTGAAAAAAGTCTGAAAATTTGGTCCATATATTAAACATGCTTGCACGTATTAGTATGAAACTCGGTACACATATAGACCTCATCGGGCCGAACAACTTTCGCGCTCTAAGTTAATCGCCACGCCAACAGGAAGTCAGCTATTAAGGGTTGTTTGAAAAACGCATGCTCTGGAATTTGATATACTCCTCCTAGACGATTAATCCGATCGCCACCAAACTCGGTCAGCATGAAGTCAAGACACTGATGATTAAAAATTGCCAGGGGATTTTTGATATCTCGAACGGTTTGGCCGTGGCGAGGCAACGAATTTATGGCGAGAAAAAGGAAACAGGAAATGTGTTATAACGTCTTAATACATATATTGATCTTTATGAAACTTCACGAGTGTGTTCGTTATAGGAGTCTGATCACATGGATGTGACTATTGTGAGTCAAAGTTATAGCGCCACCAACTGGCAGCAGGAAGTGTATCACTTTTTGAAATGTTTTGAGATCACCCTCTTATTTTTACCTGATTTGCTTCAAACTTCATCAGTGTAATGTCAATACACAGCAGATGTAGACCTATGACAGGATTTTTGATATTTGAAATATTGTTGCCATGGCAACAGGTCAAACTGTAATAATATTCTTGAGTGTTTTTGAGGCTCTTAACATGCTTCAAATTGCATGAAACTCGACACACACATCAATATTGTCATCCAGTAGACATGGACAAAGCCATAGAAATGGGCGTGGTGGAGGGGCTCAGTAGCGCCACCTTTTGACAAAAGTGGGGGGGTTAGTTTTTCCTACAGTCACCAAACTCGGTACACATATTATTCTCATCAAGCCGGACAATTTTCTAATTTACATTCATTAGCTCCGACCAACAGGAAGTCAGCTATTTTGGTTTGAATGTTAATTTTTTGAAAAAACAGGCTATGAATTTTATACTACTACTCCTACAGGGTTTATCCAATTTACACCAAGCTTTTTTTAACTGGTTGCGAACACATTGAAGTTGTTTAATTGCAAACGGATTTTGGATATCTCAAACGGTTTGGCCGTGGCGAGGCAACGAATTTATGGCGAGAAAAGGGAAACAGGAAATGTGTTATAACTTCTGCATACATTGATTGATGTTTATGAAACTTCAGGAGTGTGTTGGTTGTAGTAGTCTGATCACATGGATGTAACTATTGTGAGTCAAAGTTATAGCGCCACCAAATGGCAGCAAGAAGTGTATCACTTTTAAAATGCTTTGAGATCACCCTCTTATTTTTACCTGATTTGCTTCAAACTTCATCAGTGTAATGTCAATACACAGCAGATGTAGACCTATGACAGGATTTTTGATATTTGAAATATTGTTACCATGGCAACAGGTCAAACTGTAATAATATTCTTGAGTGTTTTTGAGGCTCTTAACATGCTTCAAATTGCATGAAACTCGACACACACATCAATATTGTCAACCAGTAGACATGGACAAAGCCATAGAAATGGGCGTGGTGGAGGGGCTCAGTAGCGCCACCTTTTGACAAAAGTGGGGGGGTTAGTTTTTCCTACAGTCACCAAACTCGGTACACATATTATTCTCATTAAGCCGGACAATTTTCTAATTTACATTCATTAGCTCCGACCAACAGGAAGTCAGCTATTTTGGTTTGAATGTTAATTTTTTGAAAAAACAGGCTATGAATTTTATACTACTACTCCTACAGGGTTTATCCAATTTACACCAAGCTTTTTTTAACTTGTTGCTAACACATTGAAGTTGTTTAATTGCAAACGGATTTTGGATATCTCAAACGGTTTGGCCGTGGCGAGGCAACGAATTTATGGCAAGAAAAGGGAAACAAAGTGTTATAACTTCTGCATACATTAATTGATTTTGATGAAACTTTGGCTTAGTCTTCGTTGTACAAGGCTGATCACATGGATTTGACTATTGTGATTCAAAGTCATAGCGCCACCAACTGGAAGCAGAAAATGTGTCACTTTCAGCATACATTGAGATCACCCTCTTATTTTTACCTGATTTGCTTCAAAATTCATCAGAATAATGTTAAAACTTGGCACATGTAATCCTTTGAAAATGGGCAGGGAGGAGGGGCTCTATAGCGGCACCTTGTAGTGCAGTAAATGTGGAGTGAATTTGACATAGTCCTTTGATGTTTAACCGTTTTAAGTGCCTATTGCCCGCTGTGCACAGTTGCCCTGAAGCCACCGGGGTGGCGGTGCCACCGGGCTTGGGCCCGCCATCGCTGCTCGCAGCTATATTTATTATTTATTTTATTTTTTTTTTTTCGTCTTCTGGGGCTTTTTGGGGGCCTTAACATGCTCAAAAACTCCTGAAAATTTGCACACACATTGGAATCCGCGGCCATTAGGACGCCGCAGAGGCTGGTACCCGGGCGTGGCAGGGGGGCTCAACAGCGCCCCCTTGAAAAAAGTCTGAAAATTTGGTCCATATATTAAACACGCTTGCACGTATTAGTATGAAACTCGGTACACATATAGACCTCATCGGGCCGAACAACTTTCGTACTCTAAGTTAAACACCACGCCAACAGGAAGTCAGCTATTAAGGGTTGTTTGAAAAACGCATGCTCTGGAATTTGATATACTCCTCCTAGACGATTAATCCGATCGCCACCAAACTCGGTCAGCATGAAGTCAAGACACTGATGATTAAAAATTGCCAGGGGATTTTTGATATCTCGAACGGTTTGGCCGTGGCGAGGCAACGAATTTATGGCAAGAAAAGGGAAACAAAGTGTTATAACTTCTGCATACATTAATTGATTTTGATGAAACTTTGGCTTAGTCTTCGTAGTACAAGGCTGATCACATGGATTTGACTATTGTGATTCAAAGTCATAGCGCCACCAACTGGAAGCAGAAAATGTGTCACTTTCAGCATACATTGAGATCACCCTCTTATTTTTACCTGATTTGCTTCAAAATTCATCAGAATAATGTTAAAACTTGGCACATGTAATCCTCTGAAAATGGGCAGGGAGGAGGGGCTATATAGCGGCACCTTGTAGTGCAGTAAATGTGGAGTGAATTTGACATAGTCCTTTGATGTTTAACCGTTTTAAGTGCCTATTGCCCGCTGTGCACAGTTGCCCCGAAGCCACCGGGGTGGCGGTGCCACCGGGCTTGGGCCCGCCATCGCTGCTCTCAGCTATATTTATTTTTAGGGCCCAAGCGAAAATTCGCGCAGGGCCCTCTTGTTCTTCTAAGGATTATTATTATTTTTTTTTTTTTTTTTTTTTTTTTTCCGTCTTCCGGGGCTTTTTGGGGGCCTTAACATGCTCAAAAACTCTTGAAAATTGGCACACACATTGGAATCCGCGGCCATTAGGACGCCGGAGAGGCTGGTACCCGGGCGTGGCAGGGGGGCTCGACAGCGCCCCCTTGAAAAAAGTCTGAAAATTTGGTCCATATATTAAACATGCTTGCACGTATTAGTATGAAACTCGGTACACATATAGACCTCATCGGGCCGAACAACTTTCGCACTCTAAGTTAATCGCCACGCCAACAGGAAGTCAGCTATTAAGGGTTGTTTGAAAAACGCATGCTCTGGAATTTGATATACTCCTCCTAGACGATTAATCCGATCGCCACCAAACTCGGTCAGCATGAAGTCAAGACACTGATGATTAAAAATTGCCAGGGGATTTTTGATATCTCGAACGGTTTGGCCGTGGCGAGGCAACGAATTTATGGCGAGAAAAAGGAAACAGGAAATGTGTTATAACGTCTTAATACATATATTGATCTTTATGAAACTTCACGAGTGTGTTCGTTATAGGAGTCTGATCACATGGATGTGACTATTGTGAGTCAAAGTTATAGCGCCACCAACTGGCAGCAGGAAGTGTATCACTTTTTGAAATGTTTTGAGATCACCCTCTTATTTTTACCTGATTTGCTTCAAACTTCATCAGTGTAATGTCAATACACAGCAGATGTAGACCTATGACAGGATTTTTGATATTTGAAATATTGTTGCCATGGCAACAGGTCAAACTGTAATAATATTCTTGAGTGTTTTTGAGGCTCTTAACATGCTTCAAATTGCATGAAACTCGACACACACATCAATATTGTCAACCAGTAGACATGGACAAAGCCATAGAAATGGGCGTGGTGGAGGGGCTCAGTAGCGCCACCTTTTGACAAAAGTGGGGGGGTTAGTTTTTCCTACAGTCACCAAACTCGGTACACATATTATTCTCATCAAGCCGGACAATTTTCTAATTTACATTCATTAGCTCCGACCAACAGGAAGTCAGCTATTTTGGTTTGAATGTTAATTTTTTGAAAAAACAGGCTATGAATTTTATACTACTACTCCTACAGGGTTTATCCAATTTACACCAAGCTTTTTTTAACTTGTTGCGAACACATTGAAGTTGTTTAATTGCAAACGGATTTTGGATATCTCAAACGGTTTGGCCGTGGCGAGGCAACGAATTTATGGCGAGAAAAGGGAAACAGGAAATGTGTTATAACTTCTGCATACATTGATTGATGTTTATGAAACTTCAGGAGTGTGTTGGTTGTAGTAGTCTGATCACATGGATGTAACTATTGTGAGTCAAAGTTATAGCGCCACCAAATGGCAGCAAGAAGTGTATCACTTTTAAAATGCTTTGAGATCACCCTCTTATTTTTACCTGATTTGCTTCAAACTTCATCAGTGTAATGTCAATACACAGCAGATGTAGACCTATGACAGGATTTTTGATATTTGAAATATTGTTGCCATGGCAACAGGTCAAACTGTAATAATATTCTTGAGTGTTTTTGAGGCTCTTAACATGCTTCAAATTGCATGAAACTCGACACACACATCAATATTGTCAACCAGTAGACATGGACAAAGCCATAGAAATGGGCGTGGTGGAGGGGCTCAGTAGCGCCACCTTTTGACAAAAGTGGGGGGGTTAGTTTTTCCTACAGTCACCAAACTCGGTACACATATTATTCTCATCAAGCCGGACAATTTTCTAATTTACATTCTAATTTACATTACATTACATTTTTTTCTAATAGCTCCGACCAACAGGAAGTCAGCTATTTTGGTTTGAATGTTAATTTTTTGAAAAAACAGGCTATGAATTTTATACTACTACTCCTACAGGGTTTATCCAATTTACACCAAGCTTTTTTTAACTTGTTGCTAACACATTGAAGTTGTTTAATTGCAAACGGATTTTGGATATCTCAAACGGTTTGGCCGTGGCGAGGCAACGAATTTATGGCAAGAAAAGGGAAACAAAGTGTTATAACTTCTGCATACATTAATTGATTTTGATGAAACTTTGGCTTAGTCTTCGTTGTACAAGGCTGATCACATGGATTTGACTATTGTGATTCAAAGTCATAGCGCCACCAACTGGAAGCAGAAAATGTGTCACTTTCAGCATACATTGAGATCACCCTCTTATTTTTACCTGATTTGCTTCAAAATTCATCAGAATAATGTTAAAACTTGGCACATGTAATCCTTTGAAAATGGGCAGGGAGGAGGGGCTCTATAGCGGCACCTTGTAGTGCAGTAAATGTGGAGTGAATTTGACATAGTCCTTTGATGTTTAACCGTTTTAAGTGCCTATTGCCCGCTGTGCACAGTTGCCCTGAAGCCACCGGGGTGGCGGTGCCACCGGGCTTGGGCCCGCCATCGCTGCTCGCAGCTATATTTTTTTATTTTTTTTTTTTTTTTTCCCGTCTTCCGTGGCTTTTTTGGGGGCCTTAACATGCTCAAAAACTCTTGAAAATTGGCACATACATTGGAATCCGCGGCCATTAGGACGCCGCAGAGGCTGGTACCCGGGCGTGGCAGGGGGCCTCGACAGCGCCCCCTTGAAAAAAGTCTGAAAATTTGGTCCATATATTAAACACGCTTGCACGTATTAGTATGAAACTCGGTACACATATAGACCTCATCGGTCCGAACAACTTTCGTGCTCTAAGTTAAACGCCACGCCAACAGGAAGTCAGCTATTAAGGGTTGTTTGAAAAACGCATGCTCTGGAATTTGATATACTCCTCCTAGACGATTAATCCGATCGCCACCAAACTCGGTCAGCATGAAGTCAAGACATTGATGATTAAAAATTGCCAGCGGATTTTTGATATCTCGAACGGTTTGGCCGTGGCGAGGCAACGAATTTATGGCGAGAAAAAGGAAACAGGAAATGTGTTATAACGTCTGCATACATATATTGATCTTTATGAAACTTCACGAGTGTGTTAGTTGTAGTAGTCTGATCACATGGATGTGACTATTGTGAGTCAAAGTTATAGCGCCACCAACTGGCAGCAGGAAGTGTATCACTTTTTGAAATGCTTTGAGATCACCCTCTTATTTTTACCTGATTTGCTTCAAACTTCATCAGTGTAATGTCAATACACAGAAGATGTAGACCTATGACAGGATTTTTGATATTTGAAATATTGTTGCCATGGCAACAGGTCAAACTGTAATAATATTCTTGAGTGTTTTTGAGGCTCTTAACATGCTTCAAATTGCATGAAACTCGACACACACATCAATATTGTCAACCAGTAGACATGGACAAAGCCATAGAAATGGGCGTGGTGGAGGGGCTCAGTAGCGCCACCTTTTGTCAAAAGTGGGGGGGTTAGTTTTTCCTACAGTCACCAAACTCGGTACACATATTGTTCTCATCAAGCTGGACAATTTTCTAATTTACATTCATTAGCTCCGACCAACAGGAAGTCGGCTATTTTTGTTTGAATGTTAATTTTTTGAAAAAACAGGCTATGAATTTTATACTACTACTCCTACAGGGTTTATCCAATTTACACCAAGCTTTTTTTAACTTGTTGCTTACACATTGAAGTTGTTTAATTGCAAACGGATTTTGGATATCTCAAACGGTTTGGCCGTGGCCAGGCAACGAATTTATGGCAAGAAAAGGAAACAAAGTGTTATAACTTCTGCATACATTAATTGATTTTGATGAAACTTCGGCTTAGTCTTCGTTGTACAAGGCTGATCACATGGATGTGACTATTGTGATTCAAAGTCATAGCGCCACCAACTGGAAGCAGAAAATGTGTCACTTTCAGCATACATTGAGATCACCCTCTTATTTTTACCTGATTTGCTTCAAAATTCATCAGAATAATGTTAAAACTTGGCACATGTAATCCTCTGAAAATGGGCAGGGAGGAGGGGCTATATAGCGGCACCTTGTAGTGCAGTAAATGTGGAGTGAATTTGACATAGTCCTTTGATGTTTAACCGTTTTAAATGCCTATTGCCCGCTGTGCACAGTTGCCCTGAAGCCACCGGGGTGGCGGTGCCACCGGGCTTGGGCCCGCCATCGCTGCTCGCAGCTATATTTCTTCTTCTTCTTCTCCAAAGTGAATCGCATTTTAGAGGGCCTAAACGTGCTCGAAAACTCATGAAACTTTGCACACGCGTCAGAAGTGGTGAAAATTTACGTCTGTTATGGGTTTCGGAATTGGGCGTGGCAAAATGGCTCGATAGCGCCATCTAACGTACAGCCCCGCTCGCTACATTACACTAGGGTTTTGAAATTCGGTACACACATTTATCAGCCCAGTACCTACAAAAAATTCTCTTGGAGCGAAATCCGAAACCAAACAGGAAGTCAGATATTTTGAATTAATTCACCGTTTTTTGCATTTTCCAGACGTTGTACTTTAACGAACTCCTCCTAGAGATTTAATGAGATCAATGTCATTTTTGGTCAGTCTAATCTAAAGACCTTTGTGACGTTAAATTGCGAAGATCTAGAGTTTTCACTGAAGGGCGTGTCCATGGCGGCCTGACAAAGTTTGATGTTTTCGCCATGAAAAAGGAAGTTGTTGTAACTCAGACAAACAATGTCGGATCTGCCCCAAACTTCACATGCTGTATTAGAGTCCTGACCTGAAGACATCTTCATAACAATATTCAGTTACAGTCATAGCGCCACCTGCAGGCAACAGGAAATGACATGTTTTATACTGTGATTAACTCCTCATAGAGATTTAACCAGATAAACATCAAATGTTGTCAGTCTAATCTCAAGACCTTAGCAATGATAAATATCAAAGATCTTGAGTTTTCGCTGAAGGGCGTGTCTGTGGCGGCCTGACAAAGTCTGATGTTTCGCCATGAAAGAGGAAGCTGCTGTAACTCAGGCATACAATGTCCGATCTGCTCCAAACTTCACATGTGTGATAAGAGTCCTAGCCTAAAGACGTCTATATGACAATATTTAGTTAGTCATAGCGCCACCTGCTGGCAACAGGAAATGGCATGCTTCACGATGTAATTCACTACCAGAGTCATATTTCATTATGCCACGAAGTACCAAACATGCTAGAGACACGTTAAATCATGCAACACTTGGCTGAGTGCTAATTTATGCGATTAACGCCACGAAAGAAACAGGAAGTTGTTGTAACTCAGACATACAATGTCCGATCTGCTCCAAACTTCACATGTTCGATAATAGTCCTGGGCTGAAGACATCAACATGGCAAAATTCAGTTACGGTCAAAGTGCCACCTGTTGGCCACAGGAAGTGTGGCATTTCGAAATGACTTTGGCACGATTCTCCTGTATTCACTCGCTTACATGCATGTCGCCCACTGTTCACTGTTTTCCTGAGGCCAACGGGTGGCGGTGAGCCCGGGTGCGAGGGCCCTCTCAACGCTGCTTGCAGCTTTAATATTCTAATTGGAACTTCCTGGGAGGCCCCAGGATTTACAGTTGTGGCAGAGAAATTCTGTCAGAACAGTTATATCTGCGCAGCGAATAACGTGGGAAGACACCCTAGTGAAAAAAAAGTATACTAAGTATACTTGCAGCAAGACTAATTATTAGTATATTTCAAGTGTGTTAATGATTAGTTCATTTAAAGTGTGTTATTTTGAAACAACTAATTTTGTACTAAGTATATTTAAGTTGAAATTAAGTAGTATTAAAATACAACTTTAAGTATATTTAGTATACTTATGTGTACTAAATTGGAACAACTTCAAGTATACTTAGTACACTTTAAGTATATGTCTGTGTAGGGACTAATTACATGCTTGATTAGTGATATTAAAGTGTACTTAATTTGTGTTATAAGTATACTTTATTTGTGTTATAAGTATATATTTTTTGTTACAATATAAGTTGCATTATAAATATACTTTATTTCTGTTATAAGTATACTTTTATTTGTGTTATAAGTACACTTTATTTGTGATTTAAGTACATTACAAAATAATTATGAGTGTCTTCACCTTTGGCTTATTCCAAATACTAAAAATTACACACTTTGTTATTACTTATACTTTGTATAATATAGTCAACATTTAAAGCGGATCAAAACCTTTAATCAAAGTTGTCCTAACTTTTTTGATCCACTTCAAATGTTGACTACTGTACTTTGAATTACATAATCTCACACAATACAGTTGTGCTACTATTTAAACAGTTTAACACATTTTCCCAAAGTTGAATGCATTTGTTTTCAAGGCCATTCAATTAAATAAAATATAAGAACATCACTAATGAAGAGACATATTTCATTGACAAATCCAATAGTTTTTATTTAAACTTAATATAGATTCAGCATAACTTACCATGTTTTTCATTAAAGAAAAAACAAATATTGGACCATGGTGACCCTCTGTACACAAATACAAATTACACATTATATTCCATTTTCTGATGAGCTTCTCATTGTGTCTGATGGCGTGAAGAACAGCATCTGTTGACAGAATATACAAAGATATAAGACACTTTATATGTTCAACCCTTTATTCACGTTTACAATAGTCTGTCTAAATCCTACATTGAACCAATACTATTTTTGAACAGTAAATGAGGATTAGCAGCAGGAACTGTATCAGAATGGCATGTCGATATTTTAGGTACATAGTCAAGCATAAAACACTTTATGAATTAATATCGTACAGAATACGGGCCGATTTGACCAATCATATGAATGTTTTGGTGCTGCATACAAACATGTGCCATAAACCACCACCACACAAAAACTCAAAAAGGAGATATCAAGCCGAAATATCGCTCTCCGTTTGTTAAAGAAAATAAAATAAAGTTTGTTAACTGGTAGACTACAACTCACCTCCCAATAGCAGCACTTTTCTCCGGTTCTTTCAGGATCGCGAGGGCATTAGATTAGCCGGTTGTCGTCGCCATCTGTCAGTCTGCGATGTCACTTGATTGAACTGGTCAGAATCCCCAAGATTGAGCGATGTATTGAGCTTTCAGTGTTTTATTAAATAAATTATACATTGCGACATTATACTTCACCCGAGTGACTGAGCGAGGGGATTCAGAGGACGACCGTGACGTCAGCAGCTCTGATTGGCTGAAGGCAGTGAGCAACAAAATCTGATTGGTCACAGACCAAGTTGAAGAGACATTTGAATTCCGACAAGTTTAACCACTCGACATATTTTTTCGCAAGTAACATTACTTGTGCTGCTGGTGTGTTGTTTAATATAGATTTGTGTGTACGATTGTAAAATGATTCTGCCAGTGTAAACTTAATAAACATTTACACATATTTGGAAATTGTATAGGCTACACTGCATTTACTAAATGGGCTTAATGCATTCATACTGAAATAAATAAGCACAAGTAATATAATGAATTCCAAGGATGAATAAGTAAACGTAAAAAATATACTCAAATTTAACTTTAGATACACTACAACTTCAGGATATTAAATAATGTATTTTTTAAATATACTTCCAGTGCATTGTTACAATGATCATTTTCAGCACACTGTTAAAATATACCTCAAATATATTTTTATAAAGTGCAAATAAATACACTTTTAAAAAATAAACTGAACTTACACTTCAAGTATATTTTTCTAAAATATATTTTTTAGAAAATATACTAAAGTACAATTATTTTAAAGTGTGTTAAAAGTTGCGTTGTGAAAATATGATACTAATATACTTTTTATATATTTAATGATAGTACATTTTTTGTTAGTATATTTGCAGTGTACTATAGAAAAAGGGAATATATTTAAAATACAATAAAGTATACTTTTTTAGGGTTCCATTTTTCTTCTTCATATTTTCTTTTTAGCGTCTGTGTCTCCTCAGAAATGAAGTTCATTTGTCTGACTCTCATGTTTGTTAGTGGAATTACAGATTCAAGATCAGGTAATTTATTCATCATTGTGAACAATATTTTAAATGTATACTTTTGTACAGTACTGTCTGTCTGTCTGGAACAACATTAGGGTAAAAACCTTTAGGATGTGTAGTTCAGACCTGCTCTCTTTCTCTTATAACAGAGCAGAATGAAGAAGTGGGACCTGCAGATCCTATTCTTGCTGTAGCTGGTGAAGATGTGATTCTGCCCTGTTCAGTCAAACCCAGCTTCAGTGTTGTGGACATGAGAGTGGAGTGGTTTAGACCAGATCAAAAAGACTCACAAGTGCATCTCTATGTGGATCATAAAGACAAAAACACAGAGCAGATTCAGTCCTACAGAGGGAGAACAAAACTGAATCATCAAGAACTAGAGAGAGGAAACGCATCACTCAAACTCTCAAAAGTCAGAGTCTCTGATGAAGGACATTATAAGTGTTTTATTGAGTCCAAAATCTGGTATGATGATGCCACTGTTGATGTCAAAGTTGAAGGTGAGGAAACCAGTGAAATCTAGCATACTCTTGTCACGAAACAAACTCAAAAAAGCCAAATTAACAACAGAATGTTCTTCTTGTTGATCTGTAGCTGTAGGACGTCCTCCAGTGATCACTGTAGATGGGTTTGATCGTTCAGGAGGGCTTCATCTACAGTGTGAATCTGAAGGTTGGTATCCTGAACCTGATCTTGAGTGGCTGGACAGTGAAGGAGTCAGTTTGAGTTCAGAAACTACAGAGACACAAAAACACAGAAGGATTCAGCCTGAAAAACACTGTCACTGTATATCACAGTGGTAAGATTCACTGCAGAGTCAAACTGAGACATCACATGCTGGAGACACTGATTGACACCTCAAGTAAGTGCTGACACTTCTGTTACTGTACTTGTTTTTTCGTGTTCTCAAGATATTTTTGATGCAGTAAAAAGAATTAATGATCATGAGCTTATTATGTAAAGCTAGAAACAATATCCCTGCTAACAGGAAACATTTTCATAACTTCTGGCAAGGGTCTCTCAAAGTTATGAACAAAAGTTCTTCCAGTAATGTTAATAGAATGTTTGTTCAATGTTATCTGGTATTCAATAATGTTCTCAAAGGGTTAGCACAAAAACGTTATTTATACATTGTTTGTGGAAGGTTTTTTAAAATGATTTTTGGGAGAAAACTTTCTAAGAACATTCTTGGGACATTTAATAACTTCAAATAAATAAGGTTGTGTGTGCTGTTTTAATTGCCCAATTTTTTAGAAATAGTTTTTGTGCACAGCCAGTACTCTGCCAGGTTTAGGAAACTGTCCTCTGTAAAACGCATTGCGCACACACAGGAACATTTGGGTTGTACTGTTCCACTGATTCCTAATTGCGTCCAGTTTCAGAAGACTAAATAAAGTGCTTTTGCTTTCGCATAGAAACACACACCGTTTCCACAACATGGCGGCGACAATACTACTACGATAACTTAATCCACACCTTCTTTATTTGCGTATGCAATTGCAAATATTTACAAATATTATGCAAATATTTCCACATAGTGACGTAGGTATGTGAGGGAGAATTTGATTGAGGTGTTTTTGCTAGGTCTGGATCTGCCTTCTCTTTTAGATAGAATAAATCTTTTTGTGGAGACTTTGAGCTTTATAACTTTTCAGATTTAAAGGGGACCTTATGCAAAATTCACTTTTGCATGGTGTTTGGACATAAATGTGTGTTGGCAGTGTGTGTACACAACCACCCTATAATGATAAAAATCCAACCTCTCCTTTTTTTTTAATCCCCATAAATCATAAGCAGTGTCTCAGAACAAGCCGTTTCCAGATCCCTGGCAATGTGACGTCACATTAGTCACGGGCCCCACTCAAGAATGTTGACAGACACTGACGTTTTTAACATAGAACCGCCCTGAGCGAGTTCACAGCGAGTTGTACACAGTCCGCCATTGCTGCACTGATGAGAGTGTCTCACAAGCGTTTTAGGTGTTCTGTAGCTGAATGGATTAATCCACATAACTCTCTCCATTTACTCCTGAAATCTGAGCCGCTGAAGATGAGGTGGATTCATTTTGTTTTTGAAGAAAATGCTCCCTCAACTCTACCGAAATTCGTTTATGTCTGCACAAATTATTTCACACCGGACTGCTTTGTGAATGAATGTTAATACAACGGACAATACAAAACAGAGGTGGTGCTAAAAATTTGTTACTCAAGGATAGATCAGTAAACTGTTCCTGATCCAGCTTACAGCCTCCAGAGTGATACTGGATATGGCAGTAATGAAGGTAAGAGCACTGTATTACAGTTCATCGGAGTTGATTTGTGGATATAAAGTTTACCAGTTTATTAAGCACCACCCGAAAAGGCATAATGTCTTTATATATTTATTTACTGTTAGTTGTAATGAGTGTTTCACTTCCCTGTGTATGTTGATGATAATGCAAGAGAGAGAGAAGGAGTTTATGGATAATATTTTAATGCACACTTGCACTGTGTTTTATTCAGCTCTTACAGAGGTTTTCTAGAGTGAAAATGGACACTTCATATTTTGTTTGAAGTACAATAAACGTCATAAAACTCATCTGTAAGTTTTGGACAACATTCGGACGGGGTCCGGTACAACAGGCTTGTACTAATATAGTGGAAGAAGACAATATAAGTTATAACCGTATTTGAACAAAACTATACCTGTTCTATCTCCATGCAGCATGTATTCGCAGTTTCTGATATTATAGTGAGTCCTGACTGAATCCTGACACCAGAGAATCAGCTCTTGAAGCTCCGCCCTCTTAGGCCGAGCACAGCAGCTCATTTGCATTTAAAGGGCACACAATGAAACGCGTGTTTTTGCTCACCCCCCAAAAGTGCCAATTTTTACATGCTATCAAAAATTATCTGTGGGGTATTTTGAGCTAAAACTTCACATACACACTCTGGGGACATCAGAGACTTATTTTACATCTTGTAAAATGGGGCATAATAGGTCCCCTATAATACATGCACAAGCAGCTACATAACACACTAAAAAAAAAAGGAAAACATGAAAACGCATCATATGACCCTTTTAATGCCTTAAATTTATAATTATTTAAGTCAGTCCTGAAACTACAGAAAAAAAACAGTTGTTTAAACTATTTTAATGCAGTAATTTGACTGATTTTAAAACAGACATGTTGAGTTGCTTTTTCATTAATCTCTTTCTTTAGCAATGCAGAAATGTTCTCTAAAAACTAGCTAAATCATACACAATCAAAACATTTTCAATATAACATCAACAAAAATCTGACAAAACAAAACAACTAAAACTCTGTTAATCTCAATAAGTACTTCTGTAGATGACAATTAAAAACAAAGTCAAACTTGAATCACTTAATTATCTAATTAACTGCAGTTGCTTCAGTGTTTCTTTACTCAATGTGTTTATGGGTCCAATCTACAGAGTGTTAGTGTTCATTTAACACTGAAGATTTTGCTGTGTACCTCATTACTATAACATTGTCCAGTGTATTAATTAGTAAAGTTTTTTTGAAGAGGACTACAAACAATGACAGCAGAACAGAAAGCAAATTTGTGCAAGCGTGATGAAAACCGCACAAAGAAAAACAACGATTTACTCGCACTGCAAACAGTTTTACTATCAATTACTTTATTTTTGCAATTAAAACAGTTTTAAGGCAACTTTTTATTTGCAATATTTTATTTTTTAATTACAATATAGTTATTTTTGCTCTCAAACACGGTTTGTTTGATTGCATAAAAAAGACACAATAAAAACTCCATAATATGCTGTCACATATATACTCACACCATATATATGTTCTCAACAGGATTTATTGAGAGCAACAGCTTATTCAACACTCACATGCAATGGTATTTGTGCAAAACTGTCCATGTCAATGTTTACAGAATCAGTTCCTGTGGGCTCCACCCACTGTAGGTGATTCCAGTTACATCTCAGAATAGCTCCACTTTGAATCTGAACCAGATAGGATCGTGGCTCCTTTGTGTGCCTCAACACTGATGTGCACCATGTTTTCTCCCCATCCAACTTTAACAGAACATGATCTCCTGGGTTTAAGTGGGGAAGCATACAGACTGAATGTCTTTTGTCGAAGAAGCACTTGCTTTAGCTTGTTTGTCCTTTTCAGCCACTTGCACTCACGTCATATCACAAGTCATATCACGTGGTCGCAAATTCTTCTTCAGGACGGGCAGTGTAGTGTGGATTTGGTGTCCCAGCATTAGCTGAGCAGGGCTCCAGTAGCAGCAATTAGAGTAGCTCTGTAACTCAAGAGAGCCAATTAAGGGTTGGGCTGGCACAGGATATGTTTTACAGCCTCATTTGACTGTGGGTATGGACTGCTGGTAATGTGTTGGATGCCCCAGCTCTTACAAAAGTCTGCAAAGTCTAAACTGGGTACAGCTCTGAGTGTAGTTCTCGCAAATCCCCCTATCTTGCAAGCATCCCCTTTAGGGTACACTGTAAAACCCAAAAAGCTAACTCATTTCATTTGAGGAAAACGATTACCTCAATTCAATTAAGTTAAAAAACAATAGTTATGACTACTCCGAACTTATTTTAATCGAGTCCACTAAAACAAGGATATTTCTTTACAATTAAACTTTACACTGCATTTAAAAACCACTGAAATTACAAACTTTAAATGAACCCAGAGCACTTGTAGTTAACTGCTAGCTCATTTTAGCACACACAAAGTCAAATCCAATAAGTTATGCTAACTCATTACATTTGAAGAAACGGATTACCTTAATTTATTTACGTTTAGAAACCAATATGAGTACACTGAACTGATTTTAGTTGAGTTCACTAAGTCAAGTCAAGTCACCTTTATTTATATAAAGGTGTATATATAGGTATATATAAGGTATATATGTATTTTTTTACAATGCAGATTGTGTCAAAGCAGCTTTACAGTGATAACTGTAAGGGGGGGTGCATTCTGACTTATTTACACTGTTAAAGAGTTGCATTCTCATGCTAAACATGGCCAAAGTTTCAAAACACGAGTTGGACGTATGACGGAGTATTTCTGTGCCAAATCCACTACTTTCGGTACAGGATTCAGAGAGTTTTTTTCGAGTGTGTCCTGTATGATGTCAAAAGAGAGCGGAATTCCTTGTATAGGCACTTCTCCCTGATAAGCGTGCACACACACATCACCCAGAGCAAGAGCAAGATCACGCCCATCAACGCATTTTGTTCAGGATACAGAAGCCGAGAGATTTTTCAACAGTGGCTGTGTCCCAATTCAGGGGCTGCACCGTTTGAAGGCTGCATACATCATCAAGTCTCATTTAAGAAAAATAAGATTGCAACGTAAGAAAGAAATTACAGTATTTTACACCTCACAATGAATATCAGTCAATTTTATTACGGTTACTTTTCTTAAATATGACATCCTTGATGAACTGTTCTGCCTTCAAATGCGATCTTCGAAGGACGCAACCTCCGAAATGAGCAAAGCTCCTGTCACCAAAGGAGTGTGTTTTTGGTTGTGAGGGAAAGATTGCCTTTTTCAGCTTCCCAAAGAACCCAGCGTTAAGGGAACAGTGGATGAAGTTTGTTTTTCCGAGGCAGCAATGGAGCTGTGCACGTATGTTTGTTTGTTCCCGGGAATTTGGTGATGAATACTGAGTAAAGCTGCATCAGATGTCTGTGTTTTGTTGGCAATCGGCGTGCAAGCGCATATAATGTAAACAACACAAACGTTTTTGTTCCCTTTTTATTTATAATGATGTCGCAGCTAGCATGTGATCTCTAGGCAGAAACTGCGTGCGCTCGTGACTCTTTAGCTCCGCCCACGGCACTGACGGCAGACAGTATCTCTCCAGGATCTCTCCTTTTTTCGGAAAGACTCGGTTTAGCGTATCTATCTTTTATAATGTACGGTCCGCAGTGCACTGGTCCAAGGATGGTAGCCAATGGCGCGGTAGAAGGTTTCCTGCGTGTTACTGTCTTCCTTTTTGCGCAACAATACAAGATTAAATTAAATACATTTTCTCACCAGAATTATCTCTTTTCTATTATCTGACTCCAAAGATAAAAGGTTTTACTGACGTACCATTACTCATGAGTTGTATAAATGTTTGATTATTCTCTTTAACTCTTTACTTTATATTTTACTCGTTCATTAGGAATTTATGTCGCACTGAGTGTCTCGTATCGGCCGAAATACGGACCTCACGGTCACAAACTGGTCAGTTTTGGTTATTAGACAGAGGTAATTGACTATACTAGTAGAGTGCCGCTTTCATGCTTGCTTTCTCTAAAAGTATTTGTTTTAGTCCCCATAGACTTGTATACACTTGAATTAAAGCAATATTAATTCTAGTCAGAGGTCACGGCCACTACTACAGGTATAAGCCGACCGATATTACTTTCTCTGATAGTAGTTTTGGTGTAGCCATGCCATGGTTTCCCACGTACACTTAGCTAGAATAACATTACAATAAACAGAGGTAAGGCCCACCCTATTTAGGTTGGTCGATCAACTTATTGTTGTCCTAAACGGAAATTCCCTTTTGGCCTTTACAGTCTAAGTACACTTGAACTAATAACAAATGTTAGTCAGAGCTCTAAAATCTCAGTTGGTGTGCCCAATGCTCCACTCAGACTGGACTTTAGTCCGTTACTAACCTGACCCAGATTTGCGGTAACATAACCTTCACTTAATCTACTAGAGAAAATAATTTCAGAGTAAGGCAGAATAAATCAATCATAACAATTTATTATCCAAGAAATTGGGATAATACAAATTCAAATCAAACTCAAATAGTAATAAGCAAACATTCAATAATACCAATAAAGACCTTAAAAGGATTTACCTTGCAATGAGAACTACCCACAGCGAATGTGAGGGAGATCTGTTTACAGATTCCCCGAACCTTTTGCCACCATCCTTTAAATATCCAGATATCTTATGAATTTACCAAATGGTGTTTTTATTATTATAATCATTTGGGGACTTCTCTTTGAGGGATGTAGGGTAGTGGTGAGAATTCTTCTTTGATTTCTGTGGGAAGATGCAATTCATTTACATACAGGAGGTATTTGTGTGTGAGGGACCTGGGGGGAGTTTGATCACATTAGCATACAGTATTTACTCCAGATTCTAGATCTTAAAAGTGATTTCTCCTATGATTAAGGGAATGAGACCTTTTTACCAGACGCACTGAGACCTTATACATAATTCTCTAAATAATTTATAAAACTTTATAAAACATTGTAATATATATACATAATTCTCCCGCTACATTGCTAAATCTACTCGATTTTACATATCATGAAAAATATACGGGGATAACCTGGCTTGTCTTGAGACTCCCCTGCTTAGTAATGATATGCCTGATGAAATGAATGATATGAAATCCCGCCCGCACATTGACGGGATTGGTTACAAATTATTTGTGATGTAGAGAACGGGTAATTTCAAACTGCGTTTTTGAGACTGTCTTTGATTCACTACAGTTTTAGGGAGAAAATCAGCAATGGTGTTGACTGATATATTTGCACATTGTTTGTCTTAAAGCAAATTAAAAACACAACATAGGCACATGTGTCGGTGTGTGTTTAATACTTCATTACCCATAAGGATTTGGGGGTGTATTACATAATAAATTGTATTATCTGACTGAGCATTGTGAATTTGGAGCACAGAGATACGAACACATTCGTGATAGACTGGTTATTGGGATAGCCGACAGTGGAGTGTCACAAAGACTTCAGATGAAAAGTGACTTGTCTCTCGAGAAAGCAGTGCAGATGACACGACAAGCAGAGCTTGTAAAGACTCAAAATTCAGCAGAAGTGACCTCCACTGAAGTGGAGAGTCGAGAGGAGTGCAGTATCAGGTAATAGTTGTCTACGCAACTAGCGCTAACATTACAGCAAGAAATGCAGAAATAAGCCGCATTTACAATAATAAGTAACTAGTACTGTTACTACTAATAAAACTGATCTCTGGGGCTCCACAAGTGTGTGGGCTCTTAGAATCGTCCTAACTTTCTCCCCCTTAGCGCTGCCCCAGTTGCGCGGTATGAAATGTTTGTTAAACATTTCTACTACCTTCTGATAATCACTGAAATGTTTCTTCAACTTTGTAGCAATCTGGAATAGTGTGAAATGTTGAGTCCACAGAGGCAATGTGGCAGGCTGGCTAAAATCAAATGAATCAGGAGCTTTAAACATCTGTTTGTTTTGTCAGCGGGAATGACGAACTTCTGACACCATGACACATACACACTCACACCATGTAAATGTTCTCAGGAAAATTTATTGAGAGCAACAGCTCATTCAACATTCATGTGAAATACACATCTTTTATATAACTAAACTTCGCATTTATTATGTAATACACCCCCAAATCCTTATGGGTAATGAAGTATGAAAAACACACTGACACATATGCCTATGTTGTGTTTTTAATTTGCTCTAAGACAAACAATGTGCAAATATATCAGTCAACACCATTGCTGATTTTCTCCCTAAAACTGTAGTGAATCAAAGACTTTGAAATTTTGAAATTACCCCTGTTCTCTACGTCACAAATAATTTGTAACCAATCCCGTCAATGTGCGGGTGGGCTTTCATATCATTCATTTCATCTGGCATATCATTAACTATGCTGCGAAGCAGGGGAGTCTCAAGACAAGCCAGGTTATCCCCGTATATTTTTCATGATATGTAAAATCAAGTAGATTTAGCAATGTAGCGGGAGAATTATGTATATATATTACAATGTTTTATAAAGTTTTATAAATTATTTAGCAAAAAAAAAGCACCTTTTCTATTAGAAGTTTTTAAAGAAAGCACAGAGAAAACATTTCTTCCCCCTACCTTATGTCAGGGATTAATTACCCTAATCCCAAAGCCAAACAAAGATCCCCTTCTCATAGACAATTGGCGCCCAATCTCCTTACTAAATGATGATTACAACATAATAGCATTAGTTCTGGCTAAAAAACTAAAATGTGTGTTAAACTCAATTATTGATGAAACGCAGTCAGGATTTCTGCCTAACAGACATATTTCAAATGACATACATTTAATAGATATGTTAGACTATTCACATGTAAAACAAAAAGAAAGCTTTATTTTATTTTTAGACTATTATGTTACTATTATGTGTTTGATACACTAAACATGAATTTCTGTTTCAAGCACTGCATAGAATTGGCTTTGGTGACCCCTTTTGTAATATGATACAATGCTGTGAGCAGTAATAGCTCAATTAAGTTAAGTAATTGTACCTCTCCCAGATTTTCTTAAATCGAGGTGTTAGACAGGGATGTCCAGTCTCTCCTTATCTTTTCTTGATTGCAACACAATTTCTAAGTTTATATATCAAAACAAGCCATCTAAAAGGCATCAGTATTGGAAATACAGAGATAATTATTACTGCTCTGTTCTTAGAAGACTCTCTCCAAATACCAACAGCCCTACGTATTCTTCAGCGTTTCTCTAAAGCTTCAGGCTTACATCTCAATCTTAATAAATGTGAATTACTTACAGTCAGAAACAGTACGACTACTTCACATTTAGTCATTTAGCAGACGCTTTTTTCCAAATTAATGGTATTGCAGTTAAAAATTGTTCCATATTTGGGAATACAGATAACTAAAAAAAACCTTAGGTGCTTTGCAAAGAAAAGGTTTAATTGCTGGTTACAGAGAGACCTCTCTTTAAATAGCAGAAGTTAAAGCAGAGGGTCTATCTCGCCTTACTTATAATCCAAAATAATCCATGGAATCTTATCTAACTTTTATGGAAAAACATTTTATATTCATAAATGTAAATTTTCGAACTGTAAACCTATTTTTGTAGTATTCTTACAAGAGATAAAACATTATTTACTTACAATTTCACTCTCACTTAACAAAAAAGACATACAATCTCAAAACATACAATGTGCACAGCCTACAAACTCTTTACTGTATTCAATGTGTAATTTTTCTTAATTTGTGTAATGCCCTCTTTTTTTTCCCCCTTTGTCTTTTTCTGCTGAAAACTGATTATTATTATTTTTTTTTTTTATTCTATTGGTGTTATTCTTAATTGTTATGTTCTAACTGTGTTGTACCATTGTGTAAACTGGAATGTTCAAATAAAGCATTTAAAAAAGTTTTCAACTCTCAGCTACAATCAATCAATCAATCAAAAGGGCAAACAAACTTATTGAAATATTATGGTATCAAAATGGAGCATCATCAGTGTAATCACAGAACGTTCAAATGTTTTACGCACCATTTTCATGTGGTAGGGAGCAGGAGTAAATTTAAAACTAACATTTTGAAAATTTTGAAAGGCATTACATGGACACAGTCACCTCTGATAACAAATTGTAATGTAGACACATTTTCTGTAAAGCTGCTGTGAAACGATGTGTATTGTGAAAAGCGCTATACAAATAAATGTGAATTGAAAAATATGAACATTTATGTCAGAACAGCTTTAAAGGGTCATGAAACCCCAAAACACATTTTTTTGAGATGTGAACACAGATATGTACAGGCTGCACATCATTGAAAACACTAAAGGTATTCATTAAGTTTATTCATAAATGGAAATGAGTTATTTTTTATGGTTTTTTTAAGTTTATGAGTTATTTTTTAAGTTTAAAGGTTTGATGCTACAGAATTATTAGATAAACTTTGATTTAATCTAGGTTAAACTTACTCCTTATTGGTGCAACCCACCCTTAATGTGCTTAATTACTTTGTTTTGCAGATAATATGTTTAATTCTTGGAGGACATCAGTGATCATGATTTCAGTTTTTGTTGTGCTCAGTGTGATTGCTGGAATACTGATCGCTGTGTTTGCTCATAAATACAGAGGTAAAGTTCTTGTTTTCCTTGTATATGGTTGTATATTCCTTGGTTGAACATTGAATTTTAAATTGCAGTTTTAATACAGCGGGATCTGTTTCAAGGTCTGTGACCACACTTAAAATAAAATAATATAATTAAAATCATTTTTACTAGTGGTCTCAATCTATAGACACTGTAAAAAAAAAAGTGTTCACTTAACTTTTTTAAATTATTTAACATTAAGTCAGTTAAGTTGAATTGACTTAGAATATTATCCTGTGGTTTCACAGACTTAAGCCATTCCTAGACTAAAATGCATGTTTGAGCTGTTTTAACTGAAAGTAACTTGTATTGACATATCTTAAAATATGTCAGTGACATTGTTTTGTCTCAAGATGCACACCAGTAATGTGTTTTCTAAGGCACATTTATAAAAGCTACTTAAATGTCCTAATTAAACTAAGGCCTAATCTTGGCTTAATCTAAGCCCTGTCTGTGAAACAGGGCCTATGTATTTCAACCTGACATATTTAGTTCTTTTAACTTAGAATATTAAGTATCTTCAACTTGAGCAATTTGAGTATATTTACTATTTCAAGTAAATGCAAGTTAACCGAGTCATTGTGAAATAACTCAAAGTTGTTTAAAAGTTAAACTAAAAATGTTTACAGTGTAGGCGGCATGTATGGCTGCCACAGGTTTCGGCTCACTCATCTTCATTGATGAAGTGAAGTACTGAGGAAAATGTGGAAAATGTACACTGTAAAAAATCTTAATTTTATGAAAACAATTTTTTACAGACTTTTACTTTAAATTGTATTCAAAACTCTGTAAAATTACAAACAATATCTGTAAAATTAACAGTCAGGTGTTATTTTAAGTATTATGTCATTAATGACAAATTATAGTAATTCTCATTTTTAATACTGAAAAATTACTGTATTTTTTATACAGTATTTCCCTGTTTTTTTAAATTACATATGTAAAATTACAAAATAATATATAAGTTGTGAAATCCCCACCAGATGGCGCTAAGGGACAGTTGGAATCATTGTATATAGTCTATATATTTAATGCTGTTTTTCCTTGTCTTTATTCTTAATTTTCTTCAGCACACAAACAACTAGAGAATGAGAAGAACAGAATACAACATGAGGACTTTGTCTTTATTAAATCATTCAATTCAGTATTAATGTCAAGTCTGTTTTCATCCGCAAAATATTTAATTAAAAGACATATATTCACATACTTTTGTGTATATCTTACGTCCTTTGATTTGTATTTATTGTGATTATATTTTAATGCTTCTGTTGTCTGAATTCTGTTTTCTCTTGTCTTTCTCTTGTCTGCATTTTCTTCAGAACAAACTCAACTACGGAATGAGAAGAACAGAATACAAGATGAGAAGAACAGAATACAACATGGTGAAATTGTCTTTATTAAGTTATTAATTCATTATTCATTTTAAGTCTTGTTTCAGCCATAAAATATCCACTTAACTGTGTATTCATTAAATTTTGTGTATATATTGGGTTTGGTAAATGGTTACCAGTTGTAATGTATATTTATTCAGTCACAGATGTACACTTATATGATGTTAACACATCCTAAACTGTAAAAAAAAAAAAAAAAACTGCTAAATTTCCTTAAAAATACAGACATTCAGACTACTGAAAAAAACAGGATTATTCTTATTCTTCCTTAAATAAAGGTAAATGTCATGAAGTTGAACCTGAGATGTCCACGAATATACATTAATATAACTGAGTAATGACTGAACATTATTGAAGACATCTGATGATAAGCAGAATCACTGAAGGAAAGAGAAACAACAACTGACTTTAGCCACAGCCTTAGATGAAATCAACTGAAGATAAAAGACATTAAATTCCACAACTCCACAAACAGCTTTACCAGCTTCACTTATTACTGACCAGATTGACTTTATTTTGTTATTGTTACATTTTATGTTACATTGTGGTGATCAGAGTTTGCTTTAGTCTTGACCCTTGACTTTAACATTATTGTCTTTGCCTGCTGTAACTGTGTCTTTAAGACACATTTGTTATTGCAAAAAAAGTCAAGAGAAAATGATGTCTGTGTTTCTCTGAATGATATATTAGTTCAAAATGTTTTGAGCACAAACCGTTTTTAAAATCTTTCTTATTTTCTGGTTGTCACAACACTGATGGATCTCATGCTGTAGAATTACTGGGATATCATAATCAAATATAAAATACCATAATCAAATATAAAACGTCACCAGTGGGTCTTAAAAAGTTTTAATTCGACCTTCTACAATTTTAGGCCTTAAAAATGTCTTAAATTGGAGCAGAAAGTCTTAAATTCAATATCATGGCATTAAATTATCGCCCTATGATTTCCACGATGCAGAAAACAGGTAGCCTACAAAATCGCAGAATCCATTCATAAAAAATTACTATAAAAATGCGGAATGTCACAGAATTTGTTAACTTTTGGATGAATGTCGATGGCTCGACATTACCGCTTGTGCAGGACAAGTGAATTTTTTGAAGGGGCAAGTGAAAGAGAAATTTACATGTCTGACCAGACAGCCTGATTAAAACGTCAATAACAAACAATAACGACAGAATCACCAAAACACGAGAATGATTCTGTATTCATTTAGTGTAAATGGCGACTGATAGTGGATAATAATATATAATGTATAATGACGGTAACAAGGTTGTGCTGTTGAGGCTTGTGCAGCCTCTCTAGGAAAAATTGGGGGGGGGGGGGGGGTACTGTGGTACAAAAATAATCAAAAAGTGGATTGTTTATATTTGTAACATAAGATAGAGTTAAACATCACGCAACCAAGAGTGCTGTCTTCCTGAATACCATCATGATTGAAACTGTGGCACTGATTTCATGCAACAGTTCCATAAACAAGTTTAGTTTTTTACATTTTAGACGTAATATTGTCTGTTTTTGTTCTGTTTCAGCAGCAAAAATAGCTCCAAACAAAGATCACAGCAGAACCATAGCGCATCTCACAGCAACACTCAGCCTTGTTTCATTACTGAATGATTCAGCCGTTTGAACGAATCGTTTGAATGAATGACTCAATGACTCGCTCATTAAGATGGTCATTTGCCGCCAACTACTGGTGATTTAGTTTCATGTTTATCATTTTTCCCCAACATTTCTTATTTGTATTTTTAAAAAAATATTTAAAGCAATATCATAACATTATTTAATGCAGTTATTTTAATAATAATTTTTCAGTGTAGCCAATTTTATTGGTTACAAACCTATAGTGTCTTATTATTCTAATTAAATTTATTGATCAAATTTAAGAATTTAAAATGAAAGATGAAGCATTTAATAAGATTAGAAAAAAAAAACATTTACAAATGTTAAAATGTGCCCTTCTAGGTAAATATAACAAATATGCAGATTTCAATATGTTAAAGCTGATAGAACACTAAATGGGAATATTGCTTCAGAATAAATTAGATTTACACAACAAAAAAATCCTATTTTTCCAGACAAGCAACTTTTTTACTTGGACAAATGAATGACACATTTACTTGGACAAGCACATGACGAGGCTTAAAGGGTTAGTTCACCCAAAAATGAAGTTTCTGTCATTAATTTCTCACCTTCATATCGTTCCAAACCCGTAAGACCTTTTAATCTTCGGAACACAAATGAAGATATTTTTGATGAATCTGATGGTATCTGAACCACACATAGGCAGCAACGTCATTGCACCTTTTGAGGTCCAGAAAGGACATTGTTAAAATAGTCGACGTGACTACAGTGGTTCAACCTTAATGTTAAGCGACGAGAATACTTTTTGTGCGCTAAAGCAAAAAAAAAAAAAAAAGACTTTATTCAGCAATTTTGTCTCTCTCATGTCTTCTAAGCAGTTGACGCAGTGAAGCGCTTCCGTATTTATGTCAGAACACCGGCTCATTATTGGCCGGCTCCTGCATCAGCATCACACGCATGCGTCGTGCTGCTCACGTGAACAGCATCTGTCAATAATGAGCCGTTCTGACGTAAACACAGAAGCTCTGCACTGCGTCAACTGCTTAGAAGACTGACAGGAGAGCCCTGCGATCAGTAGCCTACACTTAAAGGGGTAGTTCACACAAAAATGTAAATTCTGTCATTTACTCACTCTCATGTGTAAGTACTTCACCAAAATACGGAAAACACAGAATCTGGTCAAAATAAAATTGAGAAAAAAATCAAATTTGACAAAAAATAATACATATTTCATAGGGCCCTAAAAAAAATATTATTATTATTTTTGTTAAACTTTTAAAAAATGGCTGTTAAAGGTGCTAAAGAGGATGTTTTGTTTGATACATTTTTGCAATATTACTTGAAACTGTCTTTACTAACTGATAAAAGACTATTTATTAGGTGCACTGAAAGGAATAATATTAATATACATCATCTGTGCACGAGGTAGGGCCTTAAAATCATTAGCCAATCGTTTACGCAATCATCGCGTAAACTATTGACCCTCTGGCTTGTCAATCACTGCCATGACGTTCCTTGTGTGAGACGAGCGCAGCTGCGCGCTCCAGTAACTTTCCACACTCCACAGGCGCCGCATGCGATGTTTTTGTCAGGAGACAGGAGTAACAACTGCAGATTATGAGTTACCTGCGGTGAGTCCGACATAATGAATCCACAAACACGACACAGCGAATGCCGGTGGTAAACACTCGTGTTCCAATACTCGTGCATGAGTTTTGGGAGGCGTTCCTTTGAAGTGAGCTGTGAAGGAGGGGGGCTGTTCTTACGCATGCGCTCATTTCAAAAACTCAGTAACAGTCTTTGGATTCTCAGTCGACGAAAAAATCCTCTCTATCACCTTTAAATTGTAAATGTTTCATTCTTTCATATAATTAGACATGCTTTTTGACTAATAAAATTTCATTAAACTATTAAAACAGAGTAAAACTAAAACAAAAAAATCTTCCTCAGGATTTTTGTTTTCCAGTACAAATATCTAAATATCCTTAAATCAAGATACATTTACTTGACTCTCTTGAAGTCTTATTTTCTGAGAAATTTAACAAAATTAGCTTCAAATTTTGAAGTGTTGCTAATACAACTCGTTGTGTGCTTCCTAGACATTTACAGAGAACACTGATGTGTTATATTTCCTTCAATTTATTACTTCAATCTTCTTTAATTGGTCTTAAATTTACCTTCATAAAACCTGCATAAACCTTGGATTATACAGCTGACTATGAATGAAATCAGTGAATCAGACCATTAGATAATGATTTTGCTTTTGATTTTTAGAATGTAAAAATGCATTCTGTGTGAACGGCCCCTAAGAAATTAGTCCTACACACAAGGGTGTTTTAAGGACAAAAACCTGACAAACGTCTTGAAATACATCATCTAAACAATGTTTTGAGTTACAGTGTGTAAATAACTAAATTATCATAACTTAGTTATAATTTTGATGTCATTTCAATGTTATTTTCTCATCTTTTCCTGAATTTTCTTTAGAACGTGATCAACTTTTACAAAGTCAGAAGATTATTATTCCAAAAGGTGAATTTGTTTTTATGGCTTTATTAAAATATGAACTACTTTTGAATTATTTTACAAATCAATGAATGAATACACTGTGCATTCATATATGTATACATTATATTTTATTATATATAAACTGTGTAAAGTTTATCAATTAAAATGATTGATCTCATTGATCTAAAGATGAATTTTGTTATGAACCCTTTATAACTTCATTCTTTCTGTTTTCAGCTCTCACTCATTTCAGAACACACAGGGGTGAGTAAAAACTGTTCCTGTTTTATGACACAATTATTTATTTAAACAATTTTAATTTCCCAAATTCATTATCATGTTAAACATTTATTTGGTTGTTTATTTTTTTGTTTGTTTGTTTATTTGTATTTTTGAGAGTTGATTCAAATGATTCAAACACTAAATGATCAAATGTAGTTTATTTGTGCCATAAGAGAAAATTTAAAAATTTTTAAATATTTAACTAAAGAGAAGCAAGACAAAAAAAAAATCAACACAAGTTGATCAAACGATGAATAACAACATAGAAAACAATCTCAAGTGAAGCAGGAAGGAGAAGGAGAAGTGTGTTATGAGTTTATAAGTTATCAGGAGTACGATGTTCACCCGGTGGATGAAAAGCTGGGCAAAATAAGTTGTACCCCTGAGAGTCAAGAGCTGCCCAAAGCTGCTCCATGACATACTGTGGTGAAAGGACGGCCCGTGAAACAGAAAGTGTGTTTTTCTGTGGTAATAGGAAATTTTTAGAGCACCCTAGCAACAAGTTCCATAGACTTCCATTGAAAGAGATCAAAGGAATATCTTTGAATGTGAATAAACTCAACTGTGCACGAGAGACACTGATGAACGCTGAGGCACAGAGGAGAGAGCAAAACAAAACACCGGTCACGAATTAGAAGTCAAAATGATCATTTTTAAAGAGAAATGTCAGAGGATATAAGAGAAGAGGAGCTTGAGTTTGTTGCACAGCTCTATTTGTTTGAACCACGAGAGACGTCTGAGCTTACGATACTCCTACATGCTGCATCATACATCGCGTCATAGGATTACTCATTTGGTGCAAATCAACTTGCATACGGTCGTCCACCAGAAGCTAGTTATTTTAGTTAATAAATTTTAAAATATGGATATTTTTCTTACAAAAACACATCCCCTCGCTTCAGAAGGCCTTTATTAACCCACTGGAGTCATATGGGTTACTTTGATTATGGATGGATGTTTTTAAACACTGGCACCCATTCACAACCATTATAAACCAGACTAAGGATATTTTTAAATATATTTCTGATTGTGTTCTTCTGAAAGAAGTTAGTCATATACACCTATAGGATGGCTTGAGGGTGAATAAATCATGGGATAATTTTTGGGTGAACAATCCCTTTAATGCTAATCCATTCTGCTGCATCATTACGGTGCGTGTCCACTGGAGTGGAGTTTGATTACTCTGTATCAAAGCGGATGCTTTGAAGAAACCAACAGGCAAGTGAGTCAGTATGTAGCTGAAGAAATGAGGGTCTCGCTGGTGGGTAAGTTCAGCTCTTTGGTGATGGTTATTTGCAGCCCCTCATTTCTTCCTTCGGCCACACACCGACACACCCACCATCAATCTCTGTGAAACAGCCACTTTTAGGACCGCAGTAAGCTTCTCTTTGACTGTTAGCGTTTTTAAGACTGTATTTTTGGGCTTGACATCTTCTAACATTACTCTCTGACACCGTATTTCTTGGCTTCTTAATGAGAGTTGTTTGATGACTGCGCTGTGTTTATCAGTCCTGGGCGACACACTCATTTTACATGTATTAGAAGTCTAGACCCTGAATATAAGACGAACCCATTTCTTCAGATGTATTTCCTAGAAAAAAACAATCTTATAGTAAACATCGGAACAATAGTGTAATTATTAAAACATTATAAAACAAGTCAAAATGTGCCAGCACCATGATAAAAACATGCTAAATCATGTTAGCATCACCTACCTATGTGCTAAAACATGCTAAGAACAGGTTAAAATCTCCATAGTAACCATCTGTGGCAGCTAGCAGCTGTCTAGCAAAACGCTATTAACCACCCAAAACACTCAAGTAACCACCTAGCAACACCCTAGCAATGACCAAGCAACCACCCACAACACCATAACAACCACCTAGCAATGCAGTATCAACCACCCAGAATACCCTAGCAACCACTCAGTACACCCTAACAACCACCTAGCAATGCCCTAGCAACCACCCATACCCTCACAACCACATAGCAACACCTTAGTAACCAGCCCGAGTACCTTAGCAACAGCCTGATTACCCTAGCAACCACACAGCAACAGCCTAGCAACCACCCAGAGTACCCTAACAGCCACATAGCAACAATCTAGCAACCACCCAGTGTACCCTAGCAACCACATAGCAACACCCTAGAAAACACAATGAACACCACAGCAACTGCATATCAACTGCCTAGCAACCACCCAGAACACCCTAGCAATTGTATAGCAACACCCAGGTAAACACCTTGTAACCATCCAGAACACCCTAGCAACTGCATAGCAACCATGCAGAACACCCTAGCAACCACACTAGCAACTGCATAGCAACAACATAGCAAGACCTTAGTAACCATGCTGAGCACCTTAGCAACTGCATAGTAAAACCCAATCAACCACCCAGAATATCCTAGCATCTGCATATCAACTGCCTAGCAACCACCCAGAACATCTTAGCAACTGCATAGCAACCATGCAGAACACCTTAGCAATCATGGTGAGCACCCTAGCAACTGCATAGCAAAATCCTAGCAACCATCCAGAACACCCTAGCAACTTCAAGTTTTTGAAAGTTCAGACATAAAACCAGATTTTTTAATCTTTTAAAATTAATGCAGTATTTTCATTTTTATCTTCTTGTAAAGTTGCTATGATTCCTATAAAAATAAATAATTGTCTTTATTTTATTATATGCTCATCTGTAAAGCAGAATGTTCATTATTTTTTACAGTGAATGTAATTCTGGATGCTGATTCGGCTCATCCTCGTCTCATTGTGTCTGATGATGGGAAACAAGTGAGAGATGGAAACAGATGGAAAGAGGATGGAAAAGACAGGTTTAGTGAAAATCTTGGTGTTCTTGGGAAGGACGGATTCTCCTCAGGGAGTTTTTACTTTGAGGTTCAGGTGAAGGATCAAACTAAGTGGGATTTAGGAGTGGCCAGAGAATCCTGCAGGAAGAGTGTGAGCTATCTGAGACCTGATGATGGATACTGGATTGCGAGTCTGAGATATGGGAAGTACTGCGCTCGTGATTCTTCAGATGTCTCTCTTTCTCTGACAGTGAATCCTCAGAGGGTCGGGGTGTTTGTGGATTATGAGAAGCGTCTCGTCTCTCTTTATGATGTTGAGTCCATGTCTCATATCTACACTTTCACTGGTCAGTCTTTCACTGAGAAACTCTATCCATTTGTTTGTTTGGGGTATAAGTTGAATGAAAACTCTACTACACCACTGATCATCTGTGATGATTATTAATGAGATCAGTGAATGAATTTACATGATCAGGTGAAATAAAAGGAGATGCAATAAAAAGTGTAACATCAATAAACATTAAATATTATTTACACTATCAGTCAGAAATGTGGACACAAAAGAGTGTCACATGATCACCATCACTCAGTGTTCACAGTCACATGATCACTGATCATCATCACCTCTTCATCTCCTCTATTGATCTTATGCACCAGAGAAATAAGCGCACCGCCATCTTTATAATATTGTCTTTGAACTTCCGTTTTTGCTGTAGTTCTGTATATTTCTATGGCATCGCTGTTGAAGAATAATTAGCTGATGAAGTGGATTTACCTGTTGTAGAGTTAATGAAAGTTATCATGAGCAATTTTGTTATGTTCATAGCAGATGTCTTAACAAATGTCAGTAGACCAGGAAGATTTTTAAATGAGCAGTTCATTCATAAATACACAGGATCGCTGTGGAAATACAAACCTGAAGTCAAAAGACCACGAATGCAGTGCTGAAAAGGGGCGGAGCTACATAAGATCTATAAGATCACACTCCTCTGTGGATTCAGACTGTTTCCTGTGATACTCACCTGAATAGTTCCTGTGACACTCCAGAGATCTCCTTGTGATTTTATATAAATCATGCTTAAATATACATTTGAATTTCTGTACAAGATAAAGTTTAACTTCATCATAAATAATGTTCAGATCTGGATCAGATGATGAATGAAGAGCATCATGAAGTGATCGTACAGTAACTGTTTCTCCTTCAACAGTGTTTGGTGTTTGTTGATGAATGTCCAGATTGAGCAGAGCTGAAATCAACAAACTCAAATATAAGATATTTTCATTTGTGTGACATGTTTTACTCACTGCATCAAGTTTATTCATGTAGTCACATAAGTGTTCATTTACAGATTATTGATTTTCATTTTTTTTATTATTAATTTCATTTCATTTTATCTTAAGAAAATAGTTCACCAAAAAGACAATGTCTGTCTTTCCCTGTTTTTATTTTTCTATTAATCAAAATGTTGAGATGTTTTCAGTCTTTGTGTTTCACAGTATTTATTCTCTCATCAGGACTAAATGATTATCTTTGTGTTCAGAGACGATTATATACAAGGAAACATTTACAGCCCTGAGAAATGCTGAATAACAGGTTTCTAAAGAAAGATTTAGCATGTTATAAAGACAATGATAAAACTTTAGTTGTAAATAAATATGAAGATACTCGTCTATAGCTCTGACTGATTTTATTTATTCATTTAATTTAAATTTTGACAGCTCTGAAATGGGTCATACTATTGACATTGTCTAAGCAGTTGAAGTAAATAGAAAACCCTCATGTAAAGACATGCATTTATTGCACAGTTCAGTTAAATAATAAAGTTTGCCCTTATGGAAAGAAAATATATTTCCCTATATATGAATGATCAATATATTAAATGATAAAACAGCATATTTTAAAATATACAGAATAATATATTGTGTAAAAATATTACAATATATTGAATAATACATAAGGAATTGCCAATTTTTTAATATATTTACTAACATATCATGTCATTTTATATTAAGTAATACACTTCATAATATAAAGAGTTATATGTGATCAGATATGGTACTGCACGTGTAATACATTGCATAAATAATTACTCATAAACAAACATATAGAAAAATATGTAATACATTTCTTATATTTTATAATTATTTACATTTTAAATGTTTTATATTTTCAAGCTAGTTATCAACAAGTAGTAATGACGTAGCTGACTCTTAGAGTATAATTGTTGTGGAAATGTGAATGTACACGGGGCGGCCTACAAACTCCTTGTGAGACTTGAAGCTGGCTTCTGCTGATGAAACTGCAAACTATTCTTCATTAAATATTTCTTCAATTTATAATTTATTTAAACTTTGACTCTGGGTCTTTATTCAACATATCTGGTTTCAAGGGTCCTAAACTGTTTATCCCCAACACTAGTTATCAACAGCACAAACACACCTGCATGTACTGAAGTATTTAATGGAGAGACTATAACTGTACTGAAGAGTGTATACAGACTTTACTTCTTAAATAAAGTATTAATGTGTAATGATGATAAAGTAAGTGTTTATGATGTTTGAACATTTACTCTCCTTTAACAGTCAGAAGCAAAGCATGCTGGGAAACAGAAGTCTGTTGTAACCACTGATCGTAACTCATTCTGTGAATGTGTGTAGAAACACTCACATTTATATGGGAACATGCGTGCAATATACGTACACAATAAAGGATCAAACTTTATGAATATTACATGTAATGATATTTCTGTCTTCCTTTCAAAATGTTTTATGTGTATCAATATAAAGTCATAAATGGTCAATGCATATATTTCAGTATATTGAAAATATAAGCACTAGTTTCCCATATATGGAAATGTATTATGTAATATCTTGCATTATATTTTGCAGTATATTCCCATATATTTTTGTTCCGTAAGGATGTCCTCTTTAACTTGTTCAACGGAATGTACAAAGAAAAGAGTTTGTTGAAATACACACAACAGTGAAATAAGAGCACACAGTTTATCAGATGTGTGTGAAGTTGTGTTCATTTCTATATCAACAGCTGCCTGTGTGTTTTCTATTAGTCCATATATTTGAATTATTAAAATAAATTGATTTAGCATCATTAAAAACTTGCTCTAGCAATGGACAAGAAAAACATAATTTTCATAGGTCCATATCTGTTTCTGTTTGTTGAGGAGAGAAGAGAAGAGAGTTAAACTGTTGACTGAAGACTAATTTACAGTGAAAATCCAGAATGGGGTCACACACGAGAAGCGCAGCACCACACCATGTCTTTAAAATCTGAACAATTTGAGCAAATTCCAAACAGCATTTTTGCACCCTTGAAGGGCACTTCAGGATGGGGACACTATTAGTAGGAGGTTCCTATAGGCAAAGTACACATGTTGTGTGAGACCCCTGAACCACCAGGAGTCCCCCTTTCTCTCAAAGATGATTTAATGACTAGGGCTGTGTGATTAATAGAGATTTAGTTTCATTTTTGGCTGCCAACAATTCTGAAAACATGATCCCTTATTCTGTTCCTTTCCTTTAAAGTGCTGCACTGTCCTTCATAACATCCAAATCAGTCAAACCATAATGTTACGTGACTGTTGTAATATACAGTCTACTGTCAGATGTGCTCGATACTAAAAAAACTTGAGCTGTGAAAGAGACGCTGTTCCCCAGGCGGCTTTCTGTGTGAGCTCTGAGACGAGAGAAACTTGGACAAGTATAGGCTACTTTGGGCATCGATTGTGTGCTTAGACAGATTCACTCAAAAAAATATGAGTTTTCACTTAAAAGCAGTCAGTTATGTCTTAAGTGAACATAAACAGTTGGAAAAATAATCCTAAAGTGACATTGGTTCCTCACCCAGTATGGCGACCTGCCACTGGCACTCCAGCCCCTTGCCACCAAAAGCCAGGCGTGGGTCATTCCTGGTGTGTCCAAATTGGGTTTTGGAAATTATCAGACGAGTCTACTTGCTCTTGTTCACTCAGTTTGAGTTCAGAAACTACAGAGACATGGACGGATTCATCCTGAAAAACACCATCATTGTATATCACAGTGGCAAGATTCACTGCAGAGTCAAACTGAGACATCACATGCTGGAGACACTGATTGACACCTCAAGTAAGTGCTGACAGTTTTGTTGTACAATTTATGACTTTTTTATGGTTATTTCATACAGTTGGATACATAATGTAAATGTGTGTATTGTACTGTAATTGATGTGTATGTTCTATACAAATGTATCAGTGTTTACATTATTAATAATTTTAATCAAACAAAAATAAATGTTTGACTGGACACAATGTGCTCAGTGTAAGTCTCTGTTTTGTTTTACAGGTAACATGTTTAATCTCTGGAGGACAGCGGCCGTCCTGGTTTCAGTTATAGTTGTGCTCAGTGGTTTTACAGGAATACTGATAGTTGTGTTTGTTCATAATTACAGAGGTATTTGAGTTGGCTCACATGTTTTACTCATTTCTCAGTCCACTAACAGTTTCCAGCATAGTCTTTTGATTCTAAAAGTCAAAGTTATTAATTATTATATTCATTTAAAGTCTCTTTTCATCCACAAAATAGTCAATCAGTGTAGTAAATATGTATTCATGAGGGAAAGTGTATATCTTAGATCATTATTTGGTGACCAGGACTGTGTTTCTCAAAAGCATCATCAGCCTCAGTAGATCGCAGAAGTTTTGGCACCAATAATGCTTCAAAATTAATCAATTAATTAAGTCATTGATCTGCAATTCATTTACACTGTTTTTTTTTTTTAAATGGAACCCCGTCTCTGCTATGGAATAAGAAAAAATGTGAAAGGTAATTGTGAATTTTGTTCACAATCGTGTCGTTGATTTCTGGTTTTATTTAAAGTGAAGTGACATGTGGCCAAGTATGGTGACCCATATTTAGAATTTGTGCTCTGCATTTAACCCATCCAAGTGAACAAACACACCGTGAACACACACCCGGAGCAGTGGACAGCCATTGCTGCGGCGCCCAGGGAGCAGTTGGGGGTACGGTGCCTTGCTCAAGGGTCTCACCTCAGTCGTGGTATTGAGGGTGGAGAGAGCGCTGGATATTCACTCCCCTCACCAACAATCCCTGCCAGACTTGAGACTCGAACCCATGACCTTTGGGTTACAAGTCCGACTCTCTATCCATTAGGCCACGACTGCCCCCATTTTGTAGAAACCATGAAAACACCAAAGACGTTTTAATATATTATGTGTTTTATTAGACATGTGAGCAACTGTTTGGATACATTCATCGACAGAGTAAATCATTTATGAACAAAATGCACAAAAAAATATACTGAAATATAAGTTTAAATGCATATAATTGTATATGAAAAATATGTACAAATTAGTGTTTTAAATGCATAATTGTTGTTAAATGCATAGTTGCATAATGTATTTTAAAATGTAAATGCTTGATTTGTTTTTTTAAATGATGTATGTGCAGTTTAATTACGTACATACTGTTATTTATATTTAGATGTATATAATTGCATATAAATTTAAATATGTGTTAAAATTATAATATGTAATATTAAGAAATATCTGACAAGGGAACCTGCAGAGATATTGCAAACTGTATTATATTTACTGAAAGGGTATTTAATTTTCAGAGTAATTTAAATTCTTTAATTAAGGGTAAATTTATTTTCAGTGGGTACCTAAAGTAAGTAATGTGAGTTATAATGTTTAACTGCTTTAAAGAATCAGACTGTAAGCTACACTAGAAACATTAAAGTCATTGTGTATTTGTCTGATTCATCTCACACTCACCATCTCCGGCACGTAGAAAATGCTGCAGATATTGAGTGGAGCATCAGTGCGGTAGTGCAGCGTGTAGCAGGGTTTATCGTGTGCCTTCAGAGAGAGAAAAACAGGTCAGGACCAATGATCAGGAAGGTCAAAGGTCATTTATCAACAGACTTCACACACCTGCAGGGTGTTCAATTACCGTCCATTCAGGAAGATGGAAAAACTGACAAAGTTGCTGTACTTAGTCACAACCTCTGTGAAACAAAGTCACTTAAATGAGTTTCTTCTTTGAGCATGTGATGTTTGATGTCATTGTACGTTTGGAGTGATTTGCAGACCTTTGACTCGATCTTCTGATGAAAACTCTCTGCAGTCGTCTTTAAGGTGAAGCACGATCTTAGTCCCCTGACGCACACCTGAAGCTTCTGCGATCTCAAACACTCCAGAGCTGCAGACACACAAAACTCAGTGAGTAAAACACAAAAATGTGATTCATTTTATTCAGATGTTTGCTTTGTCTCAACCTCAAGATGCCTAAAGATGGTCTTATACCCACAAATATGACAAAAGCTGGACGAGATCTCCAGTTTCCTTCTGATTGATGATGCTGATAAAAGTATGGCTGTCTGATAAATCTAGTATTAGTTTTTGCCTTCCAATGATTATGAAACACGATGATCAAGATAAAACTACTGTGCCGCATCACGTTCCTTTCCTTTAAAACGGTGCGCTTTTCTCCACAAACATAACGACCAAATCAGTTAAATCATGTAACATCACTGTCGTAATATTTTATTTGTATTGCATTTGTCCTTTTGTTTGTAATTTTCCTCTTGTTTTTATTGTATTTATGACTGTTTATGTTTTGTCAATAATTGTTTGAGGATGTTTTTTACTTACATTAGTTAGCCTGTTATTAGATTCTGTAGTAGCAGACTTTGGAGGAGTTCAATGAGACGCACCTTTGATCCAGATCAGGCGATGGTGCCCAAATTAGCCACCAGCTCTTCTTTCTTCATCCCAACACCAGTGTCCTACAAATCAGAGCATAAACATGTTGATCAACACTTTCTACACAGGAATTATATCTGCTCACGTTGCATAAACTGTTCATTTGTATGACTAAAAAGTGTCATGTACAGCTGCACGATTCTGGATAAACTGATAATCACAATTTGTTTTTGTTTTGATTCTCCTACAATTCTGAAAAGACAACCAAACAAAATAACATGTAATTTACTAGAGGTTCTGACAAAATATTAATCGCTGCAGTTTATTTAAGTTTAAATCATTTGAATTAGTTTTTTTTTTTTTTAAATCGGTTTGAATGATTCTACGGAGGCCCACACATGGCCCGTTTATTTCAAAGACTTCACTTTTTTCATTACTGGATAAATCAGCATTTTTGAACAAATCTCTTGAATGAATGATTCAATGACATTTTTTAACAGTCACTTGTCGCCACCTACTGGATTAACAATATATTTGTTACAAAATTTATTTGAAGCGTCAAGATACATTCAAAAGGAGGTTCGCTCTATTTTTCACTACTGTAGACATCAGTGTTTATATCTGAACTATAAACTTTTATCCCAGTACTTGAATTTGAATATTTGTACAGAAATAATGATACTATGTGGTTGAAAAGACTGATTGTGAAGCTGTTTACGCTTCACAATCAGAGCCGAATCGCTTAGAGCGATTCGCTGTCATTTAGGAATAAGATCGTGTGGATGTCTGAATCGAGATTGTGATCTTATAATGATTAAGTATGTGTTGCACAGACTAGTCAACTTTAATGCTCTGTCATGATGCTTTAAGCTTGTCACAGATCATGGCCTATAGAGGGCGCAACAGGATAAAAAAAATCTATTTAGTCCAATTTTGCACTGTTTTCAAACAGTTAAAATGACAAATAAATGCATACTCCAAAAGCACTTCACAAGATATGATTGATTATACTATCTGGATGCTCAATATTGATGGGTGAATGCACGTTTTAAACATCTTATTGTACACTTAAGTTAATCGCCGTTCTAAACTAACGCATTGCTGCATTGTAACGCACACACATACAGACAATAGCATGCACATCAAGTGCAGATCACGTTCACACAAACATGTATTGTCAACACTGTTCTGTGATTTATCAATAAAATAGCTTATTTGTTCATTAATGACTTCATCAGCAACTAGACGACGCTGACTAGACTTTCATCACATCAATGTCCACTTTGAAAAATCTGAAGATGTTCAAACCCTAGTGTCAAGTATCCGTTTTATTTCACAAATTGATTCAAATCCATGGTTCTGTCTTGAGTCACATGGGCTGAAGATACCTGGATGGTGAAGGTGCCTTTGGCTGCATCCGTCTGCAGGTGAATCTCCATCGCTGCTGAATCTCCTCCTGCTGTCATCTTGTGTCAATATATTGTAGATAAATAAAACTTAATGATGACAAATCGGATCAAATAATCAGTCTGGACATTTTATTATTCAGTCCTCTAGCATCATGAAATGTTGAATGCTTCAAAAGAACTGCTCAAACATGACAGCATTACATCTGTTTTATGTTAATTCATCACCTCTTTCTCAGAATACAGCGATCTGGCCACAATATCCAGAAGTTTCTTCACCTCTGCTTGAAACTCATGTTTGGAGTAGGATCCTTATTTGAACAAAGAAACAAGAGTTTCAACATCTTTACAATTCCCAAACACTATAATATATACTATAATTTAAGTTTCTAAGTCTTTACCATTCAAAAGTTTGGGGTCTGTAAGTTTTTAAATGTTTTTTTTTTTTTTTTTTTAAAAGAAGTCTCTTCTGCTCACCAAGTCTGCATTTATTTGAACAAAAATACAAAAAACAAACAAACAACAACAACAAAAAAAGTAATATTGTGAAATATTATTACTGTTTTTAAAAAAAAAAACTTTTTCTATTGTGACACATTTTAAAATGTACTTTATTCCTGTGATCAAAGCTGAATTTTCAGCATCATTACTGCAGTCTTCAGTGTCACATGATCCTTCAGAAATCATTCTTGATTTCACCTTGAACGTTCTCGGTGTCGGTGATGATGCTGTGGAGCGTCTCCTCCTCTGCGCTCTCGGCCTGTTGTGTGCTGTAGGAGCGATGAGACACACTGACCCCAGAACAGCTGGAGCTCCACAGTCTGACAGGTGTGCTGTGATGCAGCTGCTGTCTGCCATCAGTATCAGCTGTTGAAGAGAAAGAGAGCCAGACTCATCATAATTAAACTGCACTGGTGTTTTACTGACCAAAATGGATTTCGGTATTATACCGACTGTCTACTCGATAGTCTTTACATCTGCATCCGAAACTACAATCTGACAAATACACATTTTAAACCGAAAAGCCTGCGTTTATTTGATCAAAATGATTCTTCCACTAGTATATAGGTCCGACACAGACAGGCACAAGAGGGTAAATGTACAACAGGTAGTTTATTTAGTGACAGAGTATGAACACAGGAATCACACTGGTAAGATGTCTGCAGATATGAGCATGTAGTACAGTCACTTAGCTGAATAGTAACACAGTCTTTTATCCGTTGTAGTTGGATCGACGAGGGAAGACAGACCAGACACAGGAGGAGATATAGAGACATCGGAGGAAAGGTAAGGAGTGATGGTAAGCACGATCAAGATCAGACACTGAGGTGTGGGAAGTGAGTGTTCTTATAGTGCTGGTTTGATGAGGTGCAGGTTCTGCTGATCAGTACTCGGGTGATTGGGAACGAGTGGGCAGAGCATGAAGATCCGGTGTTGTGTGTTGGTGGTGGGAACTGACTCCGTGACAGTACTCCCTCCTCCATGGGCGGCTCCTGACGACCGGATGGGGCTATGACGGCGGGGTCTACCTCGACCCTGAGGAGCAGGACGGTCCAGATGGTCGTGATGGAATTGAGTCAGCAGAGATGGATTGAGGATGCCGTGTCGATTGACCCAGGAACACTCCTCGGGGACGTAGTCCTCCCAGTCGACGAGGTATTCCAGTGCGGGCCCCCGTCGTCGAGAGTCGAGGAACGCCCGCACTCGATAGATGTTCTCCTCTTCAGCAATGTCGGGAGGAGGAGGTACTGCATCGTCACTGGGATCTGTGGAGGGAGGAGATAAGGGTTCAGTGTGTGGTTTTAACAGGGAGACATGGAATGAAGGTGGAATACGATACTGTGGGGGTAAGTTGACCCGGTAGGTGACTTCGTTGAGCTGCCTCTGGATGGTGAAGGGACCTATGTACCGGGGACTGCCTGTTGTAGATGGACATGAGCTCTCTCGCTCTGATGGAACCACCCACTGAGCAAATTACGTCCAGAAGACGTCTTTTTGAGGTCTTGTCTCAGGTTGAAAAGACGTCCACTGAGGGGCCAGAATGAAAGTTTTTATGACGTCTTTTTTTGACGTCTTTTTTTGACGTCTTCTGGACATCCTATATAGACGAACACGCAGAATCACCAAAGGAGAAAAATCACAATTTTTAAGCCACCATCGTGGAGATGAGTGTTTGCTTTAGTTGGGCTCTTGACCCTTGCCTTATTAATATTAGAGTTTATTTGGGCAGTTAACTGAGTCATAACAGCCAGACAAGTAAAGAGACATGATCAGGTGTTGGTTATGGTCTCACATAATCATTATTTGACCTGAATCACTGAACTCATGAAGAGCCCAATCTCTGAGTTAGATTTACATTATTGATTACAGCAGAACTGTGATTCTACAGCAGAAGATCTGCTAAACACAAAGTGTGTAAAATAAACTGTTAAAAGGATTTAATGATCACTAGTGATAGTATTTTATTCTGTGTTGTCATCATTCAGGTTGGATTTCAGCTTTAATGTACATTTTTTTTATTAACAAATCAGCTGATATTGCCATAGAAACTAGGACTACCGACTCGCTTTTACCAAAGAATGGCGGAAACGCAGGGCTGCTGCTGCGTGTTTCAATGGAACGTTCTATTAAGTGTCGCTTCTTGTATTCTTTGCTTGTAGGAAGGCCTTGAGTGTTTAGGGTGCCATTTGGGACAGGGCCTAAATTAGTTCCAGTAGTTGGATTATAATGTGTGATGGAGGGGCGGCGTCATCAGGGACAAGTGAAAGTGAAACTGAGGCAGGATTGTTCTCTTTTCAAACTCTACGAAACTTTACTATCAACATTTTCATATAATTTATAAAATATCGATAATTTATTCAGACACTCTCGTGAACACAGCAATGTTCAGTTAAAGGTAAGTTATGAACCAACAGAAAAACATATGAACAACTGACTAGCCTAAATGTAAGACTTCAGATGCGGCTGATCGGTTTAGGTAGAACTACAAGTGATGATATAAATATAAGAATTAAAAAAGGATCCAAATAATTGTAACGAAGCGGGACTGAGGCAGAGATCCAAATGCAGCATTTTATTAAAGTAGAGTGGTCGTACAGGCAGGGTCAAAACAGGAACAAACAGGAACAGTAAGGAACAGGCAGTATCGTAATCAGGGTACAGGCAGTAGATCGAGGCAGGCGGATATCATACACAGAACGCTATACCAGGCAAGGGTCAGGACAGGCAGCAACGGGTCAAGAAACAGGAACAGGCAGCAACGGTAACAGACAGGCAGACAGGAATATAAACACTCGGAGATGATACACTGTGTAATCAAGACTTCGCGATTGGATGGTGTGAATGAGAGTCCTTTATAGTCCAGGTAACAAGCTGCAGCTGGGTGTGGTGATTAGTGAGGAGTGTGTGCATGGCTGTATGTGGCGACAGGTGATTGGAGGAGTGAGTGCATGTGATTGACAGGGAGGATTATGGGAAATGGAGTCCGGAGTGAACAGGAACAGACTGTGATCGTGACAATAATGCTGTGTGTAGATACACATATTTGTTTTCTGATTTGGACTAATTTAACCAGTTGATTGTAGATGTTTATTGTATTTGGCCCATCAGTGTAAATATCAAATATTCAGAGGCAAAACACATACTATAACACAATTTTGTCTGCTTATTATAATGCTTTATTTTCTTTTTCTTTTTTCTTTTTAGTAACTGTGTCCTTCAGAGATATCATCCCAAGATTTGTTTATATAAATGTATTTATTCATTCATTTACATGTATATTTACACTATTTAATGTAGGTTTTAAAGCTATTGTTATCCAATTTTTGGCCTTCAAATGTATTTAACCCCCACCAGCTAGCTCAGTTTTGTTAACTTCAGAGATTATAAATCCCACTCATGGCACAAGTATGTACTGCAGACACGTTGTGTATTTGTATCCTGTTTTGTCTTGACCCTGTTTAACCAGTTTTCTTTCAACAGAAAGCGATTGTAAACGAGTCTCACTTTTGGACAGAAGCTTAAATGTAAGTATTATTCTAAGGCAAAAAGCATATATTCTGACATACTTTTCTATGTTTTCTCATTTCCATTTTTCTTCTTCATATTTTCTTTTTAGCGTCTGTGTCTCCTCAGAGATGAAGTTCATTTGTTTGACTCTCATGTTTGTTAGTGGAATTACAGATTCAAGATCAGGTAATTTATTCATCATTGTGAATAATACTTTATATTTATACTTTTGTACAGTGTTGTTTGTCTGGAACAACATTAGGGTAAAAACCTTTAGATTGTGTAGTTCAGACCTGCTCTCTTTCTCTTGTAACAGAGCATTATGAAGTAGTGGGACCTGCAGATCCTGTATTTGCTGTAGCCGGTGAAGATGTGATTCTGCCCTGTTCAGTCAAACCCAACATCAGTGTTGTGGACATGAGAGTGGAGTGGTCTAGATCTGATCGGAAAGACTCACAAGTGCATCTCTATGAGGATCATGAAGACAGAAACACAGATCAGATTCAGTCCTACAGAGGGAGAACAAAACTGAATCATGAAGAACTAGAGAGAGGAAACGCATCACTCAAACTCTCACCAGTCCGAGTCTCTGATGAAGGACATTATAAGTGTTTTATTGAGTCTGAATCCTGGTCTGATGATGCCACTGTTGATGTCAAAGTTGAAGGTGAGGAAACCAATGAAAACTAACATGCTCTTGTCACAGAACAAACTAATTCAAAATGCCAAATTAACAACAAAATGTTCTTCTTGTTGATCTGTAGCTGTAGGACGTCCTCCAGTGATCACTGTAGATGGGTTTGATCGTTCAGGAGGGCTTCATCTACAGTGTGAATCTGAAGGTTGGTATCCTGAACCTGATCTTGAGTGGCTGGACAGTGAAGGAGTCAGTTTGAGTTCAGGAACTACAGAGACACACAGAAACACAGATGGATTCAGTGTGAAAAACACCATCATTGTGTATCACAGCGGCAAGATTCACTGCAGAGTCAAACTGAGACATCACATGCTGGAGACACTGATTGACACCTCAAGTAAGTGCTGACACTTCTGTTAATGTACTTGTTTGTCGTGTTCTCAAGATATTTTTGATGCAGTAAAAAGAATTAATGATTATGAGCTTATTATGTAAAGCTAGAAACAATATCTCTGCTAACAGGGAATGCTCTCATAACACTACTTTTTATTCCAAATACAACTTGTATAATGCTACTAACATTACCATTTTACCAACGAATACAACTTTAGCTGAGCTCTACTATACTATATTGTGATAACCACATGCAATTTCATAATGACAGGGTTCGAAATAAACAAAATGCAGGTAAAAATCAACTGTGGAGGGTAACAATGTCAAATCACTAAGCATTTTGGGGGGTTATGTTTCAAAAATTATGTTCACTTAGTTTGAACTTTAGTGGTTGTCCTGGGCACACCAGCCTGGTGACTGTGACACAGTGGTGTAATGTAACGAAGTAATAATACTTCGTTACAGTACTTAAGTATTTTTTGGGAGAATCTGTACTTTACTTGAGTTTTTATATTTCTGTCAACTTTTACTTTTACTCCACTACATTTCCTAAATAAATTATATACTTTTATAAAGCATTTTCGTTACTTACTACAAAATAAAGTCGGAAGAACACAGACCGCAAGCAAGCATGTGCAAACAAGTGCTCGCACAACCGCGGTTGATTTAATTTTCCGGGTTGCGTCCATTGCTGGAGCGGCTGAGAAGTGTGCGCTGTCATTACGAGCATAGATTATGAGACATTACGAGAGCGGCCTCTAGAGGCCAAATAAAAACTATCACAAAACTCTGGACGAAACAAGTCTTCATTTAGTAATTTCAAACTTTATTTATTTACACAATGAATTCATTTAAAATAAATATTTTTAAATAACATTCTAGATATTTATAAATAGACTCATTTTAACATTAAATAGAGCATAACATTAAATCAGAACCTCAAGTAAATTACATTATTTTGTTTAGTTGTCTAATGTTTCGGATCACGAGAGAACTGGGATCTGTATTTTTTTTATTTCAAATCTAGATTATCCAAAATCATAAATTAATCTTAAAAGAATATATAATATATTTGGCATCTAACTTATCACTGTTTCAAATATTGAAATCTACAGTCTTAAAGATTAGGATGAAGTGATTATGTTCATTAACAAGGCTTTGGGATAATCATGATGCATTATAATCCAGGATTCTGAAATGTTTCCTTATATTAAAGATGTGGGATTTCGCAAACCTCTTTAGGTAGGCCTCTTTATATGGGATGTCTTGCATCTTTCCTCCCCTTTTTCACCTCTATGTGTTTGCATCCCTGTTACTCATTAAGTTTATTCACAAGAGGAAATTTGTGTTTTTGTTTTTTTAAGGTTTAAAGTTTGGTGCAACAGAATTAGATAAACCTTGATTTAATATTGTGGGTGTAACCCACCCTTAATGTGCTTATACTTTGTTTTGCAGATAATATTTTTATTTCTTGGAGGACATCAATGATCCTGAGTTCAGTTGCTGCTGTGCTCTTTGTGATTACTGGAATACTGATCGCTGCATTTGCTTATAAATACAGAGGTAAAGCTCTTGTTTTCTTGTATATATATATATATTTTTTTATATTTGTATTTTTAGTCATTTGTCAATATTATTTAACTGAAAGTATTGAACAATGTCTTTTCTATCACATCTAAAATGATTGTGTGTGTTTAATATCAATCTGTGATGAAAACTCTGTTAGCTGGTTGTCTTGGTTGAACAGTTAGAATTTAAATTGCAGTTTTAATACAGTAGGGATCCGTTTCAAGGTCTGTGACCACACTTAACATAATTAGAATCATTTTTACAGACACTGTAAAAAAAAACATTTTTGTTCACTTAACTTTTTTGAGTTATCATTTTACATTCATACAGTTGAATTTATTTAGAATATTTAATATTTCAACTTGAGCAAGTAAATGCAACTTAACTGAGTCAATGTAAAAAGCTCAAAATGCTAAACAGGTTTCGGCTCACTCATCTTCATTAATGATGTGAAGTACTGAGGAAAATGTCTTTGTCCCAAACACTATTAATGTACACTGTAAAAAAAAACAACTTTAATTTTATGGAAAATATTTTTTAAAGTCTTTTTTTATTATTGTACTCAAAACTCAGTAAAATTACAAGCAATATCTGTAAAATTAACAAAGTTGGGTGTTATTTTAAATATTATTCCTTTTTTGACAAATAACATTAATTCTCACTTTTTTTATTTATACAGTATTTTTCTGTTTTCTTAAATTACATACAAATATATGTAAAATTTAAAAATAATGGCAACAATAATTTGTGGAATCACCACCAGATGGCGCTAAGGGACAGTTGGCATCATTGTATAGTCTATATTTAATGCTGTTTTCTCTTATTCTGAATTTTCTATAGCACACAAACAACTAAAGAATGTGAAGAGGAGAATATAACATGGGGAATTTGTCTTTATTAAATCATTTAATTCAGTATTAATGTCAAGTCTGTTTTATTTTAAAAAAAAATAAAAATTATTGAATCCACGAATATAGATAATATAACTGAGTAATGATTGAGCATTATTGAAGACATCTGATAACAAGCAGAATCACTGAAGTAAGAAAGAAACAACAACTCACCAGCTTCACGTATTACAAACCAGATTGACTTTATTGTTTCATTTGATGTTACCATGATGGTGATCAGAGTTTGTTTCAGTCTTGACCCTTGACTTTTTAACTTTTAACTTTATTATTTTCTTTGCCGGCTGTAACTGTGTTTTTAAGACTCATTTGTTATGGCAAAAAATCAAGAGAAAATGTGATCAGGTTTTGCTGGTTATGTTTTGATTATGACATAATCATAAGGTAATGCTTGGTGCACTGAACTATGCAGTGTCTAATCTCTTACCAGAAGCGTGTTATTTTAACACCTTAATTTTTTAAATAAGTACAAGTTCAACATACGTCACTTACTGCGTTGCTCTGATTGGTTGTAGGTCTATCCAATTGAGTGCAGAGTTGTTGTTTTTTTACTGGTTCGGTTAAGACACGCCCCATAATTCAAGTGCAATGGAGCAGTATCAGACTCACATTCTGCCTAGAATATGAGTATGACGAAGTCAGGCTAACCATGCATTGCAGCATGAAGCTTTTGATCGTCACCATTGTTGTGATTCACATGCCGATTCTTGATGTGATGTCTGACTCTGAATGATATAAACCGTGTCCCATTTCTGTGTAGTAGTGATGGGAAGTTCGGATCATTTTACTGACTCGGACTTTTGAGTCTCGTTCAACAAAATGAATGAATCTTTTTTCGAGTCATTTCGTTCATTTTAGCAAAATGTAATTAAAATGTTACGTGTTACTTCCCCAACACATCTACTACTTATGCAAACGTTGATCCCACTACAAACAATACAAAACTACAATGCTATAAGATTCAGAAATGATTAATTCATTCTTTACCTGGGTCTTCAGTTTATGACAAGCTGATTAAGCTCACCTCACCTCTTGTCTGACAAGTCTTCGGGTTTAAGTCATTCCTTAATGACGTGACAGGCAGTCCCATGCTAAACCAACGCATTCTGAGCCGGTAAGAGGATTGGTTCATCTCATGAGTCTTTCGGGTTTTTGAGTCGTTCCTTAAACACGTGACAGACCCATACACTAAGCCAATGCATTCTGAGCCGGAAAGAGAATTGATTAGTTCTCTTTATGAGTCTTTCGGGTTTTTGAGTCGTTCCTTAAAGGTGCCCTCGAATCAGAATTTGAATTTACCTCGGCATAGTTAAATAACAAGAGTTCAGTACATGGAAAAGACATACATTGAGTTTCAAACCCCATTGTTTCCTCCTTCTTATGTAAATCTCATTTGTTTAAAAGACTTCCGGAAAACACTCAGATCTCAACACAACACCGACTGTTACGTAACAGTCGGGATCATTAATATGTATGACCCCAATATTTGCATAATGCCAGCCCATTCGACGCATTAGACAAGGAAAGGCAGTATTAACGGCTGGATCTGTGCACAGACAAGGTAAGCAAGCAAGAACAACAGCGAAAAATGGCAGATGGAGCAATAATAACTGACATGATCCATGATATCATGATATTTTTAGTGATATTTGTAAATTGTCTTTCTAAATGTTTCATTAGCATGTTGCTAATGTACTGTTAAATGTGGTTAAAGTTACCATCGTTTCTTACTGTGTTCACGGAGACAAGAGCCGTCGCTATTTTCATTATTAAACACTTGCAGTCTGTATAATGCATAAACACAACTTCATTCTTTATAAATCTCTCCAACAGTGTGTAATGTTAGCTTTAGCCACAGAGCATATAGCCTCAAACTCACACAGAATCAAACGTAACCATCTAAATAAATACTTTACTCACATAATTCGAAGCATGCATACAGCATGCATGACGAACATCTTGTAAAGATCCATTTGAGGGTTATATTAGCTGTGTGAACTTTGTAAATGCGCTGTAATATAGTCGACAGCTCGTGTGGCAGAGGAAGCGCATCTCTTAAAGGGGCCGTGCTGAAAAAATCAGTGCATAGTTAATGATGCCCCAAAATAGGCAGTTAAAAAAATTAATTAAAAAAAATCTATGGGGTATTTTGAGCTGAAACTTCACAGACACATTCAGGGGACACCTTAGACTTATATTACATCTTGTAAAAAAACAATCTAGGGCACCTTTAAACACGTGACAGACCCATACACTAAGCCAATGCATTCTGAGCCGGAAAGAGAATTGATTAGTTCTCTTTATGAGTCTTTCGGGTTTTTGAGTCGTTCCTTAAACACGTGACAGTCCCATACACTAAGCCAATGCATTCTGAGCCGGAAAGAGAATTGATTAGTTCTTTTTATGAGTCTTTCGGGTTTTTGAGTCATTCCTTAAACACGTGACAGACCCATACGCTATTTCTGACATTTCTGTCACTGTTTTTGTTACTGTTTCTTGAGGATCTGTGGTGTGTTATTATAAATAAATAAAGCCCTGTTATAAATAAAGTATTGATTAATTTATCTTTTTGACTGTCTATGTGTAAATAAACACTAGGCTATATAATAATATAATAATCCAAGCCTACGATACAAAGTATTTATAGCCTAGTTTGTTCATTTTTACTCCAATTTTGAGTTTGCTGTTATAATAATTGCTTTTCCTAGTCAGACTTGACATATTAGTCTAATATATGTATAAGAAGATTGCTCAAAAAGGACATAATGACATTAATAATTCAAATTCAAAATGTTATTTGCTTTTAATTTATGTTAGTTTAAGACATCAAGGTTATGATAACTTCAGCTTTAACAGTTGTAACAAACTCAAACAAAACTGGAGAGTTAACGTTATTTACTAATAAATATAATGTGCTTGGGTCACACAGCTTAGCGTATGGGTCTGTCACGTGATTAAGGAACGACTCAAAAACCCGAAAGACTCATAAAAAGAACTAATCAATTCTCTTTCCGGCTCAGAATGCATTGGTAGCGTATGGGTCTGTCACGTGATTAAGGAACGACTCAAAACCCGAAAGTTGAAACTAATCAACTAACTCAAAACTAATCAATTGAATCATCAGGTGAACTACTACTAGCAGTACAGGTACAGAACCTGTAGAATATTGCACATGCGCGACTGAACGAATCACCCCCCGAGACGACTCGTTCTTCCCGAGTCACATTAAAGATTCGTTCAAAATGAACAAATCGTTCAAGAACGACACATCACTACTGTGTAGAATCACAGGGATACCATAATCAAAGATATAAAACATCACCTTTATGATTATATAGTTGACTCTGAATGAGATCAATGAATCAGACCATTAGATAATGATTTTGACCATTCATTTTTAGCCAATATCATCTGATTACGTTTTCAAACACCGATCTCCATCAGGGTAACGTCAAACAAAACAATAAAAAAATAGAGTCGATCTGAGTAGCGTTTCCCAAAAGCATTGTAAGCCAAAGTTGATCGTAGCTCCATAGCTATGATGCTTTTTGGAAACGCAGCCCAGGTTGGTAATAAGTGAAGCTGGTAAAGTTGTTTTTGGTGTTGTTTAATCCTCCTCTGCTGAGATTTTGAGAGATTCAGGCCTGGTTTCACAGGCTTAAGCTAATCCTAGACTAAAATGTGTGTTTGAGTTGTTTTAACTGAAAGTAACTTGTGCTGACAGATCTTAAAATATGTCACTGCAATTATTTTGTCTCAAGATGTTTGGTCAGCCTGCCTTTTTCCTGTTGCAATCTAAACATGTCACTTCACTTGATGTTCTTAGACTGTTTTTTCTATTAATGGTAAACGTTTGGCACCCTGTGCTGCCATGCATTTCACCGTTTCTTTTACACATATTTTTTTTTTATAGTGTATAACTAAATTATCATAATCTGTTGTTTGTCAGAGTTAAAAAAAAGTGATGTAATTTCAATGTTATTTTCTCGTCTTTTTCTGAATTTTCTTTAGAACGTGATCAACTTTTACAAAATCAGAAGATCATTATAAAACAAGGTGAATTTGTTTTTATGGCTTTATTAAAATAACAATTACTTTTGAATTATTTTGCTTGTATATGTATACATTATTTGATTACAAGATATATAATCTGTGTAAAGTCTCAATTAAAATGAATGATCTCATTATAGATCTAAAGTTGAATTTTGTTATGAAACCTTTTTACCTTCATACTTTCTGTTTTCAGTTCTCACACATTTAAGAACACACAGGGGTGAGTAAAAACTATTTATGTTTCATGACATAATTATTTAAACAATTTAAATTTTCCAAATTCATCGTCATGTTAAACATTAATTTATTTGTTTTTGTTGTTGGTTTTTTTTTTTTTGAGAGAGAGAGAGCTTGGTATAATGCGCTGCATAAATACAATCAAATCAAAACCAGTTGTTCAAAAAATCTGATCGGATTCCGGATATCAGAAAAGGAAAAAAGGATTCTGAAATCAGATTAGATTAAAAAAAATCCAATCTTAGTTTTGATCTGGATAAAATCATCAGTTGTTTAAAACTTTTAAGCAAGATTCTGATACTTTTGATCCAAAAAATCTGGATTACACTGATCCCATCAGAAGGGTGGATTTCAGGAACAAAATGTACTAAAACTTTAAAACTGGTCAAAAACACAACATTTTTAACATGTAATTTAAATATACATGCACACATTCTTTATTTTGCTCTTAATTTGCTCTTAAAGTAAGAAATTAGAAGTAAACTTTAGGCTACACATATTTAGCCTTTCATTAGCCTACTGTAAAGTAAAAAAAAGAGCTATAAAATAATCCCCAAATAGCTGTAAATATCAAACAAATATATTATATTTGATTCAAAGTTGATTTTTATCACTGTTTGTAAACTACATTGGCACAATCATAAGAGATGAACCAGTCAAAAGTTCTTTGTGTGATAGAGATCCACTGAGGAAAGTTGCAGAAGAACCCATGTGCAGTTTTAATTACTTCCCAAACATGATCAAAGATAAAACAGACTTCACTTGGCTTGGCAAAACAAGAACATAGAGCTTACCAACAGTGGTTACACTGACGAAACTTCACCAAGAACAATATACAAGGACTGATGACAAACAAGGGACACAATAAAATCAATGAACTATAACAACATAACACATGAGACTATAGAAGCATATGACATGATCACATGAGGACAAGGGAATTACATGACATGGGAGCACATGGCAAACCAGGAAACATAACAATGAAACATGAAGCATTAACATCAAAATAAAACATGAAACTAAACCCAACACCATTCGCAAAGTTTCTCGGTTGAACACTACAAGGAACGCAAAAGTCCCTTTAGGGACTCCGTAGAGCACTAGTAATCCAGATTTGGTAATCTGAAAAAGTGTGTCTCTGTATCAGGGTGATCCAATCCAATTTTGCTTTGAAAAACCAGTACAAAAGTAAGATGGATTACCTGATCCTGGATAGTAAAATATGGGATTTTATATTAATATGGGAAACATTTTAAACAACTGGCCCTAAATGATCAAATGTAGTTTATACAGTATGTGCCATAAGAGAAAACTATAAGCATTTAAACTTGTAAATCTTTAACTAAAGAAAAGCAAGACAACAACAAAAAAAAAACAACAACAACACATTGTAATCAAATGATGAACAACAACAGAAAACAATCTGAAGTGAAGCAGGAAAAACACAACCCGAATTCTGGAAATGTTGGGACGTTTTATTAAATTTGAATAAAACTGAAAACTAAAAGACTTTCAAATCACATGAGCCAATTTTTTATTCACAATAGAACATAAATAACATAACAAATGTTTAAACAGAGAAATTTTACACTTTTATCCACTAAATGAGCTCATTTCAAATATGATGCCTGCTACAGGTCTCAAAAAAGTTGGCACAGGGGCAACAAATGGCTGAAAAAGCAAGACATTTTGAAAAGATTCAGCTGGGAGAACACCTATAGCAACTTATTAAGTTAATTGATATCAGGTCCTGTAACATGATTAGCTATAAAAGGGATGTATTAGAGAGGAAGAGTCTGATGTGAAGATGGGCAGAGGCTCTCCAGTCTGTGAAAGAGTGTATAAAAAGATTGTGGAATACTTTAAAAACAACGTTCCTCAACATCAAATTGCAAAGGCTTTGCAAATCTCATCATCTACAGTGCATAACATCATTAAAAGATTCAGAGAAACTGGTTAAATCTCTGTCCATAAGGGACAAGGCCAAAGACCTTTATTGGATGCCTGTGGTCTTCGGACCCTCAGATGACACTGCATGACTCATCGGGATGATTGTGTCAATGACATTACTAAATGGGCCCAGGAATACTTCCAGAAACCACTGTCGGTAAATACAATCCGCCGTGCCATCTGCAGATGCCAACTAAAGCTCTATCATGCAAAAAGGAAGCCATATATGAACATGGTCCAGAAGTGCCGTTGTGTCCTGTGGACCAAGGCTTATTTAAATTGGACTGTTTGAAAGTAACATTCTTGTTGGAAATCACGGACGCCATGTCCTCCGGGCTAAAGAGGAGAGGGAGATCTTCCAGCATGTTGTCAGCATTCAGTTCAAAAGCCAACATCTCTGATGGTATGGGGGTGCATAAGTGCATACGGTATGGGCAACTTGCAAGAAGGCACAATGAATGCTGAAAGATATATACTATATTGCCAAAAGTTTTGGGACGCCTGCCTTTACGTGCACATGAACTTTAATGACATCCCATTCTTAATTCGTAGGGTTTAATATGGAGTTGGCCCACCCTTTGCAGCTATAACAGCCTCAACTCTTCTGGGAAGGCTTTCCACAAGGTTTAGGAGTGTGTTTATGGGAATTTTTTGACCATTCTTTTAGAAGCGCATTTGTGAGGTCAGGCAGTGATGTTAGCGAGAAGGCCTGGCTCGCAGTCTCCGCTCTAATTCGTCCTAAAGGTGTTCTATCGGGTTGAGGTCAGGACTCTGTGCAGGCCAGTCAAGTTCCTCCACACCAAACTCGCTCATCCATGTCTTTATGGACCTTGCTTTGTGCACTGGTGCACAGTCATGTTGGAACAGGGAGGGGCCATCCTCAACCTATTCCCACAAAGTTGGGAGCATGAAATTGTCCAAAATGTCGTGATATGCTGGTATGGTACAAGACCTGTAGCAGGCGTCAAATTTGAAATTAGCTAATTTTGTGCATAAAATTGTAAAATTTCTCAGTTTAAACATTTGTTATGTTATCTATATCTAGCAACCACATAGCAACAACATAGCAACCACTATGAATGCCCTAGCAACCGCATATCAACACCCTTGCAACCACCCAATATACTCTAGCAACTGCATATCAACTGCCTAGCAACCATCCAGAACACCCTAGCAACTGCATAGCAACACCCAAGCAAATGCCTTGCAACATCCAGAACACCCTAGCAACTGCATAGCAACCATGCAGGACACCCAAGCAAATGCCTAGCAACCATCCACTAAGAACTTCAAACTTTTTAAACTACTCAATACATTCTGTTCAGGCTTTTCCAAACCAACATCAAAGTTTGTCTACAAACTTTATTATCTAGTTTACAATTAATACAGTATTTTTTATTTTTGCTTATCTTGTAAATTTGCCATGATTCCTATAAAAATAATTGTCTTTATTTTATTTTATGCTCATCTGTAAAGCAGAATGTTCATTATTTTCTACAGTGAATGTGATTCTGGATGCTGATTCGGCTCATCCTCGTCTCATCGTGTCTGATGATGGTAAACAAGTGAGAGATGGAAACAGAGAACTGAACTTAGTGGATGAGGAAACAGACAAGTTTGATGAATATCTTGCTGTTCTTGGGAAGGATGGATTCTCCTCAGGGAGTTTTTACTTTGAGGTTCAGGTGAAGGATCAGACTAAGTGGGATGTAGGAGTGGCCAGAGAATCTGTTAACAGAACGGGCTGGATGATCAGTCTGAGTCCGGAAGATGGATACTGGACTGTGGGTCTGAGACATGGGAAGTATTGGACTCGTGATTCTCCATATGTCTCTCTTTCTCTGACAGTGAAGCCTCAGAGGGTCGGGGTGTTTGTGGTGTATGAGAAGGGTCTTATCTATTTTTATGATGTTGAGTCCATGACTCATATCCACTCTTTCACTGGTCAGTCTTTTACTGGGAAACTCTATCCATTTGTTTGTTTGGGGTTTCAGGAGAATAAAAACTCCACACCACTGATCATCTGTGATTAATGAGATCAGAGAATGAATTTACATAATGGAGATGCATTAAAAAAAGTGTAATAGCAATAAACATGTGGACACAAAAGAGTGTATCACAGGTTAACCAGCACTCAGTGTTAGCAGTCACATGATCACTGATCATCTTCATCTCCTCTATAAGATCACACTCCTCACAGTCACTCTTCCTCTGCCTCGACTGTGGATTCAGACTGTTACCTGTGATACTCACGTGAATGATAGTTCTTGTGATACTCCACTGCTATCCTCTACTAACTGCTCTTACCTGATACTCACCCGGCTCAGTTGAGGTGTGTGTTCTCCTTCACGTCTCCACCTCCTTTGCAAATCATCAATGTCAGTCTCCATTCATCACCATATATTCTGTTTATATTGATCTGTTACTTTCCTTCATTGCCATTTACCATCACCTGTCAATAAACACCAACTTCTCTGTGCTTAAGTCTGATTTGTCCCGACAGGGTCATTTTATGTTTCTTGTGATCTTAAAAACATTTTTGATTTAAAGACTTCTGCTTAAATGTCTGAAATAAAATTCTTGACAAGATAAAGCTTAATTTTTTTTCATGAATAAAGTTTTGAGCTGGACCAGATAATGAATGAAAAGCATCATGAAGTGCTGATCAGACTGTTAAAGGGTTAGTTCACCCAAAAATGAAAATAATGTCATTAATTACTCACCCTCATGTCGTTCTACACCCGTAAGACCGTCGTTCATCTTCAGAACACAAATTAAGATATTTTGATAAAATCCAATGGCTCAGTGAGGCCTGCATTCATGACATTTCCTCTCTCAATATCCACTAAAAACAAATTTAAAACAGTTTATGGGAGTTCAGTAGTTCTATCTTAATATTATAAAGCGACAAGAATACTTTTTGTGCACCAAAAAAAACAAACAAAATAACAATATATTTCAACAATAGTGATGGGCCGATTTCAAAACACTGCTTCAGAGCTTTACCAATCGAATCAGTGACTCAGGTCTCCTATCAAACGGCTAAACTGCTGAAATCATGTTTGAAATTACAAACGTGAAATCACGTCAACGTTGACCAATAGGTCTGCGAGAAAGTCTGCAAAATCTTTTAGGAAATCAACAAAGGGTCCTGGAGGTCTATAAACTGTAGCCAAAGCAAGAAATAGTAGCGACTTTTTACTTATATCTGGGAGTGTAACATTTAGCACAGGGGTAGGCAAGTTCGGTCATAGAGAGCCGCTGTCCTGCTGAGTTTAGCTCCAACCTTAATCAAACACACCTGAACAAGCTAATCAAGCTCTTCAGGATTACTAAGGCTTTAGACAGGTGAGGTTTTTTTTTCAGGGTTGGAGCTAAACTCTGCAGGACAGCGGCTCTCTAGGACCAAACTTGCCTACCCCTGATTTAGCACAAGAACTTTAAATGAATTTAACCTGTTGTTTGTTTTCTGAGTAACGTTCAGAATATCCACCACAACAACACCACCGCCACAGCCAATCAGACGTCATTTGCCAGGTGGACTAGATTCATTAAGACAGAAATAATCATTTGGTCTAAAAGCCAGGTTTCAGTAAGACAAATTAGATAAAGACTATTATCTGTGATCATTTCATTTATAATAACCACCTTAGGTGTCAACAATCTAATGTTTATCCTTAGCTTTAGAAATTGTTTTTGTTCAGTAATTTTGCGAGTTTTTGGTTTCATCACGATTAGATTTTTTCTAGATCCTTTATTTTTATTGTTAAACCTCACTATTTGGGGAATAGACACAGTTTCTATAGACTACTACACTCACATTTCTATCAATTAAGTGGGAGAAGAGGGGAGAGAGGAGGAGAAGAGTCTTCTGTTGCTGAAGAACCCAAGGTCTCTGGTGTGACGGCGCCGGAGTGAACGAGGGCTGCGATGAACGTGTTCTGGGTGCTCAGGCCCTGTGCAGAGAAACACATGGCGTAGAGGAAGCAGGAGTGTTAATATCACGTTGCAAACTTACAGCGGATTTGGGAGCATCAACCCAGGATGTTTCCAGCACTGTTCGCCACTCCCATAGCTCGGCCTGATTCTCTAGCAGATCTCGGATCTGCTTCTCCATGGCTTCCAACTCCAACTGCACCACATGCAGCTCGAACGTGTCCTCACCTGCACTCAAAGGTAGAGAAACATCCAATACACTCGCCATTAGAATAGATGAACAATAATATCGTGAGTGATAAAAGAACAAACGCTAGTGTGACCACGCCACTATTGCTAATGGGGTAAGGCTAGTAGTGGATGTTCGGGAAGTTGGATAAAACTAGTGATATCAAGGCAATCTGAGTGTTTTTTTTATATAGAATACTGTTGGGATGTGTTCACCCACTGTATAAGAAAGACTCGAGCAAGGTTGATTGCCAGGCAATGGCTCAACTAGAGAGGAATCAACCCCCTTAAAAGTTTGATGTTTCACAATAGTATGGTGTTTATGATATATACAGTACAGTCCAAAAGTTTGGAACCACTAAGATTTTTAATGTTTTTAAAAGAAGTTTCGTCTGCTCACCAAGGCTACATTTATTTAATTAAAAATACAGTAAAAAACAGTAATATTGTGAAATATTATTACAATTTAAAATAACTGTGTACTATTTAAATATATTTCACAAAGTAATTTATTCCTGTGATGCAAAGCTGAATTTTCAGCATCGTTACTCCAGTCTTCAGTGTCACATGATCCTTCAGAAATCATTCTAATATGTTGATTTGCTGCTCAATAAACATTTATGATTATTTTCAATGTTGAAAACAGTTGTGTACTTTTTTTTTCAGGATTCCTTGATGAATAGAAAGTTCAAAAGAACAGCATTTATCTGAAATACAAAGCTTCTGTAGCATTATACACTACCGTTCAAAAGTTTGGGGTCAGTAAGAATTTTTATTTTTATTTTTTTGAAAAGAAATTAAAGAAATGAATACTTTTATTCAGCAAGGATGCATTAAATCAATCAAAAGTGGCAGTAAAGACATTTATAATGTTACAAAAGATTAGATTTCAGATAAACACTGTTCTTTTGAACTTTCTATTCATCAAATAATCCTGAAAAAAAATATTGTACACAAATATTTTGTACAATTGTACACATTAAATGTTTCTTGAGCAGCAGATCAGCATATTAGAATGATTTCTGAAGGATCATGTGACACAGAAGACTGGAGTAATGATGCTGAAAATTCAGCTTTGCCATAAATTACTTTGTGAAATATATTCAAATAGTACACAGTTATTTTAAATTGTAATAATATTTCACAATATTACTGTTTTTACTATATTTTTAATTAAATAAATGTAGCCTTGGTGAGCAGACGAAACTTCTTTTAAAAACATTAAAAATCTTAGTGGTTCCAAACTTTTGGACTGTACTGTAAGTGCACAACCAAAGGGAACACTAATCACTAAAATGGTGAGAAAAAATTTAGGAAATCAACATGAATTTATAGTCAACTTAGGTGACATTCTCCCAAAAGTTTGTTATATTGATAATTTAATATTCAAGATCACTTTGAGAAAATGATAGAATGCAACTTAAAAAAGATAACTGCAGAAGTGGAGGAAATGAGTGAAAAGTCTATTAAGAATTGCACTGCCTTTTTTTTTTTTTTGCTTGACAAAATGGTACTCAAACCAGTCAAGTAATTTTATCTTGGGTTTTCTGAGTAACAAAGCATAGCATGCAAACAGTACAGATTGCTAAATTGTTTCAACAGATTCTTGGACATTAGGTAAATTTATAAAAAAGGTTAGTTAGTTAGTTGGAATAACTGTTAGGTTTTTAGTCAAAGCTATAATACATTGATTTCAGAAGCCCGGGTTATTAAGTAGTTTAATGGGAGGGACTGTGTTATCACTTAAGTTGTTTCGAGATATGAGAAAGTAAAACCAAACCAGGAATGATCTCTGTATGATCTCTCCTATCATTTTATTTATTCACACACCTGAGAACAGTGTTAAAGGTAAGAAGATTTGAGAAATAGGGTTAGGTACATAGATTAACCTAGATTTTCTGGGTATGTGTAACATAAAAAAAAAATATATAAATATGCACATTAACACACCTTTTGTGTGTTTTCTGAGATAATACATGTTTTCTTTTAGCATACGTGTCCTCAAGAGATGAAGTTCATTTGTTGGATCCTCCTGATTAGTGGAGCTACAGTTTCAAGATCAGGTAATTATTTCAAGAGCTGAAGTGTGTGTTCATGTGTGAAAGAAAGAGTGACGGAGATTTAATAAGTAACTTATGTATGGGACAATGTACAGTGAGCTGGTCATTGTCCAGCTGGATTAATTTTGCAATAATGGTTGGTTCACTGTAAATTATCCTTATTACACGGATACTTACTAAGTAAACAAACAAATGTAAATCAAATATCAATCCAGGTCAGAATTATTTTACAGATTTTACAGATTAAAATCTATGAATCAAAATATTTATTGCATTTATAAGGGGAGAAAGCTTAGCACCCAAGGCCATATAGCATATTAGCACCTATCGCCTATTGCCTCAATGGTGTACAGTGTCTTTGGGCCGATTGTTAAAGTGAGTTGTCGGCAACATCCATTGTAGGATTGTTTGTGATTTGTGACTTAGGAGTCCTCTTGACTTTTCACACATTTAAAGGCTGGTTTTAGTGCTAAAATGCTTCATGAAATACTCTTAGAGCAAAAATCCCATTATTTTTTATTATCCCATTAAATCAGCAAGTTGGGACCTAATTTTAGCCTTAGAATGTTTTGTGAATATGACCCAAGATGCTTAAAGATGCCCTAAAATTGAAAATTGAATTTACATCGGCATAGTTAAATAATTAAAGTTCTGTACATGGAAATTACATACAGCAAGTCTCAAACACCAAAATTGAAATCTCTCTATTGTTTTATATGAAGGAGCAGGTAGGATAATTTTTACATACTTTTGAAGCAAAAAAATCTAGTCTACAACCTCCAATACCCAAAAGTCTTGTGAACACATATATAATATAATTTTTGGCCTTATTTCAGTGACTTAAGTTTTTTGTTTTTTCAATAACCACACATAAACGTTATTCCTTCAAAAATACAAACATGTACATACATGTTCCTCACATATTATGGTAGCCTAGTTTGTGCTGAATACAGTGTAATGACACTTGTGTCATTAATGTGTTCATGAACAAATTAAAAAAGCACAAATGTCAGGGCATGTCAAAACTTCTCCAGGCCCCAAATCAGCCTCAGACTCCAGAGGGTTAACTTAACTAAGGAAAAGTGTTTCTTGTGTTATGTCTAGTGCAAGATTGTTGCACAGATGAGAAAGTAGTATAATGAGAAAGGAGATAAGAATTTCTATGTGTATTTTAACTGTCATAAATGTAGTACACAAAACCTGAATGACATGCAGTTTAGTTCTGCTTTCTTTCTCTTGTAACAGAGCAGTATGAAGTAGTGGGACCTGCAGATCCTGTATTTGCTGTAGCTGGTGAAGATGTGATTCTGCCCTGTTCAGTCAAACCCAACATCAGTGTTGTGGACATGAGAGTGGAGTGGTTTAGACTAGATCAGAAAGACTCACAACTAGTACATCACTATGAGAATCATGAAGACAGAAACACAGATCAGATTCAGTCCTACAGAGGGAGAACAACACTGAATCATGAAGAACTACAGAGAGGAAACGCATCACTCAAACTCTCATCAGTCCAATTCTCTGATGAAGGACGTTATAAGTGTTTTATTCAGTCCAAATCCTGGAATGATGTTGCCACTGTTGATTTTATAGTTGAAAGTGAGTAATTGTGGATGTTGCTGTTTATGCACCCTAAAATTGCTGGGTTAAAAATAACAGTTGCTGGGTTATTTGGCAACTCAGTGCTGGGTAAATATTGGACAGAAAACATGCTGAGTTATTTTGAGCCAGCTTGTTGAGTTTTATACATTAACTCATTTGCTGTGTTGTTTTTTTTTTTTTTTTGACATAGATCTGGCTCAAACAACATGATATTGAAGGCTACTCATTTTAAATAAAACTTTAAAATCTCTATAATATATACATATAGGACAGGGGCAATTCATATAAAATGGGAAGTCAGTCTTTGACAATCTTAAAACACTTAAAAATATGAAAGTGGGATGAAAACTGGCATCATTTGGCAATATTTCTGTTCCAGTTCAACATTTCATCATGTCAAATGAGTAGTGCCAAAATGGTCGAGAGTCTTGCGACTCTAGTGTACATCAATAGAGCCCTCCCATTAGTCAAAGGAGCAGTACACACTACATGCACACTGCACCACGATGTAGTGTCTGGTCCCGCCATTCGGTTAGCAGAAGGTGAAACTTTCATATGGTGAACTGATTTATAATAGTCCTTTTTGATGGTTGCTGTCAGACTGTACGAACATGATCCTCATGTCACACTGTGGGATCTCAGCTGTCATTAATGTCAGACTGCACGACAGTCAAGACGCGTTAAAAACTGACATGTGCATGAAAACTTGTCTGGAGTTTTACATCATCAACCCACACACGTTCGGTGACTGTGAGCTGCGTTACACACAGGACTGAAATGATGGTTAATTTTGAACATGGACGAAGAAAATTTGACGTTTGTCATAGGAGAAGTCACACTGGAGGATTATGCGGCAAATCTTCTGACATTGGCAGAATTTCGTCTGAGGTAAAATTTGATCCCAACGGTCATTAATCGGCTGTCGGTGAACTTGTCAAACTAGCAATCAAAGACTACAGATTTTAGGCTAGGATTATAGGATTCTTTTAGGATTTGCAAAATTTGTCTCAGACAACCAAATCGTGGCCAAAATCGCATGGTGTGAACTAGCCTTTAGGGTACATTGAGCACTCTGGCCAGTTCTGACAATCAGAGCAGCTATTTGTGTGCTTCAGAGGCCACTCAAGGGGCTACCAGTTATGAAGCAGAGACTGTCTCATTGGATAGTGGACACGATAGTGCTGGCTTGCAGTCCTTGGGCTTGCAGTGCCCTATTGGGTTGAGGGCCCACTCCACCAGGGGAATGGCCTCCTCTTGGGCTTGGTCTAGCGGAGTGTCCATTGACAACATCTGTGCAGTGGTTGGCTGGTCCTTCTACAACTTAGACATCCATGCTCTCTAGGCATGGATATTGTCTGCTTAACCTGTCCCCAAACTCTTGACCCAAGTCTGTCTTGTTGTTCAGTGTACCAGGCTATGGGCTCGCAGAGCAGCCTTCTGTTCTGCGCTAATGGTACGGCGCTATTGAATTGCATTCCCTATAAGTGTCATTAACTGACACAATGAGAGTGAACTATTTCGAAATGGAAAGTTGCTGGTTACTAATGTAACCTTGGTTCCCTGAGATAACAGGAACAAGCATTGCGTAGCTTTCCATGCCACTGCACCTGCACACGTGTCGACACTGTCGCTCCTCAGTTGAAAAATTCTGTTGAAAATGGCATTTAGCATGACTTAAATAGGAGTCGGACCCGCCAATTTTAGAAGGCTGAAATGCCAGGAGTCATGTTGAGCTTAAGAGTGATGGGCAAGTGGTCTGAGGTGTGCAGTGCAGTGCAGTAACCAGTGTATTAACAGTGAAGCGGCAGCGTGAGTAGTTGAGATCTACACAGCAAATTGTGAACACTGTTACAAAAACCACAAACTGACATAAAAATCCAAGAGTCAAACTGCCCAATTAAAGGAAACATTCATCACCATAATGGTGGCCAATCATTTTCAATAAAACATTAACATCTAAACTTCTGTCAATTCTCAAAAAACTGAAGACAAATGACAGAAATAATGTCAGTCTAGTTTGTAATGGAGAAATTTAATGTCTTTTTAGTTGATTTCATCTAAGACTGTGGCTGGAAGTCAATTGTAGTTGTGTTTCTCTTTCCTTCAGTGATTGTGATTGTTATCATCAGGTGTCTTCAATAATCAAACAATCATAGCTCAATTAATCACTTAAGTATCTAATTAACTCTAACACTGCTTCGATGTTATTTTTAACACTGTGCTGGTCCCATATGAACGAGTGGTGTTAATTTAACACCAGGGAATTTACTATGTACAGAAACCACTCAGCACCTGGGTAAAAATAATCAAATTAACCCAATAAAATGACCCAACTGGCAAAAAATAAACCTATGGGTTGAAAAAATAACCCAGCATTTTTAGAGTGTATTGAAACAAAAATGGGTTTATAGGCAAACAACATGTTCACTCAATGAATGTTGATGTTGATCTGTAGCTGTAGGACGTCCTCCAGTGATCACTGTAGATGGGTTTGATCGTTCAGGAGGGCTTCATCTACAGTGTGAATCTGAAGGTTGGTATCCTGAACCTGATCTTGAGTGGCTGGACAGTGAAGGAGTCAGTTTGAGTTCAGAAACTACAGAGAAACACAGATTCAGTGTGAAAAACACCATCATTGTGTATCACAGTGGCAAGATTCACTGCAGAGTCAAACTGAGACATCACATGCTGGAGACACTGATTGACACCTCAAGTAAGTGCTGACAGTTTTGTTGTAGAATTTATGACTTTTTTATGGTTATTTGATACAGAAGAACTGATTATCAGTTCAGTGCATTACATGATGTAAATGTGTATTTTACTGTAATTGCTGTGTATGTTCTATACAAATGTATCAGTGTGTAACGAAGCGGGACTCAGGGTAGGATCCATTTGCAAGCTTTTATTAAACAGATTTTGTAGTAGACAGCCAGAATCATAGTTGGAGAACAGGCAATAGGTCAGGGCGGGCAGGTAACAATCATAAGTTCAAGACAGAGCAAATAATCCAAAGGGCAGGCAGCAGAGAATCATATACAGGGAACAAACAGGGTCAACAACAGGCAGGCAAACAAGATAACAGAGGCTCAGAAATGTAACCGTAGTAAACAAGACCTCGCAACGTGTGTGAGGATGTGAATGGTTTAAATAGTCCAGATAATGTGCTGCAGCTGGGTGTGGTGATTACTGATTGGTGGAGTGAGTGCAGGTGATTGGCAGAGAGGATTATGGGAATTGGAGTTCGGCAAGGGCGTAGATTTGATTTCAACATTGGGGGGGTTGAGCATTGGTATGCTGCCTGTTATTATTTTTTTTAATTAAAAAAATCTGTTTTATGTGTAGTGTTGGATAATTTATTTCTTCTTTATCTATCTATCTATCTATCTATCTATCTATCTATCTATCATAACTTTATGGAATTTATCTATAACCATTCATCAAATTCTAACATAACGGAGTGATTCTAAAAAGAAAGAAATTATGTTAAATATTGAAACCGCCAGTAGGTGGCAGCGATTCAACGTTTTAATGAGTGAGCTACTTAAATCGTTCATTCAGCCAATTCGTTCAAAAATCAATTTAATTAAGGAAGAAAACAAACACCGATGTGAATACTTTTGTCATTGATAACTATTGAAAAATGAAGTAACAAAACAGACGGCTGTTTTGGTACTGGTTACAGTTACACTGATAGTTATGGCTAAATTGCAATGGATTAGATAGATAAAATATATGTGGAGTGTTACTAGCTATTACAATGTTTTCATACCTCCTTTTCAGTACATTGTTTATTCTATTTAACTTCCCTCTTTGAACAGAAGTTTAATTTAGTCGGCTGGGCAAGGGTTCTCTTCATTTTTTGGTGCTACCCGTGCTCTCCATTCAAACATTCAAACTCCACTCGCGTTGTTTTGGTGAAAATGCGACGCGCATTGGTTGGGCGTTACCAATCGGTTCAATGGAAGGGGGGTACTTTTTTGATAATTTATTATGACAAACTCATATTTGATTAGAAACAAAATTATTGTTACAAAATAAATGAATTATACGTTAGTATAGATCCACTGTGATTTTCATGTTGAAATATTGAGGGGGTTTTAACTGATGGATTTGAATATTGGGGGGGTTACCTCCCCCCATCCCCCCCGCAAATTACGCCCCTGGAGTTCGGGAATGACTGGAACTGTGACACAGTGTTTACATTATTAATAACTTTGAATCAAGCAAAAATAGTTTGACTGGACACAGTGTGCTCAGTGTAAGCCTCTGTTTTGTTTTACAGGTAACATGTTTAATCTTTGGAGGACAGCAGCCATCCTGGTTTCAGTTATAGTTGTGCTCAGTGGTTTTACAGGAATACTGATAGTTGTGTTAGTTCATAAATACAGAGGTATTTGAGCTTATGGCATGTTTTTTACTACTTTCTCAGTCAACTAACAGTGTTCAGCTTTGTCTTTTGATTCTAAAAGTCAACGTTATTAATTTATTATTGATTTAAAGTCTCTTTTCATCCATAAAATATTTAATCAGTGTATTAAATATGTATTCATGAGGGAAAGTGTATATCTTAGATCATTATTTGGTGACCACGACTTTTTATCTCACAAATAAGACTTTTCCCCCCACAATTCTAAGAGATAATAAACTTGAAATTCTGAATTGTGAGATATAAAGTTTATTTATTTATTTATTTATTTTATTTATTCTGTTTGTTTTTTGTTTTTTTTGTTTTTTCCAGAACACAATCTACTACAGACTGAGAACAGGAGAATAAAACATGGTGCATTTTGCTTCTAGTGTTTTTTTGCCTCCACATCATACATTAAAATCATCTGCAGATCTATGGATTATCCCTTAATTGTGAACTCTGATTTGGTCTGCAAAACAATTAACACACACTGCCTATTTATTATAAATTAAATGAGATAGATTTGATTTTATGGCAGTTTAGATACACATAAATTGTTTACACTGTATGCACGTGTATTTAAATCATTTTAGTTACCAGATGTGCACATGTGTAATGATAATACATTCTATAATAAACACATATAAATTATAATAATTTATATTTAATATTTGCAGTAGTTGTTTATCAAAAATTATATAATTTTAAGTCAGAAGACACCAAAAGGTGAATTTGGTTTACATGGCTTTTTAAATGATTAATTCATTACTATTCAACAAAAAATTAAGTAATACACAGTGTATATATGAATTCATATATTATATGAATAAAATTCTTTATATATTTTTAAGAGATATGTAAACTATTCTTGGGTTTTGCTTGACTTCAAGTGATGACTAATATTAAAAAATTATTTTGTTATTGATGAATACTATTATGGACCCTAACTTTCAGTTTTTTCTTTCTGTTTTTAGTGATTACACATGAAACAGACATGGGTGAGTAAAAAGTACTCATGTTTTATGACACTTTTCGAGTTCAATAATTTTATTGTCCCAAATTCATGGTATTTTAGATATCCCAAATGATCACATTTTACATATTACAGTATTATTTTTAGTAAATGTAGTAAAAAAATTAGTAAATGTAATGCTGTAAAGTTCCTGGTAAGAAACTGTATAATAATAATAATAATTATTATTATTATTATTATTATTATATAACCATCTGTGAAGCAGAATGTTCAATATTTTAACAGTGAATGTGACTCTGGATGCTGATTCAGCTCATTAATGTCTCATTGGGCCTGAAAATGAGGAAGAAGTGATGAATGACAACACAGAACCATAAGAAGATAAAGATGGAGGCAAAATGCCAAATTTGATGAAAATGATCTTTATGGTGACGATGGATGGATGTTCCCAGAGTGTGTTTTGCTATGAAGTTCAGGTGATGGAGTGAACTGAGTGAGATTTAGCAGTGCTCAGACATATGGTCAGTCTTTCATCCGTTTGCTAGTTTAGATCCTCATTGGTGTAAAATCTCCACTGAACATCTGTGATGATTTCTAATGAGATCAGAATTAGCATCCTTAGAAATGACTTATTTGGAAATATGTAAAATGATTTAGTGTGAAAGTAATATTAAGCATTTGATGTATAAACCCAAATATGTGTGAGCAATAATTTCTCTATTAATTGTTGTGGTTTCACATTTTTAATCAATCATAATGAAGTAATAAATTATTTTTTCAGCTTATCCTGTACAGGACCTTCTCAGTTACCTGAAAAGCCATCTGACCGACAATTAAGTTTTTAAGTTTGATTTCTGAAATTGATGATAATACAAAAATAGGCTGCAATGCAACAGCCTTTTCAATCTTGTCACAGTTGACATAATATTATTTAATAAATGAACCCAAAGGAAATATTGTAGATGATTCAATTACAAACTAAATGTGTGTAATAAATATCTGAGGCAATACTTAATGTAAGTTTATGATCTAATGTTTTTGTTTTATGCATATTAAACAATACCTAAATGTGATTGTAAAATACAAGGGAATCAAGGGAAAGTCCAGCATTGTTTTTTCTATTCTTGCTAGACAGTGGTGATAGCTACATAATTTTAATTGGTAAATGAAGACTCCTTGCTGATGATCTGTATTTACAACGAAGCCATTGGTTATATAGGTTATATAGGATGTAAAAACATTTTTAAAAATTACCAGATTGTAATGAAATTAATATCTTCTGTAGACCATGTTAATAATCATCAAATTTACGCATATTTTAGATTCTTAGAATTCTAAAAATATGGTCCATAACAAATTTAATGACAATATTTTCAAGCCCTACCTACACCTGCTGGGAAACACAGACAGCTGATTCTAGTTTCAGCCGGGGTCACATTAATCCCATTATTAACAACATTGGACAAACATTGTTTGGTCCTTCAACAGATTGTTGTTTTTTTTTTTAAATATTTAGACCACTTCTAATCTGAAAATGTGTGCAATCATTTCCGTATTGTTGTGGTCTAACTTTTTTAAATTAATCATAATCATTAAGTCAATTGATTCTGGCTAAGAACTTATCATTTAGAAGAAAAGCCATCTGACTGATGTGTAAAAGCATAAAAAATATCCTCAAGGCTACTTACAATGTAAGATACAATGTAACAAAATAAGTTTATGATCTTAATTAAGTTTACTTGAGCATGTAAATTGCATGAAATGTTTTTATTATGCATGTATTAAATAATATCTAAATATGATGGTAAAATCCACCATAAAGATCAAATTCTCTATTTAATAAAACTCAACTGAACATTGTGTTATTTCTATTCTTGCCACATAGTGGCGCTAGCTAACTTTAATTAGAAAACTCTTGATAGTTTAAATCCATCTGGGCCTGGGATTAAGTCAAAGAAGTCTCCTTGCATATCCGTATTTACAATGAAGCAATTGCTTATTTAGGCCTACTATTTCTGAACATATAAAAAGATTTTTCTTGAATGGCAAATTGTAATGAATCTGATGTCTTCTGTAGCCTAGTCCATATGTTAACAAATCAAATATATGTGTCTTTTAGATTCTGAAGATTCTAAAAATACAGGTGCATTTCAATAAATTAGAATGTCATGTAAAAGTTAATTTATTTCAGTAATTCAACTTGTGGAACCCACCAATTCACTATCTCAATAAATCAGAATACTTCATAAGATCAATAAAAAATTATATTTTAAACAGAAATGTCAGGCTTCTGAAAAGTATGTTCATTTCTATGCACTCAATACTTGGTTGGGCCTCCTTTTGCATGAATTACTGCTCTTGGGGCTGCACGTAGACAGGTGTGCGGAGGTACACAGACCCCAGATGACAAAAATATGTCATGCGGACAGTGCTAAAAATTATTTTATTGCTCAAGTACAAGTAATAAACACTAATTATTTTGTATCATTGTATCATGAAATTGAATTTTACATTATAGCTCATGAAAATTATTGTCTGCTGTGGTGTGGCACATTGTGATTTATAAACATACTAAATGTACACCACAAATGTACAAATATGCTACAACATGTATTTCCTATTTTAGTCATCCATTTTTGGCTGTGTAAGTTCAGAAGGGAATGATACTGATACTTGAGTTAGTGTTGTGTGTGTTTGCTCAGGTTGGAGATGTTAATCTTTTCTCTGAATGGATGGAGATGTGCAGATTATCTGACAGACTGCTGATCAAACTGAAGCCAGGACTCACAGCACACATGGGATGCCTGGACAGGTGATTCAAAAATACTGTTGCATAAGTAGAAGATCGGGATCATCACACCGGACATGTCATGTGTGTGATTACATGAGCTGCTGACAGTTCTGTGTGCATAAACAAAATTGGTGATGTGAATATTTTGATGTGACTCCTTCATGCCTGTTTATCCATTTTAAAGTTAAATACCTTCAATGTCATGGCATATCTTGACAGATATTTTCTATTTAATATGTTCTATTTAATTATTCTAATTCACAATTGTTTTAAGTCAAATAAGTATGCTGATGATATATTATGTAAAGAAAAAATTATGTTTTCTTAAAATACATCCAACAAATTAGACTGAAACGTAACATAAAATGTAAAAATAAACAAAAACAAAGCAAAAACAAATAAAAGTCCCTAATTAAAATTAATCAAACCCTCTGTGTCTAATTTAATACTGCATGAACTATGGAAAACAAACAGGATTAATTTCATATCTGTGGATGTTGCCTCATCGAACCTTTTAAGGGCTGATGACAGCAGCAATGTTTTGGAAAGAGGATGGGCCATCATGTGCAGGAATAATCATCTTATGGTGCTCAGGACTATATAAGAGCTGATATGAGCACGTGTTTGACAGAGAGCTTGGTACTGAACACCTCCACACATACAGACAAACAACCAGCAGGTGAGTACATCTGGTTTAAAACACAATATCTAGAATAGAAAAAAAGACTAGTGATGTTTTAGTTATGTGAAAGTTTCAGTTATAGCTAATGGTTATGCTAATATGAATTATATGTGTTGGCATATATTGATATATTAAGATATAATATAGTGACAACAAAAAATATTTGGATATTTAAGTCACCTAAAATGTGACCCTGGACCACAAAACCAATCATATGGGTCATTTTTTTTTTTATTGAGATTTATATATAATGTGAAAGCTGAATAAATAATCTTTCCATTGATGTATGGTTTGAGATATAACTATTTGAAAATCTGGAAGCTGAGGGTGCATATCCACTCAAAAAAAATATTTTTTTTGATATATTCATGGTAGGAAATTTACAAAATATCTTTATTTAATTTCCTAATGATTTTTGGCATAAAAGAAAAATCGATCATTTTGACCCATACAATGTATTGATGGCTATAAAATATACCTGTGCGACGTATGACTGGTTTTGTGGTCCAGGGTCACAAATGTCATTTTTTTTGGCATAGATTTTAAAGAAAGACAACACGAACATACCTTATAATAAAAATAATGTTATTGTCGGTTGGTGTGGATGCTAATATAGTTATCGTTAGCATATTTGGTGTGAACCAGTTGTGTCAAAATCAGTTCTACTGTTGTGAAGAAGGCAGTGACACTCCAGGACCGACGTTGCTCATCCCTGGACTAGTTTTTTAAGACAGTCTTATTAACTTCCTATGTTTATGCAACTGGCCCCTGCCTGGAAGTTTAGAGTAATCCTGAAGACATTTATTAGCTGGTTCAGGAGTGTTTAATCAGGGTTGGAGCCAAACTGTGCTGGAAAGTGGCCATCCTGAAACTGAGTTTGACTGGTGTGGAAGATCCTTTAATGCAGTGGCTTTTGATCCTGGTCCTGGGGAACCACCACTCTGCACATGTCTCTCTTATCTGACACACTCATTTCAGTTCAAGTAGCTGTGTCCTAACCAGCTGATGAATTGAATAAGGAAGATATTCTCATAAATTCAGATTAAAAAAAAAAATTGCAGAGTGGAGGGTCCCCAGGATCAGGATTGAAAAATGCTGCATTTATTACGAACTACACCTATGTGAACTCGAAAAGAACTTACTTTATACATATCCACTAGAATTTCCAAAACAGTGATTTAAAAAAACATTGAGCAAAAATGACAAAGACAATCTAGTGACGAAAAAAAAAAACTGCAGCATTTGAGTTTTTTTTTTTTTTTTTAATTCAGACATTTAAAGCATGTCTTACATGTCTATATATGTTAAGTGCCATTGTTTCAACTGCAGCAGAGAAAATAATGAGATGCAAGTGACGTTTTGAACTCATTTCCTATATTACTGCACATGCAACAAGCAATGAACTCTTATGTGCTTCAGCTTATGAAAGGAAGAGCCTGACATCAAGCAAATTCTGCTTATGTGCACTGACCTTCATCTAATGAGATTAATTGAGAAACCCTCTGGACAGCAGATTAGAGGGGCTTGATAATTGTGAGGGGGATTAAATGAACCTCGTTCCTTATCACATGCATCGAGTCTGAACACTGACAGCCCAGGGATTTATGATTATTATTATACACAGTCTATTCATCTGATCAGAGCAGGTGACCTAATGGTGACCTATAGGTAATCTTTATAGACTGTGTCCACTTCCCATTTGGGTTATAAGTATATGAATCTTTAATTGTTATTAATCTTTAGTGGAAATGCAATGCAATTATATATATATCATTTAAGTGATTAAAAATGAAAAAAGTTACATACATATATGCATACATATGTATATTAATATGTTTTTATTTTATTTTTTGTTATTTTATTGAGTATGAAGTGTGCTGTATAAATAATATTGCTTCTATTGGAATAACAGAAAGGTTTTTTTGTCTATTTGCCAACTTTTGAATGCCAAACAAATGTAATTATGTAATCAATATTTTTGTCTCATCCCCTCAATCTCTTACCGATCATCATCCAATCAGTGTTCAGTACTTGCCATTGGATTCCACCGAGGTTATGGAGGTCTCAAAGCCTAAAGCGAGCAGCAAGGGTGCGACACGTGCCACGGCGCCCGGCACCAGTAGCCAGCCCAAGTTCAAACAGAGGTCAACGCGGCAGTTCAAGAGCAAACCCCCCAAAAAGGGTGTCATTGGGTACAACTACTATTAATGCCTTTACTTTGCTCTTGGATGGATCTGCATGTTGTATCTGTCTTAATATTAATGTTGTTATTCTCAGATTTGGTGAAGAAATTCCTGGAATGGAAGGGTTGGGAACTGGTATGTACAATTTTGAGTCAAAAATTATTATTAAATATTACATACTCAAGTCATTGGAGACTTTGAGATTATGTGCATGTGTAATCACATTCTCTCTCACAGATTTTAACGTGATCTGCCCGTGGGAGGCATACAGTCACCTGGAGTTACATGAGCTGGCCCAGTACGGCATTATATGAGGTCACTTCCTGTTCCCGCATCCCACTGAATCAGCAACCAGTGGATGATCATGACAACATCCTGCACCTCAATATGCCATTTAAATATTCACATTAGCAATACGTCTTCAGTAGAAGTTTTTTTAGTCATTTATGGACAATTTACAACACCATTTGTAAGTAACTAACTGGAATTAGTAATCTACCTCTTCAAACTAACACTTCCTGTCAACCTAGATTTCACTTGTCGCCAATGTTAATTTCATTTTCCTCTTTTTTACTTCATTATTTTACATATTAGTGTTGCCATATTGACACATAAACTGCATTTTAGGTGGCACTTCTTGCTTTAACTTCCACATTACTCTGCAAACATCAATGTACAAAATGTAGCAGCAGCTGGATCTTTTTAAAGATGGATGTTTTTGTTTTCATTTTGTCAAGTTGCAAAATTTGTGTCTTGTACAAAAATGAGTTTGGTTGCTGTGGGGTCTCAGCATCTGCCCATAGCGCGAATACTGGGAGCAGCTCTCTGTGAGAGCCCGGCCCGGTTTATTGGCCTTATAATGCTGGAGAACCATACGAGAATGGGTCCGATTCATTCCCGGCAGCACAGAAAGGTTTTTGACATCAAATAAAGCTTGATTATTTTCATACTTTTCAACAATCTGTCTGAATTATTCCTCAACTGCTGGTCAGATACAAACTGAACCATTATATGCACAATATGCAGTCTGTAACATAGCCAAAAACAGGATGTGGTTTCACATTTTTGAGTTTATCAGAACACTTCAATCACCATTTAAAATGTTTCAGTGTCTATATGCAATTCAGTAATGTGACAAGAGTTTATATAGTATTTGGGGCTATACAGCAGGAACACACTTTAAATATGCAAACGCAGGTCTAAGCCAACGCGCGGTCCAGTTGAACAAACGTGTATTTGCATTAACAAACCTCAAGAGGGCGAGAGTTACGTTCAAATGTCTACGCTGTTAAACTGGATGTGTCGATACTCTGGTAAGTTGCTATAAAACCGATGAAATAATCTAATGATTGTATATTACTGAATTTTGAATGTGAATTTGAAAGTATGTAATGTCCAGTTTGCAGAAGAAGTCAGTTCTCTTTATAACTTAAGAAATAGCAACGTCTAGAACACGAGTTGTTTTTATTGGTGCATGCACTGTTTTCGAAACATTAACGAGCAAATTAACAATTAGAGCCTTAGTTAAAGAATCATAAATGTAAAATTATTTTATTAAATCAAAATTGTATATTGTACAAAATAAACAAGAACTCAAAGCACAGTTGACATTAAAGGGTTAGTTCACCCAAAAATGAAAATTCAGTCATTAATTACTCACCCTCATGTCCCAAACCCGTAAGACCTTCATTCATCTTCAAAACACAAATTAAGATATTTTTAAAGAAATCTGATCGTTTCTGGAATACACACTGGCAGCAATGTCATTGCATCTTTTGAGGTCCCGAAAGGTATTAAAGACATTGTAAAAATAGTAAATGTGACTACAGTCAACGTGACGAACCCGGCTCAATATTGGTTGAAGCTGTACACGTGAGCAGCACAACGCATGTGTGTGATGCTGATGCAGGGGCCGGCCAATAATGAGTCGAACATGTTGAACATAGAACCTGGAAACGCCACAATGTAAATAACGTATGAGAATGACGGGAGAGACGAATTTGTTAAATAAAGTCGTTATTTTTGTTTTGTTGTTTTGCGCACAAAAAGTATTTTTGTTGCTTCATAACATGAAGCAACGAAGAACCACTGTCATTATGTGGACCAATTTATGTTTCTGCCGGTGGATGCCACACTCCACCTACTCATTGCTCTCATTACATGAATTATATTTGGTGGAGGTTTTTTTTTTCGTTTGATGGTGCATTTGATGAACTCATTGCACAGAAGTTATTTGTGTCTTGTGAAGAGAAATGCCCGAGCATTACATAGATGCGCTCTTGCTTTACTATAATGCACTCTCAGCATTTGTCAATAAAATAATAACATCATAAAAACTGCTTCAAATGAACTATAACATCGAAAACAAAGCCGTGTCTGAGAGCTGCAATCGATTTTCAATCGTGTATTTTTCCTTGGATGCTCGACCATTTCCGTGGGTGCTCAAGCCCAAGGAATATTTTAATTCTATTTTAATGTCTTTAATTCCTTTCTGGACCTCAAGAGATGCAATGATGTTGCTGTCAATGTGTAGTTTAGAAACCCTCAGATTTCATCAAAAATATCTTAATTTGTGTTCTGAAGATGAATGAAGGTCTTACAGGTTTGGAATGACATGAGGGTGAGTAATTAATAACAGAAATTTCATTTTTGGGTGCACTAACACTTTAAGTTGACTGATGTTAACCTGATAATTTTTACTATAGTGCAGCTTGGGGCACCTTGGTGTTACCTTATGAATGAAATGTGATCATATTCAAAAAGCTTGCGTAGGTAGAAGCTCTGTTTGCATATGTGTGTAGAGCATGAGATTTGGTCATTTAAACAACTACCAACTAAGAATAGGTATTTTATGAAAACATTCACAAACAAACAATGAAAACCGATATGAACCTTCTAATGCCTTTAAGATTTTACATGCTATCATAAAATTCCTAGACTATTTGTCTCCAGAATAAACAGCTTAACATCTCCAGATGCAATGAATTCATTAAATCTAGGCTGGTTCAGAATCCCTATGGCATAATATCCTGTTATTGAAAACATCTGAGTCCATTTATTGCAGTGATTGTAAGTATGCATCATGCTGAGCTCTGTTCCACCGTATCTTCTGTATCAGATGTGTCGTTATGAACAGAGTGAGAATCTGGACCCCCAGCAGAATTATGACTACCGTGACAATCACTCCACCGTTGTGCTCAATCCAGCGGGAGATGCTGCCCAAACAGCCGCCCAGGAAGATCACGCTCTGAGCGGAGAACTCATCCAGCTTTTGGGCGCCCACTCCACACTGGGTGTTCCACACTGTCCCGTTCTCTAGGGGATCTACACAGCATGAAGAGGGCACTCCGCAAGCCTGGATCCCTGGAGCCGAACAGTTGAAATACCTGTGCCAGAGAAATGGATACTGGTGAGACTCACTCAAATTGATTTGCAACAACTGACATGATGTTTTTTTGAGTTCAAAGGTAGGTCTAGGGTGAAGTGTCATTTCTGCCCCACTAGTGGCACCAAGAATTAAAGGGATGTTCACCCAAAAAAGAAAATTCTGTCATCATTTACTTATCATTCATCCCTCGAGTTGTTCCAACCCTGTACACTCTAAAAAATGCTGGGTTAAAAACAACCCAAGTTGGGTTGAAAATGGACAAACCCAGCAATTGGGTTGTTTTAACCCAGCGGTTGGGTTAAATGTTTGCCCAACCTGCTGGGTAGTTTTATTTAACTCAACTATTGTTTAAAAATTACTGTATTGCTTAATTAAAATTAACCCAAAGTATGTTGGAAATGAACATTTATTAATGTTCAATGAATAATTATTAAACAATAAACATTTATTAAATTGCTTATTAATAAATGTATATTAATAAACTATTAAATTTATATTAATACAATATTAAAGCTTATTAATAAACATTCACCTTTTGTCTATTATTGTTGCCTCTAATTGCATCTGGTTTTTAATTTCCCAACTATTTTGGGTTCATTTTAAGCTAGCCATATAGCAATTTTTAAACAATAGTTGGTTTAAATAAAACTACCCAGCAGGTTGGGCAAACATTTAACCCAACCGCTGGGTTAAAACAACCCAGTCGCTGGGTTTGTCCATTTTCAACCCAACTTGGGTTGTTTTTAACCCAGCATTTTTTAGAGTGTATGAATTTCTTTCTTCTGCTGAACACAAAAGAAGATATTTTGAAGAATGTTGATAACCAAACGGTTGATGGGCCCCACTGACTTCGATAGTCTGAAAAATATTCTTCTTATGGAACCCCTAAATAGACATGGTGGTGGGAAAAAAATATGAGAAAAATAATAGGTCAATACTTTGCGTATGTTTGTGTTAATTTTTGGGTGAACTATCCCTTTAATGTAAAAATAGAAGACCTACATGTTTATTTTTTTGGAAATTGTGAGTGAAACATGTTGTTTCCAGACCGATAGGATTGTATATGGTTGTTAAGGTGTTCTTAGTGGTGTTTAGCATATTGCTGTGTGGTTTCATGCAAAACTTGATGTCATGAAGCTAGGCTAGGGTGTTGCTACTGTATATGGTTGCTATAGGAATTGTGAGTGGATATAGTGAATTTCTATGTGGTTGCTAGATGATTGCTTACTAGCTCAGGTCAAAAGGTTTCATGCAAAACTTAATGTAATGATGCTAGGATGTAGTTATATGGTTTCTAAGAGATTAAGAGCGTGTTTTAGTGCATTTCTCTGTGAATGCTAGGTTGGTCTGGGTGGTTGCATACTTGACAGGTTAAAAAGGTTCATTCAAAACCACCATATCATGATACTAGGGTGTTGCTAGGTTGTTACTAAGGGTTTCCAAATGGGGTTTTAGTGCATTTTTGGGTGATTTCTATTCTAGACGATTGCTTACTAGCCCATGTCAAAAGGTTCCATGCAAAACTTTATGTCATGATGCTAGAGTGTTGCTATGTGGTTGCCAAGGGATTCTGAGTGGTTTTTAGGGCATTCCATGCGGTTGCTAGATGATTGCTTACTAGCCCAGGCCAAAATGTTTTATGCAAAACTTGATGTAATGATGCTAGGGTGTTGGTATGTGGTTACTAAGGGATTCCAAGTGGTTTTTAGTGCATTTCCAGGTGGTTGCTTAGACTAGGTCAAAAAGGTTGATGCAAAAATTGATGCTATAATGCTAGGGTGTAGGCCTGCACGATAAATCGTTATAAAATCGCGATCTCGATTCACCCTGTTCACGATTTAATTTTTAAATGACTTCGATTTAAAAAAAAAAAAAAAAAAAAAAAAATCAGCCTTTATTTTGAAAGGACCGCTCTCACAGGGCTTCACCCTCAGCCAACGCGCCTGTTCACACCAAACGCGAATAGAGCGTCTGGCGCGAATGATTTCAATGTTAAGTCAATGTAAAGACGCGTTTACGCGCGTCTGGCGGTCTCGCGGCGCGAATGAGGCGTTTAGCGCGGCGCGGAAGACGCGAATTCGCCTCATTCGCGCGTCTAGTTCGCGCGAATGACGCGAATTGAGCGTTTCGCGCGATACGCGCGAATGGTGCTTTTTGTGCATTTAGCGTTTGACGGGAATTCGCGTCTGACGCCCGAGTTGAAAAATTTGAACTTTGGCGTAAATTCGCGCCGCGTTAACCAATCAGGAGCCTGCTTGCTGCTGTGGCGGCAGGCCCGCCCGAAGTCACTCATTCAAAATGGAGGAACGACTGATATTATCAGTGAGCAGTCACCCAGAGATTTATGACACAAGTTCATAGGCTACTTCAGACAGGAATAAAAAGGACCTCGCTTGGAAGAGTGTCGGTGAGGAGATTGGGCTACCTGGTAAGTTGTAAATACACATTTCACTTTTGAGTCACGTAACACGTTTATCGACCCGCAGCCTTCCCGCGACGCTGACCCCTACGCCGCTGTTCTGCTCTCCAGAGCAAATACAAAGCGGTAGCTCTCTCGATGAACGCACGATCAACATCAGCCATCTTGCAAACAGACAACCGCCTAGCACTTGCCCCTCCCACAAGAAGCGGATTTCGCCTCGGACGCGTGTCAATTTCGCTTCAAACGCTTGTTTTTTACGCGCGTCTATTTCGCTCTAGACGCGCGAATGCATTCAAAATGTTCAAGCGGCAAACTAGACGCGGTAGACGCGAATTTGACGCTCTATTCGCGTTTGGTGTGAACGCTAGTCTCGTGTTTCACTCGTCGAGCGAGCGCGGTAGTTCTATTCATTGAAGCCTCTATGTTTACAGGCTTGTGGTGATGTGCAATGTTCTATAGGTGCCAAAACAAATATTTTTGGTACTTCCAATTTGTTTTGTTTTGTCATGGTTCATGTGTGCAATAAACATTACATTTCATGAGAAAAAAAATCGTTGTAGAGAATCGTGATATCAATTCTAAGCTAAAAAATAGTGATTCATATTTTTCCCAGAATCGTGCAGGCCTACTAGGGTGTTGATAGGTATTTCCTATGGGATTCTAAATTGGATTTTAGTGCATTTCTGGGTGGTTTCTACTCTATGATACTTACTAGTCTATGTCAAAAGGGTTCATGCAAAACTTTATGTCATGATGCTAGAGTGTTGCTATGTGGTTTCCAAGGGATTCTGAGTGGTTTTTAGATCATTCCATGTGGTTGCTAGGTGGTTGTTTACTAGCTCAAGTCTTTCTGATATTCTTCAATGTTTGTAGGATTTTCTCTGTTTTATCACCCAACAAGTGTAAAGTTCCTTAGAAAAGTAAAAGCATATGACACTTTAACAGATTGCATGAATTGAGGAAATTTGATCAGAGAATATATATTAATAAACAGAAATACACTTTATACTCCTTTCGGAGCCTTACTTTGTCGATAATGAATATTCATAATTGGTATTGCTAAATCAGGATTGTGATATGATAAAATGAAATATACTGGAAAGCATGCATGGGAAAATTATATAAAAAGTGTAAGTAAGATCAAGAACAACAAGCAGGAGAAAGTCCAGAATGCATTAAATGCTGGAGAGGCTCTTTATTGCAAATTAGGTTGTATAAACTTTGGACTACTGCAGTGTTGGAAACTGTAATAAGGTCAGTCCCTCTCTGGATTTCCACTCATTTTGCACTCACACATTGATTTCCCAGTCTCTGTAAGTATCCGCCCCGCAGCACTGCAGGCCCGTCTGGATCTCATCAGTGATGAACCTCAGGTCTAGGTCATCCTGGTACCGCACCATGGCAGCCAGCATGCCCGAGCGCAAGTACTCCACAATCTGGCCTTGCAGGCTGTAAACTATGACCGCCACCAGAACCTGCACCACCACCAGGACCAGCACGGCGGCCGAGAAGGTCCGAAGAAGGCACATGTTCTCCCGCAGCGCCCCCACACATCCCGTCAGGCTCAGCAGGGCGAGAACCAAACCAAGAAATGTGAAGAGCAGCATGGGGTCCGTGCCGATACCGCCGATCTTCTCCTGAGCGAAGGACTCTTTATTGATCAGGCCCCACAGGCCTACTACTAGTGTGACCAGACCCAGGACAGTGAAGAGCAGGTTGCTCGTGATGAGGAGATACTTCAGAATATAGTCGCTCCAACTGGATGGATTGGGAACACGGGAAGTGAAGACATTCCAAGATGAAGCTCTGGTTGACCTTTCATGGCTGGATAAACTCGAGCTGGTCTGACTTCCTGAACTGTCGTGCGTTCCCAGGTACGAGACAGCTGAGGTACCTTCTGATGTTTTTACATCTCCCTGATGATAATATAAAAAGTAGAAATTAAAAATGAATTTGGTCAGTTGAATATCCTAAGAGTGTTTGGGCCAGATTCACTGAACAGTTTCAGTGCATTAAAAATAATAATAACAATTATTTTTTAAGTTATTATTATTAACTGTTATAGTTTAATCAAACACTCTTGGTCAGTTGAGTATTCTTAGACAGTTTGGACCAAATGTACAGTTTCATTGCATTAATAATAATAATAGCAACTTAATTATCATTGTTATTTTCACACAAACAATTATAATAATAATATATATTATTGGTAACTGTTATTATTATTATTATTATCATTATTAATGGTTGCAAATAATTATAATACATTGCATATAATAAATATAATACACTGCTGCATGTGTTAATATTATTATATAGAATTATTATTATTATTACTATTATTTATAATTAAGTTATTATTATTAATTATTATATCAAAATAGTTTAATCAAACAATTATTGCCACACTCAGTTTGCCACTAAATCCAAATCTAATCCTGCCTTTAATGGGTTAGTTCACCCCAAAATGAAAATTCTGTCATTAATGACTCACCCTCATGTCGTTCTACAGCCATAAGACCTTCGTTCATCTTCGGAACACAAATTAAGATATTTTTGATAAAATCAAATGACTCAGTGAGCCCTGCATTGACAGCAAGATAATTAACACTTTCAATGCCCAGAAAGCTACTAAAAACATATTTAAAACAGCTCATGTGACAACAGTGGTTCAACCTTAATGTTATGAATTGACGAAAATACATTTTGTGCGCCAAAAAAACCCCGAAATAACGACTTTATTCAACAATATCTAGTGATGGACGATTTTAAAACACTGCTTCATGAAGCTTTAAAGCTTTACTAATCTTTTGTTTTGAATCAGTGGTTCGAAGCATGTATCAAACTGCCAAAGTCACATGATTTCAGAAAACGAGGCTTTGTTACGTCATAAGTGTTTCGAAATTTCAATGGTTCACCACTGGGGGCGTGACTTTGGCAGTTTGATACACGCTCTGAACCACTGATTCGAAACAAAGGATTCGTAAAGCTTTAAAGCTTCATGAAGCAGTGTTTTGAAATCGCCCATCACTAGATACTGTTGAATAAAACCGTTAATTTTGTTTTTTGGTATTCTCAGCACTTATTAACATTAAGGTTGAACGACTGTAGTCACATGAACAGTTTTAAATATGTTTTTAGTAGCTCTCTGGACATTGAAAAAGGGAGTGTTCTTGCTGGCAATGCAGGCCTCATTGAGCCATCAGATTTTATCAAATCTTAATTTGTGTTCTGAAGATGAATGAAGGTCTTACAGGTTTGGAAAGACATGAGGGTGAACCAACCCTTTAAAGTCGCATCATTAGTTGAACCAGAAGTTATGTTACTCAAATGAGCAGAAATAAGTTTTCATTCTTTGATTTGCAGGATATTTTTAGTGAATTTGCTGCTAGAACAATGCAGGTGGTGTGTGCTAACGCTTATTAGGCACAATCAATTGGCAAATATAGCAATTAAAAATTCAAAGAAAATTAACAGAAAGGAGTCACGCTACCTTTGGTATTAGAGGTTTGTTCTCTTCATTCCGAAATTGATTCCTCCGCTCCCAGAAAGATAAAAATCTCCCAAAAGACGGAAACCACCCCATACCTCCCAAATACCGGGAGTGGACGCGTTATGTCCTCCAAAGCGCTCAGAGATGGATGCTGGTCGGCTGAGGGGTAGAGAAGGGAGCGATTTTGAGTGGGCCACGGCACAGCATTCCAGCATCATGTGAGAGTCACAGTACTGAGGATTAGAGGGTCAGGGTTTGAACCGGCCCTGGAGGCTCAACCAGACAGCGTGCAGCTCACATGAAAGACTAAATGCATTAGCAAGATTGTTCACTGCTCCACAACTCAGACACAGTAAAGCTTATAAAACCACACACTGTAAAACTTTGCAGTGTGAATTTGCAGTAATTAACTGGCAGCAGCTTCACCTACTGTTGTCTTTACAGTTTTTTACTGTTAAAAAATGTCAAATGCTGTAAAATGCTGGCAGCACAGTTGCACTAAATTAAAACTTGTTTATTTACTTCATTTGCAGAAGAATCCGACTCCCATAAAATGTCCAATTGCCATTTAAGGTTATAAACTAATATAGCATTTGAAAACTGTGAACTAATTTAATTTCAATTGTCCAAGAAAATACTTAAAGTAAACCAATTTTTTTAAATCATTAAAACATCAGTTTAACTTGTTAATTAATTAGCAAACAGCTTGTTACTGCATCAGCAAGTTACTGCTTTTAAAGAAAGCAACATGCAGCATAACATCAGTGTTTCAAATCACAAACAATCCTAAAATGGTTGTTATTGGCAATCAGCCTCAGCAATCCACCCAAAGACTCTGTACACCACTGAGGCAACAGGTGATAGAGCCTTGGGTGCTGAGCCTTTTCTTCATAAATGTAATAAATATTTTAATTTATAGATTTTAATCTGTGATGACATAACACAAAGGTTTGTTATGTACAGGCAATATGCATTGAATGATACACTATAATCCATGTATCTAACCCTATTTCTCAAATCTTCTTACCTTTACCTCAACACTGTTCTCAGAAGTAAATAAAATAAATAAATTGATATGAGAGATCATATGGAGATCATTCCTGGTTTGGTTGTACTTTCTCATATCTCGAAACAACTTAAGTGATAACACAGTCCCTCCCATCATACTTCTTAATAATAACCCAGACTTCTGAAATCAACATCTTCAGACTTGGATATTTGCTATATATATATATATATATATATATAAAATGCCAAAAACAGCATTACATGTAATATTCACAAAGTTATATCCTTTATTGCATACATATATCGCACATACATGTTCCCATATAAATCGAATGTATGTATACACACACACACACACACACACACACATATATATATATATATATATATATATATATATAAATATATCTATATATATACACACACACATATTCAGGGAATGAGTTGCAGCAGATTTTTTAGTTCCCAGCATGCTTTGTTTCTGAGTTAATGTTAAAATTGTGTGTTATTTCATGTGTATAATAGGGGGAGATCCATTAGTGTTTAAAGGTCCTGTTTTTCGTGGTTTTTTTAAGCTTTGATTGTGTTTATAGTGTGTAATATAACATGTGTTGATGTTTCGCGTGTAAAAAAACACAGTATTTTTCACATAATTTACTTATCTGTATAGCGCTGTTTCCACTGTCATAAAAACGGGCTGATGACTTCCTTGTTCTATGAAGTCCCTCCTTCAGAAATACGTAACGAGTTCTGATTGTGCCAGCGGTTCCTGTGTTGTGATTCGACAGCAGCTCTGAGCGCACCGTGCCCGGAAAAGTCACGCCTCTTACCATAACGTGGAGATGCACGTGCTCAGTGTTATTGTAAACATGTCTTTAATTTTACCCTATCAATTTGAGCCGGAATCAGACCCGGTGATTGGACTGCGGGATGAAAATAACAGCGTTTCGACGACATGGCGACAAACACACACTACAAACGCAACTCTTGTGTATTCCTGTGGGCGGAGGTTAGTCAAAAAACTGTTTTAGTGACGTCATTAAAGAAGGAAGTAGAGGGATGTAGTCCAAACCAGAGCCATAGAGAGACAGAGTTGCGACAACGGAAGTTCAAAACGCTTGATCGTCACGTGATTCGTGTAGCCTTCAGATAGTTCCAGGAAGTGCTTCGGCGGCAATTCAAAATGATAGGGTTAGAGAGACAGAACCGTAATTTTTGGTAATTTGTAGTCAATAAATGCATCAGTTTACAATATTTATGTAATACACCGACATGTGAATGTAGTATGTGTATGTAGTTACAGCAATGTTGTTTTTAAAAGCTGCTAATATTTGAGGATTAGTGTTGTCAACCAGCGTTGCCTGCCTTGTTAACATATTTCTGGCTAACATTACCTTGTTTAAAGATCGCGTTGCAGTTGTTTTGCAAGTATTTTTATGTTTTTAAACTTGTTTGTTAGTTAAGGGCAATTATGTCATGTTCATTATGTTTTCACAGGGACAGGAGACCTGCAGGTGACAAGTGATTGCCTTTAAAGGTCCCGTTCTTCGTGATCCCATGTTTCAAACTTTAGTTAGTGTGTAATGTTGTTGTTAGAGTATAAATAAAATCTGTAAAATTTTAAAGCTCAAAGTTCAATGCCAAGCGAGATATTTTATTTAACAGAAGTCGCCTACATCGAACGGCCAGTTTGGACTACATCCCTCTACTTCCTTCTTTAATGACGTCACTAAAACAGTTTTTTGACTAACCTCCGCCCACAGGAATACACAAGAGTTGCGTTTGTAGAGTGTGTTTGTCGCCATGTCGTCGAAACGCTGTTATTTTCATCCCGCAGTCCAATCACCGGGTCTGATTCCGGCTCAAATTGATAGGGTAAAATTAAAGACATGTTTACAATAACACTGAGCGCGTGCATCTCCACGTTATGGTAAGAGGCGTGACCTTTCCGGGCAAGATGCGCTAAACTGCTGTCGAATCACAACACAGGAACCGCTGGCACAATCAGAACTCTTTACGTATTTCTGAAGGAGGGACTTCATAGAACAAGGAAGTCATCAGCCCGTTTTTATGACAGTGGAAACAGCGGTATACAGATAAGTAAATTATGTGAAAAATACTGTGTTTTTTTACACGCGAAACATGAACACATGTTATATTACACACTATAAACACAATCAAAGCTTAAAAAAACCACGAAAAACGGGACCTTTAAAAACCCATTGCAAATAAGTGAAATGTAAAATTTAATTAAGTGAAATTTAATTAATCTTAATGTTAACAATTCTTATGAACCCCATTCACATATTACTATATATATTCATACACAATATATTCAATTCTAAAATAAAACATGATTATACACACACATTGACTTTTGCACTGATTTAGTGCAATGGATTTATAAATTTATAATAAACTGCATGTCAAGCATTTCGTCTGTCCTTTCCTAAATGTTCTTGTAGTCTCTGCTATGGTTTGCAGTGCTGCATTAGGATTATGCAGTTGTTCAGAGAAAGAATGCATGGTTTCCCCACTGACACGGAAAGGAGAAAGTTATGTTCAAGTCAGCAGGAGCAATCTAAATAGAACTAAAGATTGTGTGCTAAGTTGATTATGTGTTAATTATATACAGGTGTATCTGCCCTTTTTTTAAAACAAAAACAACACAGAACTTTTATGTTTATTAAAGGTTTATTAAAAATAAGGAGCAAGGAAAAGCTTGCAAAATCCAAGGAGCAGAGACCGTGAGGGTGCAGCATCATTGCATGGAGTCTTCAGGATCTGAATCCCCTTTGTGCTTGTATGGAAAGCAAGATAAAAGGAAACAAAATGGGAAAAATTAAATACAGTAGTAGTATATAATATAGAGTTTTGGTATTTAGTATGATTTCCAATTTAGCCTAGTGTGTGTATATATATATATATATATATATATATATATATATATATATATATATATATATATATATATATATATATATATATATATATATATATATTAATATTATTATTATTATTATTATTATATTTTTTTTTTTTTTTTGCTGCTTTTAAGCATTGTTTTTTTTAATCTCAATTATAAACTTCCCTCTCCCCATCAATCCAAAAATCAGCTGAGCTGACACATAATAGACAACAGAATCACAATACATTCTCAAATATAAATTCTAAAATAAGGATTTTTTTTTCTTTATTTCCAGGTGAAAAAAATACTATAGTAATTTATAGTAAATACCATAGTGTTTTTGAACCATACTATAGTAAAGTACTTGAATTAATTTGTTGTGGTAATTCTATAGTTGCTGTGATAATAGAACAACTATAGTAATATAAACAAATCACATTACCCAATACTGTACTAAGTTTTCTACAACTTTAGGGTATATTATACTACAATATACTGTAGTAAAAAACTAAAGTATACTACAGTATTTATTACAGTTTATCAGTTCACTATACTGCAGTATGCTGTAGCATTCATTAACAACGTGTTGTAAATACTGTAATATATACAGTATACTACAATTCACTATAGTATGGTTCAAAAACACTATACTGTTTATTATAGTATTTTTTCACCTGGGTTGTACAATTAATAAGGAATAAGGATATTCTCATTTTACCACTTTCACCCACCACAAGCCCCAAAGTTATATTTAACTACGTTTAGAAGCCTTTTTCTCTAATTACACAACTATGAATAAGCTGTTTTAATCTATTATCTAATCTACTATCTGATAACATCCCTTGAAACTATTTATTTAGTGAGCAATATCAGCTAGCATGCTTTAATACACAAGTTAATTTGATTCAGATGTACTGATAATATAAAATCTTATAATTTAAACGGCTTACCTTTTAAAAGTAAATCAGAAGCGGTCTGTTCTGCTGTAAGTCTACGGCGCAGCTGCTACTTCCGGGAACTATTGAGAGGCTCCGCGAGCCGCCATTGCTGTAAAAAACCGTTCCATTGGAGTCTATGGAGTTGTCGCAACTCTCTCTATATGGCTCTGGTCCAAACTGGCCGTTCGATGTAGGCGACTTCTGTTAAATAAAATATCTCGCTTGGCATTGAACTTTGAGCTTTAAAATTTTTACAGATTTTATTTATACTCTAACAACAACATTACACACTAACTAAAGTTTGAAACATGGGATCACGAAGAACGGGACCTTTAATGTTCGATCTGTTATTTTGGAATTTAAAAGGTTTTATAGTAGCCTATGTGTGAGTTTTTGGGGTTACCAATGTGCTGAAGAGTAGAGCCTGTAAATAAAATATAAGAATCATGCAACTTGTGTATTGGTAGACCCTAGTACAAATGGTGTCCCCTTCCCAAAGTGCCTTTTAAGGATGCAAAAAATGCCGTTTGGAATTTGCTCAGTGTTTAAATTTTAAAGACGTTGAATGGTGCTGCGCTTCTTATACCCCCTGAAACTTGAAAGTTTTCACTGTAAATTAGTCTTCAATCAACAGTTTAACTCGCTCCTCTCCTCAACAGAAACAGATATAGACCTATGAAAATTATGTTTTTCTTGTCCATTGCTAGATCACGTTTTTAATGATGCTAAATCAATTTATTTTAATAATTCAAATATATGGACTAATTATGATTCTGAAAGAAAACACACCAGCAGTCAGCTGTTGATATAGAAATGAACACAACTTTCACACACATCAGATAAACTGTGCTCTTATTTCAGTGTTGTGTTTATTTCTGCAAACTCTTTGTTTCAGACATTCAGTTGAACAAGTTAAAGAGAGCAAACTGTGCAATAAATGCAGTGTTTTCTATTGTTTAGGCAATGTCAACACCCAGAATAGATGGTGATGAATGGAGACTGACGTTGATGACTTGCAGAGGAGGTGGAGACGTGAAGGAGAACACACACCTCAGTGTGATCAGTGATCATGTGACTGTGAGGAGTGTGATCTTATAGAGGAGATGAAGAGGTGATGATGATCAGTGATCATGTGACTGTGAACACTGAGTGTTGGTGAACATGTGACACACTCTTTTGTGTCCACATTTCTGACTGATAGTGTAAATAATATTTAATGTTTATTGCTGTTACACTTTTTTATTGTATTTCCTTTTATTTCACCTGATCATGTAAATTCATTCACTGATCTCATTAATAATCATCACAGATGATCAGTGGTGTGGAGTTATCGTTCCTCCAATACCCCAAACAAACAAATGGATAGAGTTTCCCAGTGAAAGACTGACCAGTGAAAGAGTGGATATGAGTCATGGACTCGACATCATTAAAAGAGACGAGACGCTTCTCATAATCCACAAACACCCCGACCCTCTGAGGATTCACTGTCAGAGAAAGAGAGACATATGGAGAATCACGAGCACAATACTCCCCATCTCTCAGACCCACAGTCCAGTATCCATCCTTAGAACTCAGATAGCTCACGCTCTTCCTGTTAACAGATTCTCTGGCCACTCCTAAAAACCACTCAGTCTGATTCTTCACCTGAACCTCAAAGTAAAAACTCCCTGAGGAGAATCCGTCCTTCCCAAGAACACCAAGATAATTACTAAACCTGTCTTTTCCATCTTCTTTCTGTCTGTTTCCATCTCTCACTTGTTTCCCATCATCAGACACGATGAGATGTGGATGAGCTGAATCAGCATCCAGAATCACATTCACTGTAGAAAATAACAATCTGCTTTACAGATGAATATAAAATAAAATAAAGACAATTATTTATTTTTATAGGAATCATAGCAACTTTACAACAAGATAAAAAATAAAAATACTGCATTAATTGTAAACTAGATAATAAAGTTTGAAGGTTTTAAGTTTGAACTACTTTTAAAAGCTTTAAGAGGGTGTTCTGGGTGTTGCTAGGCATTTGTCTGGGTGTTGTTATGCAGTTGCTAGGGTATTCTGGGTGGTTGCTAGTATGTTGCTATGCTGTTGTTAGGGCATTCTTGGTGGTTGCTATGTGGTTGCTTGTGTATTCTGCACGGTTGCTATGCAGTTCCTAGGGTTTTCTGGATGGTTTTGCTTCACAGTTGATATGCAGTTGCTAGGGTATTCTGGTTGGTTGCTAGGGTTTTGCTATGTAGTTGCTAGGGTGCTCAGCATGGTTTCTAGGGTGTTGCTGTGTGGTTGCTAGGTTGTTTCTATGCAGTTGCTAGTGTATTCAGGCTGGTTGCTAGGTTGTTGCTATGCAGTTGCTAATGTACTCAGACTGGTTACAAGGGTATTGCCACGTGGTTGGTAGGGTAATCTGAGTTGTTGTTAGGGCATTATTAAGTGATTGCTAGGGTATTTTGGGTGGTTGCTAGCACACTGCCAGATGGTTGCTAGGGTGTTCTGAGTGCTTGCTATAGGGGGCTGCCAGTTGCTAGAGTATTATGGGTGATTGCTAGGGTATTGCTAAGGTGTTCTAGTTGGTTGATGGTGTTCCAAGGTGGTTGTTTGGGTGTTCTGTGCAGTTCATAGGGTGTTGATATGCTGTTACTATAGAGTTTTTGGCATGTTTTAACATATCTCGGTACATTTTGATTTGTTTTTATCATGTTTTAATAATTAGTATTTTAACATGTTTTAACACTCAGCTAATCACTATTAGCAAGTAGCCTTTCACTGCTAGTGTGTGTAACAACTCAATTAAAATGATTCAAATAAATAATGATGTTATAAAACAAACAGTTTTTACTCACCCCTGTGTGTTCTTAAATGTGGGAGAGCTAAAAACAGAAAGAATGAAGTTATAAAGGATTCATAACAGAATTCTTCATATCAATAATGAGATCAATAATTTTAATCATCGCTTGAAGAGCAACAAAATCCAAGAAGACGTTACACAGTTTATATATCTTATAATAAAATATAATGAATTATATTTATGGATGCATAGTGTATTCATTCATTGTTTTGCAAAACAATTAAAAAGTAGTTCATATTTTAATAAAGCAAAAAAATTAACCTTTTGGTATAATAATCTTCAGACTTTGTAAAAGTTGATCACGTTCTAAAGAAAATTCTGAAAAAGATGAGAAAATAACATTTTTATAACTCTGACAAACAAAAAGTTATGATCATTTAGTTGTGTTCATAGGATGTGTTAAAAGTGTACATCTGTGAGTGAATAAATATACATTAGATAAACAACTCGTAACTTGAAGATATACACAAAATTAAATGAATACACACAGTCTGTTAAGTAGATATTTTATGGCTGAAAACAGACTTTAAATGAATAATGAATTAATATCTTAATAAAGAAAGATTAACCATGTTGTATTTGCCTCTTCTCATTCTCAACTCTGTTCTTCTCATTCTCAACTCTGTTCTTCTCATTCTCAACTCTGTTCTTCTCATTCTGCAGTTGTTTGTGTGCTGAAGAAAATTTAGATGAGAAAACATCATCATTAAATATAGACTACATACACTGTAAAAAAAAAAAAAAAAAAAAAAAAAAAATCATAAGAAAGCTGTCAAATGACTGTCAACAATGGCTACCAAACAAAGACCATAATATTAAAGTATCCTGCAAAAACTTTTACAGAAATTTTCATTAAATATTTTACAGGTACAGTCAAACCAAAACTTTTCAGACATTTTTAATATTTTAACTAGTGGGTGCAGGGCACAATAGTACATTTATGTAAGTGAGGATAGCAAAATAAAGTAAACTGTGTCATATTATACCCAAAAAAAATTTCATACAGTGGACTACCAGTAAAATTGATAAAAAAAAAAGTGGAACAAAAAATTATTCAGACACTTTGACCTGGCCATATTTTGCATTTTTTAAAATACAGTGAATTAACTGTATTAATGAATAAAATGTCCAAGGTGTCTGAATAAATCTTGGTTTGACTGTATTTCACTGTAAATTACAAATCTCTTGCAGTTAAACGTTAGCTGTTAATTTCACATTGTTTATTGTAGCCCTGCATAAACTCTTGCAGTGCTGTAATATTTTGAAAAATGTTAAGTCATTATGCAGTTACTATTTTGACAGGATCATTTAGACTCACACAGACATCCAGAACCAGCTTATGAATGTCAACAATGGTGACAATCGACAAAATATTCAATTAAACAGATCAACTCTGAACATCACAAAACAAGCTACTGAAGTCTCACAAACACAAAAAAATTAAGAATATAAATTAATGTATTATTTATTGTCATAAATTAACAACTAATATACTCAGAGATTTGACTCTGGATGAGATCAGTGAATAGGCCACTACATGATTATATTGTTGGGGATAAACAGTTTAGGACCCTTGAAACCAGATATGTTGAATAAAGACCCGGAGTCAAAGTTTAAAAAAATAATAAATTGAAGAAAAATTTAATGAAGAATAGTTTGCAGTTTCATCAGCAGAAGCCAGCTTCAAGTCTCCCAAAGAGTTCGTAGGCCGCTCTGCGTACATTCACATTTCCACAACAATTATACTCTAACAGAGTCCACTAACTACGTCATTACTTCAGGTTGGATGATTCTGATTGGCTAAGAAAAATAGACAAGATTAGAAATTTTCCACACGTGGACAGATAGTAAGAAGCATATCTCCCTTCGTCACGGTGATGACGAGGGGGACCCTAGATTTAGGTACCGGATGTCCTTTTGGGGTCATGGCATGGCGTCTGCTGGTCTCAAGCAGAATGCCAGTTGTCCAGTACAAAGGGACCTGCACAAAACTCTTAGCACACATACACAGATACACATGATTCACAGCTTCTTCAAGGCTGAAGTTGATCTGAGCTCTGCTCTGAGCAGGAAACTTTCCCCAAAACATACTGATAACATGTTCTTTTCTCTCAGTGAGAGGTACAGAGGAAAATAGATCCTTTAACATATATTGTTAAGTCATTCAAATAATTTAACAGAAATATAAATGTTGATTAATAACTTAAAAGATATATATTGAAGCGGCAGTGGATTCCAGAATCCACCCCTTCAATATCATCATCAATAAACGTTAAACATCATTTAATCAGATTTTCTTTTGTGCTTTAGTGAAACAACCATGCTTTATAAACACACAGTTACAGCAGCAGAGAAAACCAATGTTAAAAAGTCTGGGTCAAGAGCACAACTAAACTAACACTGAATTACACTTGCAAAACGTCTCGGTTACGTATGTAACCCTCGTTCCCTGAAGGAGGGAACGGAGACGTACGTCAGTAGTGACCGACGAATTGGGATATCGCTTAGAGAGCCCTATCATCTTCGTGTAAACTAAAACAAGCCAATGGAATTGGCGTGTGATATTTGCATAATGCACACCGCCCCCGTCAGGTGTATATAAATAGGAAGCAGATGCAATCGCACTCTGTTTTTCGCTGAGGAGACAACTGGTGTCCGCACTACAGCGAGGGTACAGAAACTGTGGCGACGGGACGTACGTCTCCGTTCCCTCCTTCAGGGATCGAGGGTTACATACGTAACCGAGACGTTCCCTTTCAGTCGGTCACGTTCGACGTACGTCAGTAGTGACCGACGAATTGGGATCCCAACTAAAGCGCCACAGTTACGAAACCCCTTCCAATGCCCAGCGCAAGCTCAGCCGCCCATAGCACCGGCTGGCGGTGAAGGGGGCGAGCTTACACCGAGAGAGTCTACTGCTGTCTAACCACTACCCACTAAGTAAACTAGACACACTGGGGAAGCGAACCCGTAAGGGACGCTGCGGAGACCACTACCTACCCAATGGGGGAGGAGTTTACGTGGGAATACACACATGGACTGGCCCGGGGGGCAGTACGCATATGGTGTCCCTGGGATGGCTCCACCTGGTAGGGGAAGACTCATCTGACAGGTGACAGCAGAGCTGGCTCTGCTAAGGGAAAGACACGGACTCGGCCCGTAGGGAGTTTTAAACCGTGGAAAATACACATATGGGACCGCTCACGTAGAGGGGTCACGGCATATGGGCCCCAGCCAACAGACAGCGTCAGCGACGGATGTAGGCCTGGCATCAGACACTCCGCAATGTCCGAGCCGAAGGGGGAGGCGGAGGAACTCGACAGGGTTCGCCAAGCGGGGAACACGACTGGAGTGAAAGTATGCACGTATCCGGCCAGTGGCGGGAATGGCATTGCAAGCCGACACTTAGAGTGGGTACAACACGTCTACCGACTAGTGGATGCGAGTACACGTGAGGATACCGGCTCTACACGTAGGCTATAAAACCTAGCGAACGTGTTTGGTGTCGCCCAGCCCGCAGCTCTACAGATATCTGTCAGCGAGGCGCCATGAGCCAGCGCCCAGGAAGAGGCTACCCCTCTGGTGGAGTGGGCTCTCAACCCGAGCGGGCAGGGCACGCCCTGGGATTCGTACGCCAAGGCGATGGCATCCATTATCCAGTGGGCCATCCTCTGCTTGGAGACAGCCTTTCCCTTCTGCTGGCCTCCGTAACAGATGAAGAGCTGATCTGAGGTCCTGAAGCTTCGCGTTCTATCCACGTAAACGCGCAGAGCGCGGACAGGACAGAGCAAAGCTAGGGCTGGGTCTGCCTCCTCCGAGGGCAGCGCTTGCAGGTTCACTACCTGATCTCTGAAGGGAGTGGTAGGAACCTTGGGCACGTATCCAGGCCGGGGTCTCAGGACAATGTGAGAATCACCGGGCCCGAATTCTAGGCACGTTTCGTCGACCGAAAATGCATGCAGATCCCCTACCCTCTTCAGGGAAGCCAATGCAACCAGAAGAACCGTCTTAAGAGACATTAGTTTCAGGTCGACTGATTGCGAAGGTTCAAAGGGATGACCCCGGAGAGCTGTGAGAACCAGGGTCAAATCCCAAGAGGGTATGGAGGAAGGGCGAGGAGGATTCAGTCTCCTGGCCCCCCTCAGGAATCTGATGATCAGATCGTGTTTCCCCAGGGACTTACCCTCAACTGCATGGTGATGTGCGGCAATAGCGGCAACATACACCTTGAGGGTGGAGGGAGACAGCCTTCGCTCCAACCCATCTTGCAGAAAGGAAAGCACGGATCCGACCGAACATGATCGGGGGTCCTCTCGGCGAGAGGCGCACCATTCGACGAACAGGTTCCACTTCAACGCATAGAGATTCCTAGTGGAAGGAGCTCTAGCGAAAGTGATGGTGTCTACGACCGCTTGCGGGAGATCACTCAGAACCTCCGCATCCCGTCCAGGGACCACACGTGGAGGTTCCAGAGATCGGGACGCGGGTGCCACAGGGTGCCCCGTCTCTGAGTCAGGGGGTCCTTCCTCAGAGGAATCGGCCAGGGAGGTGCTGTCGCGAGGAGAATGAGGTCTGAGAACCAGGTCCGAGTGGGCCAGTACGGAGCCACTAACAGAACCTGCTCCCCGTCCTCCCTGACCTTGCACATGAGTTGTGCAAGAAGGCTCACTGGGGGAAACGCATATTTGCGCAGACCCGGGGGCCAGCTGTGTGCCAGGGCATCCGTGCCGAGCGTGCCGCCGGTCAGGGGATAAAACCACTGGCAGAGGGCAGTTTCCGGGGAGGCAAACAGGACTACCTGGGCCTCGCCGAAATGCTGCCAAATCAGCTGGACCGCCTGGGGGTGGAGCCGCCACTCGCCCGCAAGTGGATGCTGCCGTGGCAGCTCGTTGGCTGCACGGTTGAGCACACCTGTGACACGAGTGGCCCGAAGGGACCTCAGATCCTTCTGACTCCACAACAAGAGATGGCGGGCGAGTTGCGACATGCGACGGAAGCGTAGACCACCTTGACGGTTGATGTACGCAACGGCCGCAGTGCTGTGTGAGCGGACTAGAACGCGCTTGCCTGACAACAGCTTCTTGAAGCGGGCCAGCGCAAGACGAACCGCTAGCAACTCGAGGCAATTGATATGCCAATGCAGCTGAGGCCCCGTCCAAAGACCTGTCACTGCATGCCCGTTGTACGTGGCCCCCCATCCCGTGGCAGAGGCATCTGTGGAGACCACAGCGTGCCTGGACACTCGTTCGAGGGGTACTCCGGCCCACAGGAACGAAGGGTCCAACCACCGGACAAGGGTGCGACGGCAGCTCGGTGTCACGGGGACACGGAGCGTGCCGCACTGCCACGCCCATCTCGGGACCCGGCCGCGGAGCCAGTGTTGAAGCGGTCTCATATGAAGCAATCCGAGCGGCGTTACCGCAGCTGCAGATGCCATATGCCCCAGGAGCCTCTGAAAATCTTTCAGTGGAGCCGCTGTCCTGCGCTTGAGCGAGCTCAGGCAGTTCAACACCGACTGGACGCGCGCCTCGGTGAGACGCGCAGTCCGTGCGACCGAGTCTAGCTCGAGACCGAGACAAGAGATCCTCTACCCGGGGGCGAGTTTGCTCTTGTCCCAGTTGACCTGAAGACCCAACCGGCTGGGAGCTACAACCATGTCGGGTAGGACTTTGTACTGACATGCCCGACCCTCGAACGCAGACCGACCTAGGAAGGGTCTGTGTTGAGGCAGAATCGAGACATGAAAGCACGCGTCCTTCAGGTCTATTGCTGCAAACCAATCCTGGGGACGGTCCAGGATTGGCCGTAGCCCACCGCCCTTTTTCGGTACAATGAAGTAGGGGCTGTAGAACCCCGACTTCATATCGGCTGGAGGGACCGGCTTGATTGTATCCTTCGCCAGGAGGACAGCAATCTCCACCCGGAGAACAGGTGCACTGTCCAACGACACCTGAGTGAAGTGGACAGCCCTGAAGACCGGGGGACGCCGGGCGAACTGACTCGCATAGCCGAGTCTGATAGTACGAATGAGCCAACTGGACAGGCTGGGGAGCGCTATCCACGCTTCCAGACACTGAGCCAGCGGGACCAAAGGCACCACAGACGCACCGGGGGTGGGGCAGCAAGGCAGAGAGGGACCCGACTCGGACGGCTTGGGGGCGGCCCGGAGTGGGGTCGGACTCTGCGAGGCAGCAGTGTGCATGGGAGACGGCGCACGGGACGCGGTCTGCACCATCACACTGCCACCTGCTGGCGAATGGGGAGGGAGCTGTCAGCGGCGAGGCGGAGCCTGGCACACTGGCAGACACCCCTTGTTGTGACCTGGAGTTTGAGGAAACTGCTCTTTTTGTGGCAAAGTGGGTACCGCTGGACTCCGGAGAGCCAGCGGCGGTAGATGGACAGCCACCACAAAATCCCCCCCGGCCCTCCTCCGGGGGTGGGAGAGCAGATGGAATACTCTCCCAAAGGGCAGGAACCTTCCGCTCCAGGTCGCCCGTCTCAGGGCCGAGTTTTCCCCGACCGCTTGCCACCTGGCTGGCAGAGACGGGCTGGGCACCACGTCCGCGACCGGCACCCTGCTGTTTGGCTGGTGTAGGCTGCTGCTTTGCCAACTTAGCAGGGGCGGAGGAAGACGCAGGCGGGCGCCCTCGGCGACGAGCGGGCTGAGGCTGAGCCACGGGCGGCTGGGTGGAGGCAGCAGCGGACCGCCGTGGCATGACATGTCTGATAGCCTCAGCCTGCTTCTGTGCAGCGGAGGACTGTTGGGCACAGCTCTCCACCGCGTCACCGAAAAGGCCGACCGGAGACACGGGGGAATCCAGGAACCGATGTTTGTCGGTCTCCCTCATGTCTGCCAAGGTCAGCCAGAGGTGGCGTTGCTGGGCTACCAGAGTAGACATCGCCTGGCCAACAGAACGCGCTGTCACCTTCGTTGCCCGGAGGGCAAGGTCAGTGGCAGCGCGCAGCTCCCCAAGCAGCTGTTGGTCAGGACCTTCCTGGGGCATCTGCGACAGCGCTTTTGCCTGATAGACCTGCAAAAGGGCCATCGCGTGCAGGGCAGAGGCAGCCTGCCCACAGGCACTGTAAGCTTTCTCAGTCAGACCGGCTGAGAATTCACAGGCCTGGGACGGGAGACGCGGCTCACCGCGTCAGCCAGCGGCCGTTGGACACAACTGCGTCGCAACAGACCGCTCGACTGGCGGGATCCTCGCATACCCCCTGGCTAGCCCGCCGTCCAGGGAGGTGAAGGCGGATGAGGGACCAGGCCCTGTACGAGCCCCATGCGGAGCTTGCCAAGACCTGGTCACCTCATCGTGTACTTCCGAGAAGAAAGGCATTGGGGCGGGACGCTGGATTTGACCAGCGCGACCCCCCCCCCCAAGTACCAATCGTCCAACCGAGATGGGCCGGGACAGGGTGGAGGGTTCCACTCAAGCCCGACGCACAAGGCGGCCCGGGAGAGCACAGCTGTGAGCTCGGGATCCGACTCGGGCAACGCTACCGTCCCGGGCGGCAGCGCGTCCGAATCCTCCCCCGAGGACTCAGGCTCACCTTCCGATGCAGCGATCGACATCCGATCCGCCGCCGGCACACCAAAGGTAACGGCTGGACAGTCCGTAGAGGGCCCAGCGGAAACCAACGGTGGCACGATGGGTTGCGGTGCCGATGAGGCGGCAGGGGCCCGAGGAGCGTTTCCGCTCGGCGGGGAAGCCCTGACCGTAATCCTCAGGTCACCCTTCCTATACAGCGCCGTACCGTCATTCCGGTTCCCGGGGCCGGAAAAAACGGTCGTACGCGGCATAGGAGAGGGGACCCCCACTTCCTGAGACTTCAGGAAGGAGAGCCTCGACCTCAGCACCGCGATAGTCATGTTCCCGCAATGGGAACATGAACCATCCACAAAAGCTGCTTCAGCGTGCAGAATGCCCAAACACGAGATGCAATGATTGTGCCCATCAGCAGGGACCAGGGAACGACCGCACCCATTAACGCACAGACGAAATGACATACTGTCAGGGTTCATCTGTAAAGCTCTTTTAGAAGGGGAAGTCAACTCACTCGTGCTGAAGCACCCAGGGAGCGACGCGATGTGTCAGGTACACCACTCCCTGACACACCGAGGAACCGGCCCAAATCGCTACACACGCACACACTCTTTGTGTTGCTGTGAAAACAGCAGTTTTCGAGCTTATAGCTCAGCTCCTCGGAGACTCGCGACCTCGCTGAACGTGCCCTTTCACCAGCACTGAAAGCTCGCTGTATATCCTCTTCTGAGGCAATGTTTTACAATAAAACAAACGAAGAAAGGAATCTTCTGAACAGGACACCAGTGAATGGCTCCGAAGCGAAAGACAGAGTGCGATTGCATCTGCTTCCTATTTATATACACCTGACGGGGGCGGTGCGCATTATGCAAATATCGCACGCCAATTCCATTGGCTTGTTTTAGTTTACACAAAGATGATAGGGCTCTCTAAGCGATATCCCAATTCGTCGGTCACTACTGACGTACGTCGAACATGACCGACTGAAAGGGAACTTTATTATTTTCAATAAAACATCAACATCTAAATTGTGATAAGTGAAGATGCTGAGATCTTGAGAGATCTGTTAGTGTTTAATGTTCTGTTGGTGACAGTCATTTGATAGTTTATTCCTTTTTCTTTTTCTTTTTTTTTTCTTTTTTTTTTTTTTACAATGAAGTTGTTTGATTGTAACAATTTAGGAAATACCTGTAAAATAATGTTTTTCTGTAAAACGTTTAAAAAAAAATTCTGTTTTTGCACTTTTTTAAAAAAAATTAGGATATTTTTCTTTCATTTTGCGTTTTGTTGTTGTTGTTGTTGTTTGTCAGCCATTGCTGACAGCATATGAACTTTTTGTTTGTTTGTTTTTTACTGTCATTTGTCATTAATGGCATAATACTTACACTAACAGCCGAGTTGTTAATTTTACAAATATTGTTTGTAATTCTGCAAGTTTTTTGAGTACAAGGGTTTCGTGTACAATTTAATAAATAGAATAAAATAAAAAAGACTGTAAAAAAATTTTTATTTTCTGTAAAATCAAGAAATTTTATCAGTATTTCCTTCCATAGTGTTTGGGACAAAGACATTTTCCTCAATACGTCTCATCATCAATGAAGATGAGAGCCAATACCTGCGGCAGCCTTAAGGGGCCATTCACACAGAACGCTCAGGAGTGGTTTTAAAAAAAAAAGCAGCGTAGAACGCGAGGGTCTCGAGACGCGCTTTTGAGACGTGAGGCAATAACGACAATAACGGAAATAATAGAAATAGGCAAACAGCAGAATTGACAGATACAAGTTTTGACATGGAAAAAAAGAAAATAAGATAATAATGAGCGCCCCCTCCGCCATGTTGCCGTCATATAAAACAGTTGTCATGCCAACTTGCTACTGTAAACAGAAGCTCGCAACGCTTGCCCCGCCTCTGAGTTCTTCTGATTGGTCCACTGTTTTGGAACTGACATTGATGAGCGGCGCTGCGTGTAAAAGTTGAAATTCTTTTAACTTGACACGGCGTCTTAAAAACGCGGCGCTCATGTGAGAGGCGCTGCAAAAGACGCGAGACGCGAGCGTAACGGTCATGCACGTCCGTCAAGCGCGTGTTTACATAGAAAAACAATGGGAAAGTAGCGCATTGGAATAGAAAAACGCGTTCTGTGTGAACGGCCCCATACATGTCCTACACTGAAAACAGTTTTTAGTTTAAAGGTACAATATGTAAAATGTTTGCAGTAAAATATCCAAAAACCACTAGGCTAGTGTTATATATTTTGTCCAGCTGATTACAAACAATATCTCTAATGTTTTCAACTACTTGTAAATCATGAGAAAATTCCCATTCTAAACAGTGACACGGGGCAGTGCAGTCGCCTGTCAATGACGTCAGTTACCTTTGTTACCGCCCTTACTGACGTAGAAACCACATGACAACAGTGCCGTGGACAAATGCGGAAGTAGTGTCTAGCGTCCAGCAAACCACTAGCTTGCTTCAAGCAGTTCCTTATTTACTTCTTGCACGTTTTATGGTGGATTGTGTTACTTATTTATGGAACATAATTACTGTTTACCATCTGCCGCTGGTTCTGTCGACAAGGACAGCTCCCGTAAACTCATGACCGGAAAAGCGGAAGCGGCGCCAGCGACTGTGTCATAATAAAAGTCCCGCTGCTTGTGAGGCGTGTGTTGATCAATCGCTCCAGCTCCTCGTTCAGCTCCACAACACTCGGTCCTGCTCTGCTTCATACTACAGTAACGTTAATAATCGCATCCATGAACATGAGTTCTTCCAGACTCCAATCCCTATTCTTTTGCACCGTCCGTTGAGATGGAGACCACATGTCCCAAGTTTCCGCTCTAAAACTTGGCGTCATCAAACTACGCCTTTGTTTTGAATAGGCTTCTAGCGACCTCTAGCGGAAAAAAATATCACAAATTGTACCTTTAATGAACTTTTTGAGTTATCATTTAACATTGAAGATAATATTTTAAGTAAATGCATCTTAAGTATAAGTTGAAAATAATATTCTAAGTAAATTCAACTGAACTGAGGCAATGTAAAATGATAACTCAAAAAGTTTATTAAAATTTTTACAGTGTATATAGACTGAGGTCTCTAGTAAACATTATTTTAATTATATTATATTACGTGTGGTGGCAAACCTTGAAACGGGTCCCACTGTATTAAAGTGCAATTTAAAATTTGACCTGTTCCACCTGTCAGCAATGATTGGAGGATGAGAATTTATACAGTTGGACATACAGGCAACTATTTATTCAGCTGGAATTTAAGCAGCATTTTCCTCATAGACATTGTGATTGTGTGTGTGGAGGCTGGGGTTCTCTTGTTATCCAAGAAGTGTTTATCTATTGTTTATGGATTATGCTTTGTTAATTGGGTTCTCTTTGATATTGTGTTCTTATCTTCTTCTTCTTTTTTTCCCCTGTAATCATTCTTCAGGAACTTTACAAACTACTTCCACTGGTCATGCAAGTATCTCACATTTAATGAGGGGCTTTGAAAACAATAAGCTGATGGTTCTTTTCATGGTAAATAATTATTTTCCATAGCTTCATTCTCTGTTTCCGTTTTGTTTTATTCTGTCACTTTCCATTTTACCCATGTATGTGTGATTGTGTGTGTGTGTGTGTGTGTGTGTGTGTGTGTGTGTGTGTGTGTGTGTGTGTGTGTTTAGTTGTGTTTGTGATTTAGTTAATAAAACTTGTGCACAATACATATTTGGTTCTGATTCTCTGCATGCAACAAAGTCAATTTAATGATTCCTGGTCTCGTTACATGCTCTAAATGCTGTACATGCTGTACGCTAACAATTAATCGCCGAACGAATGGGTTAGTTGATTGTGGTATTATTTCTGCTGCATCAAGTTAATTCTATTAACTGATACAAACATTCATAATTAATTATTATTACAAGTTATGATTAAATATTAATATTTCCCTTTAGCTTATTTGCTACAAAAGAGTAAAAAACTATCCCCAGGCTGCCTTATTGTAACGGAAAGGGGAGTCCACTGGAGGCGAGTGTAGTTTAGAACCCATGTGCAGTTTATTGAAAATAACCCAAAATATGAACAGGAACAGAAACATAGATGTGACTTGACTTGACTTGGCTTGGCTTGACTTGACTTGACTTGACTTGACTAGTGCAGACATGAACATGAACAGACCTGACTTGAACAGACTTGACGAAAACACTCACCGACAGCAGGTTACATTTACAATACATGACAAATGAACATGGGGAAGACAATAGGCCTTTTTCACAAGAATCGGAAATCACGTGACGCAGGGTAAAGTTAGTTCCGCTATGCGTCTGCGGCTATTAGATTGATATGCTCTTTTCTCAAATATCGCTTCTTACCTTTTCTGTTTTGTCTGTTTTCCAAGTCGCCGCTTCTTACCTTTTCTGTTTTGTCTGTTTTCCAAGTCGCTTTTGTATAATCTACAAAGAAATTATTTTCTACTGGTTTGTAGCTTGTACGGCCGCTAAGACGCTGCTCGAATTTACCGGCAGGTGGATTTATATCACCAGCTGTCATACAGTAAAGGCTACGGAGCTACTCATTCAGCAATTTCCCCGATCGTATTACGTACGACGAACATTATTTATATAACTTATTCATTAAAAAAAATAACTCCCAATATATACTTTAATGGGGGATATAAAACCGAGATACATAATATTGTCGTGAGTTTAATATGTTTTAAAAATATATAGCATGTAATCTCATATGGCATCATCCCACATTCAAGCATATGTTATAACTAATCCTGATCGATTAAAATTATTAAACTAAGACATAACTAATTTCCAACACCACACTGTACAACTATCATTCTTTGCATTAATGTTGCAACAGCACAATAATACTTCGCATAATACACACTTTAAGATGATGACGACAGGAAAATGAGTGAGAGATGACTGAAGTGTTTATATCCAGAAATATCAGGGTGCGAGCGGTCCTGTTTCATGAATCAGAGGATCAGGCTTGCTTAAGGGAGCTTCCAGCTGATCATTTCCCCAGCACGTCGCTAAAAGCACTCTATACATCCCAATGTGCACACTATCCACCCTAAATAGCACTGAATATTACACATAGACTACTATTTAGGATGGGTAGTATGCACTTTCAGACGCAGGCACTGTCTTTACAGCACATGGAGCACGATATGCACAGCCGCGCCAAACAGGCACGAAGAATATAACCAGTTTAACCGCCATCACTTCAAATTATTTATTAAATTTAGCTCTTAATGAGAGCTCTGTAGTCTCACCAATAATTCACCAAGAACGTTCAAACATTTTCATGACATTTAATTCGTAAAACGACTTTGATTCCCGAGCTGGTCCTGATCGAAGCTATCTATCAGTGTAACCGGAAAAACTTTTACACTGCGTGGATCGTTCCGGAAGCCAAAAACCCGGAAGTGTGAAATTGGCCTATCGCTATAAACATAGACATATAATAAACACTAGACGCCCTATTGGCCGCTTTGGACTGTTGCTGCGATACGTCAACGAGTCCGCCATATTGTGCGGGGCAAGACTGCGCTGTTAACAAACACAAGTAAACGGACGAGCTGCGGTTTTTCTGGATAAAAACAAAAATAACGTTTACATTTATCAACCAATTTCAGTGGTTTATAATGTACGTGGTGTACAAAAAGTTCTAGTTACTTAAGATCTCTATAGTTAGACATATATTTATTTTAATAAAAAATAGTCAAAGCTCAGGCTTTTCATGTATTTGACTGCTTTATTCTTGCATAAGAATTGTGAAAACGCCCATACTAAGATATAATTTAATTTTCACATTAAATTAAATAAAGTTTTCTTATTGTAAAAAAGGGATTTTCTGTCTTTAACACAATTTTAGCTTTTCTTGAACTTAGAATTGACCACCATTGATAAAATGAAACAAAAATCATCAAATACAAATCACACAGGCTGCTTTCTGTATTTTTATAGCACTAAAATGATACAGATAGATACTCCAAAAACATACAACAACAACAAAGATAACTGATGGATCCTTTATGGTAATACATATGATATGGTACATCTACAGTGCAATGCAAAGAAATTGAGAATAGTAAATAGTTTGTTATACACTATAAGAAATAGTTTATGTAGTATATAATATAATAATATAGTCAATAATAAAGTATATAATATTGTCAATAAACAAACAGTATACAACAAATAAAATAGTAATGAATAGAACATTTATAAAATAGTATAAGTACAATAATATAATATAATATATTGATAATAGCATATAGTATAATACTATTATAATAATAGCAATAGAACATGTAGTATCATTTACAGAATATAGACAATAATATAACAGATAACTATAATAGATTGATAATTATAGTATTGGTATAATAATAATCGCAAATACAATGTAATATCAATTGCAGAATAATATAGACAATAATAAAAATAGTAAATTAAATAGTGTCTTGTACAATAATAACATAGTATTGGTATAATAATAACAACAAAAGGCTATATATTTTCCATCAGTCTCTTGGAAATGGTGAGAACAGTCCACTGACAGGCTCTCCTCAGATTTCCTTGAGGCTTGTGTAGCCCTGGTTGCAATGGTTGCAATGGGCTGAAAAAGAAATAAAAATATAAACAAATCACCATTTAATGGCAAACTTTTAAATAATGTAGATGAGTCGGGAAACTTCCCTTCTAGCTACTTCCCACTGTCTCCTCAACTCGTTGTCTTTGTGAAACCTTAAATGTGTGAAAAGCTAGCCCACTAACTAACCTTACAGTAAGGGTTAGATTAAGATTAACAAAATATCAGTCACCTAGCCGTAACGAGTACTTGTCATTAAAGTCGGTTTTAATAAAATAGAGATGCATATTTAAACTTTAGTTTATAAAATAACATAAGCTAAAAATATATTAGAAATCATGTAAACTCACGTCTCAACTTTCACAGTTAACTAGTGACATCGCTAGCTATTTTAGTCTGACTGACTCCGGTGGCCAACTACTATCAATTATATAATGACCAAATACAACCAGAAACAAATGTTCAGTCTTACCTGTGAAAGGTTATTCCCCGAGACCGGTTTTCAATTGTGCAGCGATTTGTACAGCCCCAAGCAGCACACGAAGCAGGCATTTTTCTCAATTCCAGTTATGAGCGTAATGCGAACGTTGCCCCGCACAACATGGCGGCGCCGTTGACGTACGGTCCAGCGGCCAATGGGGCGTCTAGTGTTTATTATATGTCTATGGCTATAAATACAAGAACTGATGGAACACATGACTAGGACAACCAATGGGTAAGTGACACAAGGAACAAGAGAACCAATAACAGAGCAGAACTGAAAACCACATGACCATAAACAAACCAATAAGAACATGACGCAAACAAGCAAAATGAAACAAACTACAAAATAAAAGACATGCAAACCAAAACATGAACACCAAACCAAAACACCCGTGACACTTATTTATTGACATAAAATAACAAGAAAACAAGATCTTTACCTCTGTTTTTATGAGCAAACGCAGCTATCAGTATTCCAGCAATCACAATGAGCACAACTATAACTGAAATCAGGATGACTGATGTTCTCCAAGAATTAAACATATTATCTGCAATACAAAGTAATTAAGCACATTAAATCAAACATATTTTTTTTTTACAGGTGTTTATATAATGTTCAGTCCTGAATGGCACATACACAGTAACATGTTAATACAAAATTATATTATAAACCTAATGCTGCAACCCAGCTAACAAAGTTTTGTTTTAAGAAAATTTTTCAAACATTGAGTTTTGGTTGTGGGAATGTTAAAATATTCAGTTTTCTTGCTGTTAGTGGAAAGCGTTTTTTTATGTTAATATGATGATCCTGAAACATTCTTTCAACCATGGGCGTAGGTTTAGGGGGGGACGCTAGGTACTAGTCCCTATCAATATTTTGAGATGACAAATTTGTCCCCACCAATATTTAGCAAGCTCCTTTGAACTGCTATTTGGATCGATTCTAACGGCCAGGACGACGACAGTACAAGAAACGCCGTAATTTGATTGGCGGCGGGGTATCTGACAGGCTACACGCGCGGGCCGGGACTACTTTTGTGCTTGCACTAGCAGCGAGCGGGTGGTGTGTGTGTGTGTGTGTGTGTGTGTGTGTGTGTGTGTGTGTGTGTGTGTGTGTGCGCGCGCGCGCGCGCCCGCATGTTGACGACGCCGACGGTAAGTTACCAGGGCTGTCTCTGCCACATACAAAGGCCAGAGTAAAAACATTTTAATATTCCGTTTTTTTGCCCCTTTTTGTACTTTGTAGATGCCACCCAAGAAGAAGAAAGGGGACATAAGAAGCTTTTTCATAAAGCAGAGTCAGAGTGTAAGTAGGCAAAATAACTAACGTTAGCTAGCCACACAAATAAACTAGCAGTAGTGACTGCTAAAGTTTCTCTTTTAGCGATTGCAATAGTGTTTTCAGAGAATATTTCTGCATTTACAAATAAATAGATTGATGATAAAGCAGATCAACATGCCTGTTTTAAAGGCAGTCAAATGATTGCATTAAAATGGTTTAAACAAAAAAAAATGTCTGTAGTTTCATGACTGACTTAAATATAAGTTGAAGCATTAATGAACAGAAAAATTCAGCCATAATGACAGAAAGATCATTATGGTATAATAACACTTGAAGATGCTGTATGTAATGTTTAGAGAGATTTAGGAAACATGCTAAGTGCACATAACATGTTTCTCAGAAAAACAATGCTACAGCCAGTTATTCATATTCTGAAATGTACCTTCTGTGTCAGAATGTCTGTTGTTGTTTTGGTCTGTGTGATTCCGGCCACTGCGATTTACCCAATAGTATTTCAACAAAATGGTTTGCCAGTTGGAAGAAAGCACAGCATATTGTAGCCATGGAAGCCAGCAAATGAATTAAGTTATCGTAGATTCTGATCAACCTAAAAATCCTCAGCATCCATCTAAAAAGCTGTATGATACGAGGCATATTAAAATGCAGATAAATCAATTCACCAACTTTGTAAATTGCTCTCATTCCTGTTGCGTGTTCACAATCTGGCAACCTGTGTGAGATTTGAATCACAAGCTGTCAATATTACATACTGCACTTTTAAAAAATCTGTGTGAGATTCTCTAAAAAAGCTACAACATCTTTTGTGTAAAGTTGAGACACTCTAAGATCTAAATTGTAAAAGAATTCAACTGTGAATGAGTTTTGTTTGCTGGCACCCATCATGCACTACAGGATGAAGCATGCCACCATATGCTGATTATTTATGTCAGTGAGTATCTAAATCAGGGGTTCCCAAACTTTTCAGCCCACAACCCCCAAAATAACGATGCCAATGACTTGCGACCCCCACTATCCTCGGTGAAGGTGGTTAAAGTATACAAATGTTGCATGCAGCTGCGCACTATTCTGTTTGCACATTGCAGTGCGTATGCAGTGTGATTTTTTTTCTATGCCCAAGTTAACGGATTAGAGCATTCACACTGCATGTGGTCCGGCAGTGTGTTCTAGGAGCGGTGCGTCTCCAGCAGTGCAGCGATCATTCCCGCACCGAGTCTATTTTTGCTGTGCTGCACTGTGATGAATTAAAGTGACAGTGCATTGTTTGCATTAAAATGTATTAAGGCGAAAATCTAATAATTTAATCATAGATGCATATAATTTAAAGTCTACTTGGTTATAAAGTCAACACATGGATTTTTGCCTCAGGTAAAGCAAGGAAAATTACACCTTACCTGGCATTTAGGAAAAAGGAGACATACTGGTCTCTTCGTGAAGGTAGAAAAACTTCAAAAAAAAAAAAAAGAAAGAAAGAAAGGCTGATAGCTTTTTTTTATTTGCATGGTTTTTATTTTTAATTTAACTACTATTTGTAGTATTTTGTTACAGTTATGGATAAAATATGCTATTTCTAATCGTTACGTTTGATTTTTATGTTTTATTTCCCTACTTTGGAAACCACTGGTCTAAATAAAAGCAGCTTATTAGGCCACTTCATGATACAGATAACCTCATCTGATGTTATTCTGTCTGGGCTTATTCTAATTCAGTAAATGTGTTATCTGAACACACTGTTAAACACAGCCAACTCACCTTTTATCTCGACAGTTTCTTGCACCTCTCCACCCTGACTCCTCACTCTTGGCTGGTTCCTATTCCCAGGATACAGGGGAGTTCTGGTTGTTTAAGCTAAATTCAGAGCCCGGAGCCCTCATTCCCCTCATGCCAAATATACTTATTTTATTTGTTTACTCTATTTGATCATTTTTAAGTGTGAACTCAAAACAACTTCCACAGGTAATCAGACATTATTTTTTTATTCATTTATTTTCAAAGATTTATTTTTGGTGTTTTTGCCTTTTTATTATGATAGGACAGTGAGTAGACAAGAAGCAAAGTGGAAGAGATAAAGGGGGGACGGGATCGGGAAAGGTCCATGAGCTGAAACTTGAACTCTGGTCTCCTAAACTGCCCACAAGGCTATCAGCACAGACGAAATTATATTATTTTCAACTTGACCGCAGTGTTTTATTCTCCATTATTCAATACATTTTGCCTGTACATAAATTAAACTTTATGTTATGTCATCAAGATTTAAAATAATAATTGCATTATTTATTGCATTTTGAAGAAAATGCTCAGCACCCAAGGCTCTATCGCTATTGCTTCAGTGGTGTACAGTATCTTTGGGTGGATTGCTGAGGCAGATCGCCAGCAACAGCCATTTTAGGATGTTTGTGATTTGGTCTTAGTGATTCAGGAGTCTTCTTGACTACTCCTAAATTTTCACAGATTTAGGACCTAGTTTTAGCATAAATGCTTTGCGAAAATTTAGGAGTCATAAATTTAGGACTGACACGCCCATTATTTTTAAGAGCTTCTCCTTTTAGCCTTAAGATGCTCTGTGAATACAGCCCCAGATAACTTTGAACAAATGTTCCAATAATATTACAGGAAGAACTTTGAGAGAACCTTCCCAGAACATTAGCCAAAGTTATGAGAACATTCCCTGTTAGCTGAGATGCTGCTTTTAGCTTTACATAATAAGCTGATAATCATCAATTTTTTTTACTGCATCAAAAATATTGAGAACACTATAAACAAGTACAGTGACAGATGTGTCAGTACTTACTTGAGCTGATAATCAGTGTCTCCAGCATGTGATGCTTCATTTTGACTCTGCAGTGAATCTTGTCGTTACTGTGATATACAACAACGGTGTGTTTCACTCTGAATCCATCTGTGTTTCTGTGTGTCTCTGTAGTTCCTGAACTCAAACTGACTCCTTCACTGTCCAGCCACTCAAGATCAGGTTCAGGGTTCCAACCTTCAGATTCACACTGTAGATGAAGCCCTCCTGAACGATCAAACCCATCTACAGTGATCACTGGAGGACGTCCTACAGCTACAGACCAACAAGAAGAACATTCTGTTGTTAATTTGGCATTTTTGAGTTAGTTTGTTTCATGACAAGAGCATGCTGGTGTCCTCACCTTCAACTCTGACATTAACAGTGGCATCATCAGACCAGGATTTGGACTGAATAAAACACTTATAACGTCCTTCATCAGAGACTCTGACTTTTGAGAGTTTGAGTGATGCGTTTCCTCTCTCTAGTTCTTTATAATTTAGTTCAGTTCTCCTCTTGTAGGACTGAATCTGATCTGTGTTTCTGTCTTCATGATCCACATAGAGATGTACTAGTAAGTCTTTCTGATCAAGTCTAAACCACTCCACTCTCATGTCCACAACACTGATGTTGGGTTTGACTGAACAGGGCAGAATCACATCTTCACCAGCTACAGCAAGAACAGGATCTGCTGGTCCCACTACTTCATACTGCTCTGTTTCAAGAGAAAGAGAGCAGGTCTGAACTACACATCCTAAAGGTTTTTACCCTAATGTTGATCCAGACAAACAGTGCTGTACAAAAGTATAAAGTATTATTCACACTGATGAATAAATTACCTGATCTTGAATCTGTAATTCCACTAACAAACATGAGAGTCAAACAAATGAACTTCATCCCTGAGGAGACACAGATGCTAAAAAGAAAATATGAAGAAAAAAGTAAAAAGAGACAACATTATAGAAAAGTGTGTCAGCATATGCTTTCTGGCCAAAAGTGAGACTCGTTTACAATCGCTTTCTGTTGAAAGAAAACTGGTTAAACTGGGTCAAGACAAAGCAGGAAATACACACCGTGTATCTACAGGTAGTACATATAAATACATACAAAATACATATAAATATGAAAGGGATTAAAGGTTCTTGAATCAGGATTTCATTGTCAAAAATGCACATATAACTATAATCCCAATTAAAAAAAACTTTCATTTATTTACAAGATTAAGTATTACATGCATTAAATCTGTTGAACACATACATGGTCCTCAAGTCACACTCATGCCAGACTTCAGGTAAAGTTTCTGATTCTTCCATGACTTACCTTCAACTCAACATTCACTGTGTTCTCAAGAGTGTCTTAATAAACTGCGCCATATATGAGTTTGTACATTCGAAAAGAGATCATTCCTGTTTTATTTTCACTTTATCGTGTAACCGAATACCTGAACAGATGACACAGTCCCTCCCATCAATCCAGTCGATAAACCTGCTGCAGCAACTTTTGTCACACAGACTGACATTCCTCACTTTAATCTGATTTGAAATATGGCAAATGTTACATAGAATTGAGAGAAAATGTGTGCACAAAAGTGAATGATGACACAGTATGCGCATCCACAAATATACAGATAACTGTGACTCCACTACTGACAATATACCAGAAATAAATTTTAAAAGACATATAAAATATAATTTTATACACATAAATATAAATCACATATAAACTTTTTCTTGAAATAAAAAAAAAATATTATATGATGGCCCTGTCCCAAATGGTACACTTCATGTGCACCTTCGGTCTTGTGGACTTACAATGGCCGCTGCATGCGCGTGTCCGTTAAGTCCACAAGACCATAGGGTATCCCATTCGTCATTTAAGCTTAAAGAAGGGTGCTCGTGTGCTACTATGCTACTATGCACCTTCGATGCGCACTTCTGCTGAGCCCGCAAGACTGTGAGGGTTTAGGGTGCCATTTGGGACAGGGCCAATATAAAGCTCTGGGCCTGGCATCACAATCTTCTGCCGAATTCAACTGCCACAAGTTTTATTTTTGTTCCCAGATCATTTTCCTGAAAGCTAGGATAATGTTCCCTAAAACCATTCTAAAAATGTTTTGTGATGGCATTAGAACATTATCTCCTAACATTCTTATAAAGTTTTTTAGCAGGAAGTTTCCCAGTGTGCACTCATTGACTCCACATACAGCATTCACTTATTCAGCTTCACTTATTACTAACCAGTTTGACTTTATTTTGTCATATATTTACAGAAGTTCTTATTGAGAATTAACAGAGGTTTAGATGTGAATGTTTTATTAAAGCTTTGAAGTCAACATTATGATGATCGTTGTTTGCATTATTTGGGCTCTTGATCCATGACTTTTTATCATTAGTGTTTGTTATGGCAAGAAAAGCAAGAGGAAATGTGATCTGATGATGTTGGCTGCTTGTTGATAATATAGATATGATCATAATTTAGTGGTCTGATTCACTGATCTCATCCAGAAACTAATCTTCTTTTCTTCAAAAGGAAAAGGAAGACAAGGAAATGGTCCTCCAAAATCTCATGGAACAAGTGGAAGATTCCAGAGAGTCCTTTACATTACATTTTTCATGGAAGGAAGACATGGAGTCTTTTTTGTATGAATGCAATGAAAAAAAAGGACTAAAAATAAATTAACCTTGTGTTAAGCTGATAGTTTACTATTTATTATTTCTATTACAATTATACTTCCAAGTTTAAAATTATAATTTTAGTTCTATTTTTGTTGTTATTGAAATATGAGAAGTACATTTTGCACTTTTTATTTAATGTTTATTTTAAATGTTAAAATATAAAGTATATCTGACATTAATTGTCCATTCTCTGTGTTTGTTACAAAATGAAAATAAAATTAAAATTAAAAAATATATATTTCATAAAAGCCAGTCAAATGGAAAAAAAAACAAAACACTATGCAATAAATGTTACATTAGTTAACTACATTGATCAAAAAAATCAATAAATATTCGTAATATGTATTTTTAGTATTTCAGGTATTGTAAATATGTAAATACTGTTAATGTACAGTAAATCTAAATCCAATGCGAAAATAGCTTGTATTACATCTAACAAGAGAAAATGACGCTACAAAACTATAGTTGACATGATTCTTATAAGACCAGAATTGCTCTAAACCACATTGCTTCTATCCGGCCTGAGACATGTGGTAGTAGTATCTTACTACCTGTTTTCCTTTGTTCCAGTTTCCCGCTCCTCGTTTGTTACTATGGTTTCTGATACACAAGTCATCATCTGTTCATCATTTGAGTTCAATCACCCTGTGTATTTAAGTTCCTCCTTTTCGTTCAGTTGTTGCCTGGTATTGTTTGTGTATAGACACACTGTTACGTTGCCTTCTTGCATTTCAGTTAGCTTTGTTTGTTTTATTAAAAAACCTTTTGTTTGTGGAAACCTGTTTAAACCTTCATCTTCATCTGAACCAGATCATGACACTAATAGATTTTTTTATTGCTATTTACTATTTAGCCTACAAAACTCAACGAAGATCACACTTACTGTAACAGTCTTAACAGTTTTTCATTCAAAGCAGATAAAGTAGTTTGCCACAAGTTACATCTATTTGTTTGGTATGCAAACATTTCATTTTCACAGACATTTTCTCTTGGCTTTTCTTGGCAAATGTGCTTCAAAAACACACAATCAGCCAAAGACAAAGTGACGTTGAAAGGTCAAAAGTCAAGAGCCCAACAAAAGCAAACAGTGTTCACCAAAGTGACTTCAAACGAATCCATTATTTCAATAGAACGTCTAAACATCTAAACCTCTGATAATTCTCAGTGAGAACATCTTTAGACATATGACGGATATAAAGTCAAACTAATTAGTAATACCTGAAGCTGTTAATGCAGTTTGTGCACTTGTTTAATCATCCTCTGCTGAGATCCTAAGAGATTTAATGCCTTTTATCTTCAGTCTGTTGTAGTTCTTGTGTCTCCTTTTTTTTCTGTTCTTGTTGTTCACCAGTATCTGGATTCGCTCTGTCAAGTATGCTCAAAGACTATAGAATAACACAAGACGTGTCACTCGTATTGTTTTGAATGGGAGAAAGTGTAACGCGCAATATGGCAGAATAAGTCCCGCCTTCTAAATAAGAGCCAATCGCTGACTGGTAAAGTCTTCGCGTCACTTCAGTGGCCGTTAGAATTACCGGTTTATATAGAAACAGTCAGACGCCTCCGAAGCGCTCCGAAGAGACGCGCATTTAGGTCTGCGCATGCGCATTAGCTTGATCCAGCCTGAAAAATACAGTTTTTTTGTCATGATTCGAGCGTTTAGAAACTAAATTTATGAGTCGGTTGTTGTTAGATTTCATTGGTGATTTCAAATATGAAATTTAATCATAAGGTTGACGAACAGTTTTGGAGAATTTGATGTTTCCCCATTCAAAGAGATAGGGCATGATGCCCAAGATGCCCGAAAGGCGTTTCAAAGATGGCCGCCGAGTGAAATGACTTGTCTTAGGGACTTTGGTATACTATATCAGTAAACTAGTGTAAGGGAATAGTGAATGAGGGTATAGGGTGTGATTTGGAACCCAGAGTGTTGATTCTGAGCACTGATAATTCAGTTATATTTTACTAGGCTACTTCATCAAAAGCAACAAATGTTACTCAGAATGCAGAATATTTTCTATGGTATATTACTGTTTTAATGGAAAATGGAATGTTACTGTTAGAATCTAGCCACAGTGATGGTGGTCAGAGTGGTGTCATACAACTCACGGGGCTTGCGCCTAGGACAGACTGCTGGGGACAGAGCGCATCGTGTTATTGTTGACCAGCTACTGGAGACCACAGATATTCTCTGCCTGCAAGAGACATTTTTAGCCAAACAGGACCTTGATAAACTTAATTCTCTCCACAATGATTTCCATGGAGCAGGAGAGTCCACAACTGATTTAAGCACTAGAATGGTACGTAGTAGAATACCTGGAGGTGTGGCCATTCTGTGGCGTAAGAAATATGACCCAATGATCAGTATTATTAGATTAGAGGTGGACTGGTGTATTGCAATTAAAGTTATGTATGATATGAATGTTTTTATCATTTTAAATGTGTATACCCCATATGATTGTTATAAAAATGAAGATGAATATATGAATAGATTGGCATTTTTAAATTCTTATATTAAGGAATGTACATATGCAAATATATTTGTGATGGGTGATTTAAATGCAGACATCTCTGATGATAAATCTCTCTTTGGTCAGCACTTGATGCAGTTCTGTCATGACAGTAAACTGGTTCTTTTCAGCATGAAATTTTTGCCTGTAGATAGTTATACTTACATCAGTGAAGCATGGCACACAACATCCTGGCTGGATCATGTAATCTGTACATCTGATGCTCATGATAGTTTGGAAACAGTTGAAATTATGTATGGGTTGACTACCACTGATCACTTACCCATCTCTATGACGATAAATGTTGATAACCTACCTGATTGCAGCAGTTTGACAGAAGATGGCGCCAATGGGGTCAAAGTGAATTGGGTAAAACAATCTAAAGAGGATGTCATGTTTTATTGTGGGAGGACAGATGTTCTCTTAAGGGAAGTACAGCTACCCATGGATGCTATTTTATGTTCAAATATTAACTGTGATGATGACACTCACTGTAATGACCTATGTGAAATGTACAATAGTATAGTGAGTGTTATATATGAGGCCAGTAGACCTCTACACACTCACCCTAGAAAGGTTAAGAATACCAAGCCTGGTTGGAGAAAGTATGTAGCTGCCCATCAAGAAGCCGCTAAGACAGCTCATAGAGCCTGGGTTATAGCTGGTAGACCCAGACAGGGGCCAGAATTAGAGCATAAGAAACTTACAAATGCTAGATACAAATATGCAGTGCGTTTTGTTGAGAAGCATGAGCAAGCCTTAAGAGCTCATTCTATGGCTGAAAACTTGCTTGGTAACAATGTCACTGAGTTCTGGAAAGAGGTAAAAGCTACAAATAGGGCCAAAGCAGTACTGCCATGCCACATTGAAGGGGTGTCTGGTGGAGACAATATTGCAGAGCAGTGGAGGCTGCATTACGCAGCTTTATTTAATTGTATTAAAAGTGAACCTTATTGTGTGGGCAAGTTAAAGGAGGAAGTGATTCATTTTACTCCCAGTGAGGTTTATTATGTTATAGAGCAACTAGCTGATAACAAAGCTAGTGGCAAGGATAACATCACTGCGGAGCACCTTAAGTTAGCCAGCCCCAGGGTAGCAGTTCTATTGTCCATCTGCCTCACAGGGCTGATGACACATGGCACACTGCCAGATACCATGTTGACAGTCACATTAGTGCCAGTCATTAAGGATAAGGCAGGTAAAATAGGGAGTTTGGACAACTATAGACCCATCGCTTTAGGTAGCATTTTTTCTAAGGTGTTAGAAAAGTTGCTGCTAGATAGACTGAGTGAGTTCATTTACACTACAGAAAATCAATTTGGTTTTAAGGCCAAGCACAGTACAGATCTATGTATCTATGCCCTGAAAGAAGCTGTTGAATCCTACAGAAGGCAGGGTTCTACAATATTTCTAGGGTTTATTGATGCCTCCAAGGCATTTGACAGGGTAAATCACCATAAGCTTTTTACCAAACTTAAGCTTAGGGGTGTGCCTGGATGCATCATACGTATCCTGGTTTATTGGTATGCCAAACAACATATGCAAGTTAAATGGGGAAACAGTCTATCCTCACCTTTCAGTGTAGGCAATGGAGTACGGCAGGGGGGACTTTTGTCTCCAGCCCTGTTCAACCTATACATGGACAGCCTGTCGAAACAGTTGGGGAAGTGTAAGACAGGTTGTCTGATAGGGAACACTCTGTTAAACCATCTTATGTATGCAGATGATTTGGCTATTATGTCCCCCAGCTCTGTTGGGTTCCAGCAGCTGTTAGATATATGCTCTGAGTATGGGGTTGAGTTTGATGTAAAGTACAATGCAAAAAAGAGTGTTGTATTGATATGTAGGACCAAGGAGGATCAGAAGCTGCATTTTCCAATGTTTTACCTGTCAGGGCAATCCCTCTGTGTATCTCACTGTACAAAATATCTTGGGCATATTATCACTGACAGGTTGGAAGATGATGCAGATATGTATAGGCAGAGATGAATGTTGTATGTTCAAGCAAACATGTTAGTCCGGAAATTCCATCACTGCTCTGATGATGTGAAAGTGAGATTGTTTCGTGCATACTGCACCCCTATGTATGCAGCCCCATTGTGGGTCAACTACAAAAAGGAGACCATGCGCAAACTTCAGGTAGCATATAATGAGTGTCTGAGGATACTGCTAAAAAAGCCCAGGAGTAGCAGTGCAAGTAAGCTTTTTTGTGACTCAGGGCTAAGCACTTTACAGGCTCTCTTGAGGAACCTAATGTTTAAGTTCATGTCTCGACTTGATGAGTCTAAAAACTGTATTATAATGATGCTCACAAGCCCTAGGTGCAGCTCGGTTAGATATCAATCATATTTGTGGAAACATTGGTATGGGTGCCTGTTAAGACTCTCATGAATCAATATATGTTTTTATGTGTGTATGTATCTATTCCTTCTGTTATGTTGTTGGTCTTGTTGTTGGGTCTAGAGCCTGTAATAAAGTTTATACATAATCTGGACTTTTTTTACACCAGTTTTGCAATGCATTATGCATGAGTTTATGGTCACAGGGACAGTGTTGTTAACTAACTAAAACTATTCAAAATGTTTTTGTTAATTGAAGTAATGCTAAAATAAAATAAAAACATCAAATGATCATTAGAAATGTTGCCTTGGCAACTAACGGAAATAAAGTAAGTTGAAGTAATAAAATTACTACAACTGAAATAAAAATAAATTAAATATAAATATAAATAGCATTTTAAAATAAAAGATACTAAAAATGTAAAAATGAATGCTAATTCAAATTATTAAAGGGTTAGTTCATCCAAAATGAAAATACTGTCATGTATTATTCACCCTCATGTTGTTCCACACCTGTAAAACCTTCGTTCATCTTCAGAACACAAATTAAGATATTTTAGTTGAAATCCGATGGCTCCGTGAGGCCTCCATAGGGAGCAATGACATTTCCTCTCTCAAGATCCATAAAGGTACTAAAAACATATTTAAATCAGTTCATGTGAGTACAGTGGTTCAATATTAATATTATTAAGAGACTTTTTTTTTTTTTTGGAAAAGAGCTGCATAATTTCTTGAAAATGTCTTGCTTAAGGTTAGTATTACAATAAATCATGAATGTAAAAAACTGTCCACTTGTGAATTTTAACTGACAATAACTTTTGGACAAAGACACTAAACTAGCTGTTCACTAGTAGGGGAAACCTACTGCTACTGAAAACATTTGTAGTCCTCCGGAATTAAACAAAACAAAACAAAACAAAAAAAATAGCATGATGCAGGCATACATCTCATCGTGACTTTTCCTGTGGTTGCTTGAGCAGATGTGCTCGCTGTGAGAAGTTCTCTAGGCTCCTGGATTCTCTCCTGACTTTGGCTTCGGGTCTCCGTTTTGAAGAGGAGAGCGAAGCACAGTAGGTATTCCAGGAATGAACGGAGCAGATTTTTCCTTCTCCCAGCTCCATCCACAGCCAAATCATCTCACACCACCTGACTCCAAAAATATTACTCATACAGACACTGCTGTCTGTGCAAACTCCATGAAACTGTGCTCCCTTTGCCATGTTTGGAGGTTTACTGATGCTCGTTTTTAAACAGAGCCCTGTATGTTTGCAGAAGAAATGTGTGCATTGCCCTCATCAGTCTAACTAATTTGTGATATATATGCGCCCTATTATGTTATTTTAAAAGTTACTCATTTTGTTTTGGAGGTCTCCTACAACAGGTTTACATGCATCCAAGGTCAAAAAATACTTAAATTTTCTCATAATATACATTGCAGCATCAGCTCTTTTCTCACAGTGTCTGAAACAGTTTGACAAATTATTTGCTCTCTACAAACCCCTCCTTTCTGTGAGCATACTCTGCTCTGATTGGTCAGATGGCCCAGTGCCAGATCTTCCTCAGCACTCGCATACACAGTGATATGAACAGTACCAATAGCGTCTGCTTTATCGTGTCAATTCGAGCAAGAGTCATGCATCATCCTTTGGAAGTGCATGCAAAGTAGATTTGTATTTGCAGTGAAGAAAACAGCGTCTTCTCAAAATGTTGACAACACGAACCAAACTCTTGAAGTCCCAGCTACAACTACAGTGTTTGAGGGTCAAAGTAGACGTTGTTCGCTGGCAGCCAACGAAGACCATATGCTGGCATTATGCACATTTTTACAAACCTATGTAGGTTCATGCAGGAAATAAGGCTGAAATTACTGACAACTTGTTTCGGCACTCCATTTTTCATGCACTTTGATCTTACAAACTTTGCAGACCTTTTACATCCACAAATGGCTATATTACATGAAAGGAAATAGCATAAAAGGGGCACTATAAAGATTCCCTGATAACTAGTTAATGTTGTGAAGGTTTTGAAGCATCACTATTACTATTGCTCATACTTTAAGTTAGAGATCTGAACTGGACGAGAGACTTTGGGGCTCTTATGCAAACTTTATACTGCAAATCATCTATGAAAAATAGTGGATGATATGAACTATAGTCTATATAATATATGTATCACTCCTCAGTGTATTATTCTCTCTCTTGACATTTTGCCTCTCAGTACAAATTGATAATCACTTAGACAGAATAACTGCAAGTCTGGTATTTTTGTGGAAATCTATGATTTTTCCTTCATTGTTATGTTATAAATGAAATCCACCTGTTAAATTTGGCTGTGGGTTAAAACCGTGTGCCAATCTGAACACGTCAACCAAGATTCTATGGTGCAGGCTGTAAATTTATAAAAACATATGCATAACCTCAGTTCTGCAGTTGCTTATTTAGAAGTATATCATTGGGAAAGTTTTTTGACAATAAATTAGACTCTCTAATAATCCAGACAATACAAATTTAAACACCAAATTCAATATATCTGACTGTAAAGGTGTCTAAAGTTTATTTCTCTTGCTACTGTTTGCTTTCTGGCATTAATAAGGATTTCCACAAAAATTTATTGTTTGTTCCTCTACTTTTTTTCCAGAGGCTTGCCACATTCCCCTTCACCAGAAATATTCTCTAATTGGAGATACATTGAAGAGACTGTTTCCTTATGATGTGATGCACACCGCACAATCACATGTTCAGATAATAAAACCACCGGCCACATCACGTGAGATATAGAGTGAAAAACACATTGTCTAATGCTACTTGAAACTTCATCATCACCGCTAATATGAATCAATGACTCAAGCTGAAAAGCTGATGAAATCAGGTCACAATCTTTGTTTGTCATAATTTTTCTCCTAAGAGATGTGGCAGGCATTTATTTATTTATATATTTTTGTCATTTAATAGGCAATGATTATGTTTTTTTTTATCAATGGCTGATTCTTAATGCCAAGGACAATAACTATAATGATACAGTAATAAAAATCGTTCTGAATATAAATGAATAGCAGAGTCCACACCACAACTATATCGATAACAGCACAGAGAAACATAATAGTTGGAATCACTTTCAGAACGATTTTTAACAGCTGATAAACAATAAAAACATCAACAGCCAATCAGAATCCATCCTGCTTTAAAGAAATTGAGCATTTAATGCAGCAGACTACAAACTGCAACGCGCTCTTAGAATAATCAGAACGATGGTCCGCTGGTGTGGACGCTAATATAGTTAACTTTATAGTTATTGTTCTTGGTGTGAACGGCCTATAAACAGAACAGTTATTTTTAATCAGATAATAAATAAATAAAAATAATAAATTGCTACATTATTTCAACCCTGTCACAGTAAGTTTAGAATTTAGCCTCATTCTTTGTGCCTTGCAATAAATCACTATTGTAATTGGGGAAGAAAAAAAAAAAAAAACTTAATAGCCCATGACATTTCTTTTCAAAACATGTGTTTTCCACTCCAGAAATGTACAGTCAGTATTCTTGTACACTGTGCCAAGAACAATAGTTTTTCTATAACAAAACTGATAAAAGTTGAGCTTGACAAGGCCAATGCAAGTATAAACAATGAAGTGTTGTTAAAGACTTACTTCTGTTTGAACCATGTGGTCATTTTAATTATGTCACGCCTTAAATATGATGCTAGAAAGATAGAAAGACGTTCTTTTTACATGGGAAATATTATACAATATAAAAGGGTTGAGCAGAAAGTTAGGATCAAAGACAAAAAAAAGTTTTAAAGGGGATATATAATGCAAATCTGACTTTTCCCATGTTTAAGTGCTAAAATTGGGTGCATCTACCAACCCAGAAAACGTGAAAAATTACAATCCATTAACTTTGTTTTGGCAAGCCTTTCTCTGCAAGCATGTTAAAAAACAAGTCGCTCAGATTTCGCTTCCCTAGTGACGTAGGAAGAGGATCTTATTATAATATTACCACCTCTTAATCTGTACATTTCCACCCATGGCACCGTCATTTTGTTTTCGCAAACAAAAACGGTGTACCAGTTCTAAAGCCATGGCAAAATTTTGAGAAAAGCATGTTAACTGTTCTGTCGCTGGCTGCACAGATGAGCACACAACACTATTTAGAGTCTCGTTAGCTTGGATAGCCTGCAAGTTCACCCTGGCAAGCTCGATTGCTAAAAAAGGAGCGTTTCTGTACAAGCGATATTTTTGAAAAATTATTAGACCATTCACAGCATTTGATAGCAATCATAAACGTTAGTCGGGTGTGTATGGCTCTGTTTGACAAACAGGTACACTATGTTTAGTGGGCATCCATACAGGTTTTGCACACAAGATTAACATGATGACACATGCTAGTCGATGAGTTGAATCAACTCCACACTGTAAGAAATGATTCTGTGGTCATGTAGATTTGAATTAATGTTTTTGGTTAAAATGTATTCAATATAATTGTGTTTATAATTTTGAGGCAAATATTTAATTAAATTTCAAATAAAAATGGTTGGAATAAAATCTACCCATTGTAGTTAAATAAAACATAAGCATTATATTTACCTAATCCCAAATGGAGAGAATATTGAGTGAATTCAAATTAATGTAATCAGGCAATTTTTAATTGAAAAGCACTTCCTGTCAAAGTGCGCCTTTTTTATGCAGCAGGCCTACAAGACATTTGAAGAGAGTAACATTAGGCTACAGACAGTGAATGTTCGTTGTCTTCTATATTGCTCATCTTGCAAAATTTAACGGGTTGACTTTAGGTAAGAAAACACCTGCCTCATTTAGTTCGGTTGAATCGTACCAGAGTTCGTTTCCCCCTTTGGTGCGGTTCGTTTGGGCAGGTGTGAAAGCAGCAATCGCACTCGGGTGCGCACCAAAAGCGGACCAAACAAGCGTACCGAGACCTGCTTGAAGAGGTGGTCTCGGTACGCTTTCAAACGAACTCTGGAGCGGTTCGCTTGAGATGTGAAAGCAATCCGACCCAGTTAACGGACCAACGAACCATATGATATCATTTTCATAACGGAAAATGTGATATAAAAAGCAGTTAATGTCTGATTCTGTGAGTGAGCACATTATTTACCATATCTGAAAACCAACGAGCGCCTCTGTTGTGTAATTACACTTCTCCGTGCGAGAATGCTGTCCCGACGAAGTCTCAATTCCCGCTCTGCTTCATTATAAAATTCAAATGGTCTCTCTCGACAGACACACGGACAACAGGTCGCCTACTAGACAGCGCTGGGAAATCCAGAGACGGAGAGAAAGAGAAAGAGCGCGCGTTTGAATTTGCCGCAGCAAATATGAATGGAGTATATAATTTAACAGCGGGAGACGGCCACATTTATAAAGTGTTTGTGTGTGTCTCGACAGTTACAAATAAAGCCAAAATAAGCTCATGGAGCTAGCTTGTCAATCATTATTTTGATGGATGACGCAGCGGAAACTCTGACCAATGAGAGGACAGTATTACTCGCATGTGACTTGGCTCAACGCATTTTGGTACGCTTTGAAATGTTGCTATGTGAAAGCAAACCGAACCAAGAAGAAAATGCAACATTGTAACAAATTTAGTCCCTGTTTCGGAACAAAACAAGCGATCCATAGGTGTGAAAACACCCTTATTTTGTTATCACTGGGCTAGTAAGAAGAACGCATGCATTCTGTGTGCCACCAATCAAAATTCATCCATGGCTCCCATCATGCATTGCTGCATGAATAAATTATGAGCTGAATTGTCTTAGTAATTTCCTTTATTCTCATATTTTAATTTGTTCTGTTTATGCGACTTTTTAGTAGCTTGTTTTCTAATGTTCAGGGTTGATCTGTTGATCAGAATATGTTGCTTGTCACCGTCGTTGAGATTCACAGGCTGATTCTTGATGTCGCTTCAGTGTTCATGTAACACTCGTATTTTAATACTTTAACACTCTTGAGTATGGTCCCACATGTACTCCCAGGAGAGTTAATTTAACACTGCAGTTTTTGCTGTGTAAAGCACAAAAGTGAATTGTTAATAAAATTCTAATTTGAGTAGAATGTAGAATTACATTAATTTTTATTAGTACTATTTACACATTAGGGAGTTTATCTTTTTCAAATCAACTCAATATTTTTGTTTAGGTTCTAATTAATTCTGTACTGTTTTCTATTCAAATCTACTAATATTAAATGGATAACTATTAAGGGTCTCATTTAATTAATATTTACTCAATACCAAACCTTGTGAAATTTAATTAATAATATTGCTTGTAATCTGTTGCCTCATTTTTATTGAGTAGATATGGTGTATTTTTTCTTACAGTGCACAGCAACTACATAAATGTATCCACTAACCATTCAGAAATGTCCAGTTTCATTCTAAAAGTTGTAACTTCTTCCTGAGTCTCTCCATCAGTGTCGACTCCGGTTTGAACAATGTAAGGCTGAACACCGTTACTGACAATCCTCATTTTGGCTGCGTGAGATTCTCCAGTTTTGTTGTTGTTGAGCAACCGAAGCGTGAGCTGTTAAAGCTCCGCCCTCTTCTGGAAAGCAGCCAGGCTCAGCAGCTCATTTGCATTTAAAGGGACACACAAAAAATTGTGTGTTTTTGCTCACACCCAAATAGGAGCAAATTTGTCAAGCTATAATAAATGATCTGTGGGGTATTTTGAGCTGAAACTTCACAGACACATTCTGGAGACATCAGAGACTTATATTACATGTTGTAAAAGAGGGCATAATAGGTCCCCTTTAATTTCAGGTATAATTGAAGTTTTTTATTCTATTAAACTTCTGCAAATTTAAAATGTGTATAGCCCATTTTTTACATATTCATATTTCCTTTGCACTTGAAAAAATAAAGGTTCCAAAAGGGGATTTTCATAGTGATGCAACAGAAAAAAACTTTTAACGAACAGTTCTTAAAAAAGGACCAATATTTTTTATTAGTGAAGTACAATTTAAAAATCTAAAGAAATTTAGAAAGTTTTCTCACTATAATAAAAACTTTTGTCGATTCATTCACTGCTCGATTCATATGGATTCGTTTTACAATCTCTTTATGAAATTTTTGAAGTGTCAAATAAGCTGCCACTAGAGGGACAGAAACTTCTCAGATTTCTTTAAAAAAATCTTAGTTTGTGTTTCGAAGATGAGTGAAAGTCTCACGGGTTTGGAACAACATGGCGGTGATTTTTTTTTGTCAGTTTTAGGTGAACAAACGATTTAAGAGTGAATGACTGGCACAACTGCGGCTCAGTATAACAAGAGAATGGCACAAGAGAGCGAAAAATCTTTGAAAAACAAAGAGAGTGGGCCAGATTTTTCATTCTGGCACTCGGGGCTCAGTGTGGTGTCATTTTTTCCATAAGTCCACGCTGGCCTGTTCTGCAGAGCTCTGCTGGCCGGGCCTGTGCGTTGGATCAGAGCTCGTGGCTGTTGATTAGTCCAGGACCTGAGCCCAGATTCAGGATCCAGAGCTTGAGCTGGGACATAAACCTGCCTTCTGGTTTTACCTAATCAATTCTTCTTATTATTATTATTATTTGGGCAGTATCCTGCTCTTGCTGGACAACCAATTTGAAAGGTTGTTTCAAGCATTTACAGATATCAGGCATTTTAATATTTTAAGCAGTCAAAAAAAAAAAAAAAAAAGGTGGTCTCCCTTAAAATGGAATAAACATAAATCTTGTGCTTCCTTCCTATTCCCATTTGTGCTTCCTCTGTGGCTTTATTGTCAGACTGTTTCATGTTGAAATGCATCCGTGAGCTGGACTGATGCTTTTTGCCCAGACAGGTTGAGACCTGCGGGAGGAATATATAACCAGAATGTCCACAAAGTTGCATAAGTCCATAACATTTGAAAGTCAATCTCATAAAAACATGCCCAGATTATATTTCACCCCAACAATATAAAGAAAAACTAAAGAAAATACATTTTGCATACAGAAAATGAAGCATAAAGCCTGGACTTCCATCTATCCATCCATTGTTCACCTATCTATCTATCTATCTATCCATCTGTCTGTCCACTGGTGTCAAAAGTATTCACATTCATTACTCAAGTAGAAGTATAGATACTAGGGTTTAAAAATACTTCTGTAGAAGTTAAAGTATCAACACAAGCTTTTTACTCAAGCAAAAAGTGTAAAAGTACTGGCTTCAAAACTACTTAAAGTATAAAAGTAAAAGTAATGTAGGGGAAAAAATGCCATTAAGGAAAAAAGCTTAGGCCGCGCCACAGGGACCTATTGTGTACTCCACCTCCTCAAAAAAACATTTTTCTAAAGGCTATAATGACTAGACTGGGTAAACCCAGCCTGATCTGCCGGCGATTTGATTTCGCTCGGCAACTCAGTGTGGAAACCCGTACATTCATTTCTACTGCTTCTGTTACACTTTTGCGGGAACCAATCACAGACTGGCTTATCCACCTTGCTCGCTATTGGCGGATATAACATGATGACGATAGAGAAGCGACGGCAAGCACAACCGTCAATCCAATTCCTTTTAACCTCTCGACGATGCTGAATGACTTCTTTAGTTTAGCAAGCAAATTGCTTTTTTTACTTGTGCAGTAGAAAATACATAGCAAACTCCCCAGACCAATGTTCAATTTTAAATTGAGCTTGGTCTGATGATAGCCAGACAACATAATGACTATAATGTTATATTAAAATGTTAATGTTGAAAAATTTGGGATGTACTTGGCTACCCGTTTCAGCTGCACATATGCCCATTGAAAATGAACGCATTTTAGTATAATGCAAATACATTGAAGAACCATATATGTGTACTACTGAGCATTAACGTGTTTTGTGGAGCGGAAGATATGATGGCTAGTTGCCTATAAGTATTGTAATGGTGCAAAAAGTCAAACTTCAGAGGCATTAAAGGTGCCCTAGAACTTTTTTTTAAAAGATGTAATGTAAGTCTAAGGTGTCCCCTGAATGTGTCTGTGAAGTTTCAGTTCAAAATACCCCATAGATTTTTTTAATTCATTTTTTTAACTGCCTATTTTGAGGCATCATTATAAATGAGCCAATTCAGGGCTACTGGCCCTTTAATTGCTCGTGCTCTCCGCCCACAGAGCTCGCGCTTGCCTTAAACAACATAAAAAAAGTTCAAACAGCTAATATAACCCTCAAAACCCTGCTGAAAAAAACAATAGAAACCATTACAGAAAATGTAATGGTTTTAAAGGGAACTGTATTGGTTTTAATGGAAACTGTAATGGTCCTAGTGGGTCTGTATGGGTAATTTGCTTTTTTCTATTGGTGGCATGTTTTGCCTATTTGCCTGTATTGGTTTTAATGGAAAATGTAATGGTCCAAGTGGGTTTCTGTTGGTAATTTTCTTTCTTCTACTGGTAGCATATTTTGCCTATTGGATACCATTAAGGACCAATAGAACATCTTTGTCAACCTACACGTTGGTATCTACTGGACACCAGTACGAACCATTAGAACTCCAATAAATTTAGTGGTTTCTTTAGTTTGATTTAATGATGTACACATACGACAGGAGTGTGTGTGTGGCCTGGTAAACCCTACATTGTGGGGATAAAATGTCCCCACAAAGATGGCAATATCTGAAATCCTTGTCCGTGTGGGGACATTTTTTGACCCCTTGAGGAAAACAGCTTATAAATCATACTAAGTGATGTTTTTTAAAAATTTAAAATGTAGAATGTTCTGTGATGGGTAGGTTTAGGGGTAGGGTTAGTGTAGGGGGATAGAATATACAATTTTTACAGTATAAAAACCATTATGTCATTTTAAATTGTCATAATATTTCACAATATTACTGTATTTTTTATTTTATTGTTTTTATCAAATAAATGCAGCCTTGGTGAGCAGAAGAGGCTTCTTTTAAAAACATTAAAAAATCTTACTGGCCCCAAACTTTTGAACGGTAGTGTATATACAGCTATGGAAAAAATTAAGAGACCACTCCAAGTTCAGAAATCAATGTTAAGTGGTCTCTTAATTTTTTCCATAGCTGTATATATATATATATATATATATATATTATAATACACACACACACACACACACACACACACACACACACACACACAATATTAATATATTATTTTTCTGAAATGGCAATAAATAAATAAATAAATATAAATTATTAGCGATATGACATCACGTGATTAATTCTAACCAATGAGACTGCTGGAACAGCATCAATGAACTGTCATTCCGGAATCGACTGGCACAGCAAACAGGTAACTTAAGCTTTTTATATTTCTATAGTCATTTCTGAGTTTTCTATTAAATTTAGTGTAACAGGTCGAAATGGTAATGAATTTATTGGAATTAAATTACACCCGCTTTAGTGGTTTATCTGATGAGTAACTTATATTATTTAGCTTGCTGCGTTTAAATGTTATAACGGTTATAACGGTCGACTAGCCGCTCAGACAATTCATTTTCTGGTAATCTGAGGTAATATACTTTAAAAACCGCATTAATTCATTACCGTGAGTTGTTTTACATCCATTTCGGTGTTCATTTGATTTATTATTGTTTTTCCGTTGCTATTTTACGCGATGACTCGACCGAGCTAGCCATGATGGCCGGGCTGAGTCAGTTGTGTCTTTGTATTAAAGTTTTAAACAGCGACGTAAATACAATAACTAAGCTGCACACCCTTATTAAATCTCGTTACATAAGCTACGGCCATATTACTATCATGTTATCGTGACCTAAAAATAACAGATTTTGAGCTGGCGCGTGCACGCGCGGGGACAGAGAGAGAGAGAGAGGACTCATTGGCCTATATTCACTCGAAAAGATAACTGTCAAATTAAATCAACCATCTGTAATATTTAATTAATTATGAAAAGATATAACTGAAGTAAAACATTTAGGCCATGAAATAAATCACTAAAATGTTAATGTAATAATTTAGCTTGAATGTGTACATTTAATCAGCACGTTCATCCATACAGAGCAATATTTGACTAATATATTTTTGTTTATTTTTCTCCCTCTTCCTTGTGTGTAATCAGATCACTGGTTCTGCTCTTTAAGTACTGTTTGACTCAGTCACACATTCTCAGTTTTTGCATTGTAGATTTGTCATGCACATTTACAAAAACTTTCTTTGCATCATATAACTGTATTTTCATGAAGATTTTGCTTATATTATCTGTTAATATTTCGGGTGTAATTTTTTAAAAATGAGATGATCCTCACTTAAATGGCAAATACTGTATTTTTCAGTACAGTGGTGTCATATGTACATTCTCAGATGTTATTATACATATTAATTTTTAAACTGGCTTTATACCATTAAATGTTGTTTGTCCTCTCTCTTTTCAGTATTTATTGCCATCTAGTCCTGTTTGCAGAATTAACTGTGGCTCCAGCCGTTAAGCAGACCTGACCCAGTTGATGAAGGTCTTCAGGATCACCAGAAACTACAGGCAGGTGTGTGAGAAAGTTGGAGCTACATACTGCAGGACGTTGGTCCTCCATGACCAGGACTGGACACCACTGTTGTAAGTGATCGATCTAGCAGTCAATCTGGATCTCTGAAAGTCATGTTTAGAACATATCGTAGGGGATCTTCGCTCTGGCTCTCGAGAACCACTGTCCTGCAGACTTTAACACCAAACCTGGTCCAATATACCTGGGGCCATATTCACAAAATGTTTTATCTTACAACTAAAAGTTCTCCTAAATAGCAGTAAAAATTCTTAGGTAAGAGTTTTCACTTCAAGGATTAGTCCACTTTTAAATAAACTTTTCCTGATAACTTACTCACCCCCATGTCATCCAAGATGTCCATGTTTTTCATTCTTCAGTCGAAAAGAAATTAAGGTTTTTGATGAAAACATTCCAGGATTTTTTTCCATATAGTAGACTTCAATGGACACCAAACAGTTGAAGGTCAATATTAGTTTCATTGTAGCTTCAAATTGTTCTACACGATCCCATACAAAAAAATAATGGTCTTATCTAGAGAAACCATCACTCATTTTCTAAAAAAAAAAAAAAAAAAAATTATACATTTTAACCATAAATGCTCATCTTGAAGTAGCCCTGCGTTCCATTCGGAAGGGCTCATCCCATGCCCTAATTCCTTTCAGATGGTTTCCCCTTCGGAGTGAGAGCTTTAAAGGGATGAAGGGTGTAGGGGTAAAAAAACCCTCTTTTTTTGGAACGCACTTCTGCGTCATCTTAACGAGACAATCAAGGAGGAGTAGATTGTGCAAGCGGCGCCCTTTGTTTAACGTTAGTTTATTTATTTAGGTTTATTACACCATATTGTATATTGTGTCTATGTATTTGAAACATTTGAATGGACTGATAAAGGGAGATGTAAAGTATTTTTGTTGAAGTATTCTGTCGTTTTGACCATAATAATTTACTAAATCTAACTCGTATAAATATTACAATAGTACAGAAAAATACTACACATACATTTATAGGTAAAATCGAACTCCTAACCTTCTGTACCCATTCTGTGATGTCAAACAACTTTCCTGTGCAAAGGATCATGGGGGCCCGAAGTGTCCATCAGTTGTACCCTTCGAAATCCTTCATTTCGAAGGGCCCTTTGAAGTGGCCGGTTTTGAGCACTTTGGTTTGGAACGACCCTTCAATATGGCGGCCATGATTGTTTTCACTCCGAAGTGCCCTCCGGAGGGCATATATATCCCGTTTGGAACCCACTGTAGCTCTCTTCTTCTTCTTCTTCTTCTCTATTTGAATTCCAGCAGTGTAGACACTGCTAAGTGTATTACTGCCCTCCTCAGGTCAAAGTTTGAACTAAATTGTCATATACAATATGCTAGTTCAATAGTATATAACAATTAGTTCAAACTTTGGCCTGTGGAGGGCAGTAATACACTTAACAGTGTCTACACTGCTGGAATTCAAATAGAGAAGAAGAAGAGAGCTAGTTCAAGATGAGCATTTATGGTTAAAACATATATAATTTTTAATTTTATTTAGAAAATGAGTGATGGTTTCTCTAGATAAGACCCTTATTTCTCATCTGGGATCATGTAGAACGCTTTGAAGCTGCACTGAAACTGTAATTTTGACCTTGAACCGTTTGGGCTCCATTGAAGTCCACTATATGGAGAAAAATCCTGGAATGTTTTCATCAAAAACCTTAATTTCTTTTCGCCTGAAGAAAGAAAGACATGAACATCTTGGATGACATGGGGGTGAGTAAATTATCAGTAAAAAAGTTTATTTAAAAGTGAACTAATCCTTTAAAACCTTATCACAAAGCTGCTAAAACCAACCATTACAAACAGTGAGAAATCTTAAGCTAAGAGAAAGGGTGGAGTTGACCTCGTTGCTATGGATGATGTCATCACACTTATTAACTATGCACTAGGGGTTGAACTGACTAGTCGACTTTAATGCTCTGCCGTGACACTTTAAAGTCCCTGTAAAGTCAATTCTGAGAATTGTTTTTAAACACATTATAAATGTGACAAATGTATTGCTGCAAAAACATTACAAAGACTGAACTATGTAGTACTGAATTGTGAAGTTAGAGTGTTAAACAATTTTTCACCAATTCTGTGCTCAAGATTTTTTGGGCGGAGCTAAAATGGGGGCTCGATGACGCACTGGAGTCCCCGAGCATGGCCCCGCCCCTAACACTATATAACTGTCTGACGCACTAGAGTAACCGAGCATGGCACCGCCCCTAATGCTACAGCAGCTCACCTGCTTAATCTCGAGTGTCAATACTGTTAGTTATACAGCCTACATTTTGCTAGCTAGTAATGCCTTCATCACGCAAATGCATATTACCTGGTTGCGATAATATACAAAAGAAGCTTGTTCTCCTTATTTAAATTTCCTAAAAAACAATGATATGAAGAAGGGGTGGATTAAATTAGTCTCTGCAGTGATAATTTTACACCGGAGAGTTTTACAAACTTTCATCAGACAGCTGGGATTCACTGACAATCTGCTGTTATTGGTGAATGGGGCTGAACAGACTATCTCCCGCCTCGGCCTTCATCCTCCCGTCCCACCGACAACTGATGATATGGGGCCGGACAGAATCTCTCCCATCCCGGCCTTCATCCTCCCGTCTCACGGCGCCGTCACCTGTCGACTCGACAACAGTCGGCAGTACGTGCCCACCAATGGGTGTATGTTGCCTTGTGTGCTTAATTAGTAGGCAGTCCACAGTAACTCTACTAAATTTTGCAACCCTCTAACGTGATTCTTTTGTTTATATGCATCAGTGAGTTTGACGGCAGCTCTCGTGAGTGGGTGTGGTTTCAGCGCCGACAACGGACACGCCCCCAGCGTTTGAGAGCAGAGAATACTGCTAATTTTTTCAAGATTTTGATAATTTATTTAATTTACTTGGCGTTTTTTTTAATCATTCAAATTTGGCTGGGTGGTAATAACACATTTTACTGTGGCATACTCAGAACACAGACTTTAATAGGGCTTTACAGGGACTTTAAGCTTGACGTCGACTAGTCTCTGGTCCTATAGATGGCGCAGCAGCATAAGAAATCTTTGATGTTCACATTTACGCTTTGTTTCCAAAATGGTTACGTTGCTACAGCCTTCATATTGTAACCGTATCAAAGAACCTAAAAAAATATGAAAATAGATATTCCCAAATATTTAATATAGGCTATAGGGAATTGCACGCAACATATATGGATGTTTTTAATTTTGTTTTTAATGACCCACCCCACAAATAATGTGACAATTTCTTATTCCGCCCCAACCCGACTCGCGGGGTCCGCGGGTTATGAGACGACCCACGCATCACTAACCTACAACTGGAGAAGGTTAAATAACAGATGACTGTCATGCTATGAACCTGACATGACTAATGGACAAAATTCAAGATCTTGAATCTGCTCAAAGTACACCCAAATATGTTGGATGAAATAATGAAGTTTTGTCAACAACTATGTTCTTGCAACTTCTTTGAGAGTCCCATATAAATATATAATGTATGGATAATCTCATGTACTGGTAATGTGGTTTAAGAGGTACATTGTCCTAATGAATTCTCCTTTTTGCAGGTCTGAGCCAGCCACAGTGGATACAGTGAAGCCACAAACACAGCTCATAGTTCTTGTATTTCTATTACACATTAAGTAATAAAAAAGATCATGTTAATAATTTTTGTCAGATGTTTATTTCCAGCTGGGTTTATTAAAAAAGATGGTCTTGATCCAAGTATAATTTTGATTTCAGTTGCATGGTCTTAATTCTTTGCAAAACACAACCTGAACAGCTATTGAAAAGTTGGTGTGCAGTTTATATCAATTAAAATTATATATTCTTGAGCATTTTTTAAGCCACAAGGACAAAAGGATGGAGCATTATTGCTCCATCTGCCATTTTTCGCTGTTGTTATTGCTTGCTTACCTAGTCTGTTGATTCACCTGTGCAGATCCAGACATTACTGGCTGCCCTTGTCTAATGCCTTTCATAATGTTGGGAACATGGGCTGGCATATGCAAATATTGGGGCGTACACCCCGACTGTTACGTTTATTTGTAGTCAATAAATGCATCGGTTTACAATATTTATGTAATACACCGACATGTGAATGTAGTACGTGTTTGTAGTTACAGCAATGTTGTTTTTAAAAGATAAAAACCTGCTAATATTTGAGGATTAGTGTTGTCAACCAGCGTTGCCTGCCTTGTTAACATAATTCTGGCTAACATTACCTTGTTTAAAGATCGCGTTGCAGTTGTTTTGAAGTATTTTTATGTTTTTAAACTTGTATGTTAGTTAAGGGCAATCATGTCATGTTCACTATGGTTTTACAGGGACAGGTGACAGATGATTGATTGTCTTAAAAAACCCATTGCAAATAAGTAAAATGTAAAATTTAATTAAGTGAAATTTAATTAATCTTAATGTTAACAATTCTTATGCACCCCATTCACTTATTATATATACATTCATACACAATATATTCAATTCTAAAATAAAACATTATACACACATTGACTTTTGCACTGATTTAGTGCAATGGATTTATACATTTATAATAAACTGCATGTCAAGCATTTCATCTGTCCTTTCCTACATGTTCTTGTAGTCTCCCCGCTATGGTTTGCAGTGTTGCATGAGGATGATCCAGTCACTCAGAGAAAGCAGTATGAATGCATGGTTTCCCCACTGACACGGAAAGGAGAAAGTTATGTTCAAGTCAGCAGGAGCAATCTAAATAGAACTAAAGATTGTGCGCCAAGTTGTGTGTTAATCATATACAGGTGTATCTGCCTTTTTTCACAAAAACCAACACTGGGAACTTTTATGTTTATTAAAGGTTTATTAAAAATAAGGAGCATGGAAAAGCTTGCACAATCCAAGGAGCAGAGACTGGCGGTGACAGCATCATTGCATGGAATCTTTAGGATCTGAATCCGCTTTGTGCTTGTATTGAAAGCAAGATAAAAGGAAACAAAATGGGAGAAATTAAATACAGTAGTAGTATATAATATACAGTTTTGGTATTTAGTATGATTTCCCATTTAGCCTAGTGTGTATATTATATATATATATTTATTTATTTTATTTATTTTTGCTGCTTTTAAGCTTTTAAGTTTTTTTTATCTCACTTATAAACTTCCCTCTCCCCATCGATCCAAAAATCAGCTGAGCTGACACATAATAGACAACAGAATCACAATACATTCTCAAATATAAATTCTAAAATAAGGATTTTTTTCTTTATTTCCAGGTGAAAAAAATACTATAGTAATTTATAGTAAATACCATAGTGTTTTTGAACCATACTATAGTAAAGTACTTGAATTAATTTTTTTGTGGTAATTCTATAGTTGCTGTGATAATAGAACAACTATAGTAATATAAACAAATTACGTTACCCAATACTGTACTAAGTTTTCTACAACTTTAGGGTATATTATACTACAATATACACTACAGTATACTGTAGTAAAAAACTAAAGTATACTACAGTATTTATTACAGTTTATCAGTTCACTATATTGCAGTATGCTGTAGCATTCATTAACAACGTGTTGTAAATACTATAATATAGTATACTACAATTTACTATAGTATGGGTCAAAAACACTATACTATTTACTATAGTATTTTTTCACCTGGGTTGTACATTTAATAAGGAATAAGGATATTCTCATTTTACCACTTTCACCCACCACAAGCTCCAAAGTTATATTTAACTACGTTTAGAAGCATTTTTCTCTAATTACACAACGATGAATAAAGTTGTTTTAAACTATTGTCTAATCTACTATCTGATAACATCCCTTGAAACTATTTATTTAGTGAGCAATATCAGCTAGCATGTTTTAATACACAAGTTAATTTGATTCAGATGTACTGATAATATAAAATCTTATAATTTAAACGGCTTACCTTTTAAAAGTGCATCACAAACGGTCTGTTCTGCTGGAACTCTACGGCGCGGCTGCTACTTCCGGGAACTATTGAGAGGCTCCGCGAGCCGCCATTGCTGTAAAAAACCGTTCCATTGGAGTCTATGGAGTTGTCGCAACTCTCTCTCTCTCTATGGCTCTGGTTTTCAGCTGTTTCAGTTCACACCGCGCCAACAAACTAGTCTGTTGGAGTCTGTTGGATAGGTGTGATAACCCTGTTGGCGTTGGTCGGAGTCTGTTTTTACCAGACTGAACATGTTTAATCGGCGTTTGTTTGGTCATCTGAGCATCCAACAAACGGCAACAAACTCTGACGTAATTTGACCTGTTCACGAACCGTTGCCATGACGATGAGGTAAGTCCCCAACGGCTCTGGTCCCCGGCAAAGACAGCTGTTTGATCGCGCCCGCGCCTCACGCACACACAACAAAGCACTGCAAACGTGACATCGCAGCTTGTTCGTTATAAAAAATAAAATAAAGTTAAAAATAATAATAATAATAAAACATAAAAGGTACAATAGTCCGTAGTGCAATCCGTGCCATTCAGCAAGAGCAGTGCTCGTCTTCACAGAAAGAGAGAGATATAACCACCATGAGAGCAACGCAGGTTTACCTTCGGTTTCGTTTTAAATTAACTCATTTTGGCTTGTTTACCTATGGTGGTATATGACTATGGGTCACATAAATAAAAAAGTTTAAAACCGGTGTATACGCTAATTTATTATTTATTATTATTATTATTTATTATCGTCTATAGCTTAATTTGCGGAGGACGAAGAGAAAGCACCCGTTTGATAGCCTAAATGAGCCAGTAGTGGAGAAATAATAACTTATAAGAAATCATCTTTTTTGAGTAATGCCCCCAACACTGTCCTCCTTGCTGGAGTGTGACGTGATTTGATGTGCAGGTGTGATGTATCGCGTACAAACCAATAGGGTGTCAGAATGGTATGTTTATACTTATCATCCAACCACAATCAAATTCACTCTATCCGGATGGCGCGATTATCTGGATAGTTTTTTTTTTTTCAAGCCGGAATGAAAACAAGCCGAAATGAAATCGGAGTAACGAGCCTATTTTTAAAATGTAAGGAGTAGAAAGTATAATTGAGTGAAAATGTAAGGAGTAGAAGTAAAAATTCAGCTGAAAAATAATTACTCCAGTAAAGTATACCCAAAATTTCTACTTAAGTAAGGTAACAAAGTATTTGTACTTCGTGACACCTCTGTGTCTGTCTGTTGTTCGTCCATCCATCCTTTATCAATCAATCAATCTATCTATCTATCTATCTATTGTTCATCTATCCATCTGTCTGTCTGTCTGTTGTTCATCTCTCCATCATTCATCTCTCCATCCATCCATCCATCCATTATCTATCTTTCTATCTATCTATGGCAAAACTTACTATAATATGCTGAAATATTTACAAGTTGTGTTGCTTAAAAAGCCTTCAAAGGAGAAAGGTGCATTTTTTTCTTTTTCATTTCTTTTCTTTTTCACGGTTATGCAGATTGAGATTTTCTACAACAATCAAGTCTTCACGCTGTTTTCAAATATGTGAAAATATTGCACTAATCTCATTATATGAGTTGCAGAAGTACTGCGTTCCTGACTGGACAGCATCCAGATATTTTCCTAAACTCGATCAGGCCAGAAAACACTGATCTCTCCTTCATTCTCACACTGACCGGTTTTGATTGGATTAGCAGTGCTTGTTTGTTTATAGAGGATCTCTTTGCAACACAGGTGGAAATTCATCTCTAACTCTCACTTTCTGTATATAAATTTTTCAAGTCTGACCTGGGAATGAATCTGAAGGGGTTTGCAAAAGCCTCTGTTCTTCATTTCACCTTCAAACACTCTATTTTACTATTGCATTAGGCTTACTGCATGCACAAAGACTATTTGGCCAATTTTATGAGATTTTTTTCATTGTTGTTTAGGGGAAAACCCTGAAAGCTCCATTGCACTCTTGTTCAGTATGTAATTTGTTATTGCTGTGGGATTTGTAGACGACTTTCTGCATCATGAATTTTATTCTCTTTTCTGGTCCATATGTAGCAAAGTTCATTTTATCTGTCCATAACTCTTTATTCTCCCAGCCAAAATGACTTAATCACTGAAGCTTTTCTGAAACGGTTGAGGATTTTCCATGTGTTTGAGCAATAGTGATACCTTTCAATCAAGAAGAGACAGTATTAATGCATTTTAAGATATTATTTCTCATGCATTATTATTATTCCAGACCAAACTTTGAGGGGGAAAAAATCCCTGGAAAAAATTCTTGAGACATAGAGACCAGAATATCGAAGAGACTTGATAGTGGACTCTTCTGACTTGGACCAGCAAGTAACCACCTAGAATATCTTAGCAATGATCACATTGGTTTTGCACATGTAAGCACCACTTATAGCTCACATTCTTCAGCTAAGTTTTATATTAATGGAAATAGCATGTTTTTGAGTTTTTACAAAATCACTCAGAGCTGTTTGGATCTTAGATGTTTGTCACAACTCATAGTTCTCACTATGAGTTGACTGGAGGTGCATGTGATTGATTCTGGGAACATGCAATAGTTTTTTTTTTTTTTTTTATCATACTGTAGTATTCAGTCTGGCATTGTCATGCTGATGAATGCGTTTATACTGATGCGGAAAGAGCCGAAGCCAAGCTGTTATTTGTTTCAAATGCTGAATTACGTAATGCTCTCATGACTCTAGGGAACTGCCTTGGCCAGATCTTTTCTGCACACTTTCAGAACATGCAGTTTATGTAATGAAAGCTCAAAAGTTCAATAAGGAACATTTACGTTCTCACAAGGGCCCACCAAATTTGATCCAGAACATTTATTTTCGCTTCTCTTTTGAAAACAGTTAAGTAATGTCACATGAATTCTGTGCACAATGAAGTCAAGTTATCACAGCTTTTGGGAAAAAGAGCACTCCCATCCAAAACACCCATAAGGCACATGCAGAACTGTTTGTAATTGTGTAACTTTTGGAAATACTTATGGATCTATGGGAATTGCTTTACTACGATCGATTTTAATTTTTACAATTTTTTTTTTTTTTTTTCAAAAGTATTTTCTGAATAACAGGTGGAGGCCAGTTATGTTCTTAAAGGGATAGTTGCAACTATTTTTTTTTTTTTTTTTTTTTTTACAGTCTTTCTCAGTCGCTTTGCCACATTTCTCAGATCAAAACTGAAATTCTCAAAATTGCTCAACCACCACATCATCTAGTCACTTGTGCACATTATAAAAGCAGTTTATCATTCTTTTAAACAAATTGCAAGTGCTTTAGTACTTTCAGGCAATTGATTATGTACAATTATCTGCTATTTCCTACATTATCAATTGTGTTATATGTTTCTCTGCTGAACAGTCTTACCCCTCAAAACATCTAGTCATTAGTTCATCGCACAAGTCATTAAATGAAAAATGGTTGACCTAGTTATCACGATGTGTCAAGTATATTATCTATACATTTCTATTAGACTTTTGTAAATGTGTCCTGAACTGATGAATTTTGCTGGTGAATCCTTAATTTCACTAATGTATTCAGGGGAATGTAAAGCATTAGATCAACCAATGACACAACCAGTTCTCTAAAACAGCTCAAAAATGCATGTCATGAATCTTCAATTGGAAAGCATACAAACCCGATTCCAAAAAAGATGGGACACTGTACAAATTGTGAATAAAAAAGGAATGCAATACTTTACAAATCTCATAAACTTATATTTTATTAACAATAGAATATAGATAACATATCAAATGTTGAAAGTGAGACATTTTGAAATGTCATGCCAAATATTGGCTCATTTTGGATTTCATGAGAGCTACATATTCCAAAAAAGTTGGGACAGGTAGCAATAAGAGGCCGGAAAAGTTAAATGTACATATAAGGAACAGCTGGAGGACCAATTTGCAACTTATTAGGTCAATTGGCAACATGATTGGGTATAAAAAGAGCCTCTCAGAGTGGCAGTGTCTCTCAGAAGTCAAGATGGGCAGAGGATCACCAATTCCCCCCAATGCTGCGGGGAAAAATAGTGGAGCAATATCAGAAAGGACTTTCTCAGAGAAAAATTGCAAAGAGTTTGAAGTTATCATCAACTACAGTGCATAATATCATCCAAAGATTCAGAGAATCTGGAACAATCTCTGTGCATAAGGGTCAAGGCTAGAAAACCATACTGGATGCCCGTGATCTTCGGGCCCTTAGACGGCACTGCATCACATACAGGAATGTTACTGTGATGGAAATCACAACATGGGCTCAGGAATACTTCCAGAAAACATTGTCGGTGAACACAATCCACCGTGCCATTGCTGACTAAAACTCTATAGGTCAAAAAAGAAGCCATATCATGATCCAGAAGCGCAGGCGTTTTCTCTGGGCCAAGACTCATTTAAAATGGACTGTGGCAAAGTGGAAAACTGTTCTGTGGTCAGATGAATAAAATTTGAAGTTCTTTTTGGAAAACTGGGACGCCATGTCATCCGGACTAAAGAGGACAAGGACAACCCAAGTTGTTATCAGCGCTCAGTTCAGAAGCCTGCATCTCTGATGGTATGGGGTTGCATGAGTGCGTGTGGCATGGGCAGCTTACACATCTGGAAAGGCACCATCAATGCTGAAAGGTATATCCAAGTTCTAGAACAACATATGCTCCCATCCAGATGTCGTCTCTTTCAGGGAAGACCTTGCATTTTCCAACATGACAATGCCAGACCACATACTGCATCAATTACAACATCATGGCTGTGTAGAAGAAGGATCCGGGTACTGAAATGGCCAGCCTGCAGTCCAGATCTTTCACCCATAGAAAACATTTGGCGCATCATAAAGAGGAAGATGCGACAAAGAAGACCTAAGACAGTTGAGCAACTAGAAGCCTGTATTAGACAAGAATGGGACAACATTCCTATTCCTAAACTTGAGCAACTTGTCTCCTCAGTCCCCAGACATTTGCAGACTGTTATAAAAAGAAGAGGGGATGCCACACAGTGGTAAACATGGCCTTGTCCCAACTTTTTTGAGATGTGTTGATGCCATGAAATTTAAAATCAACTTATTTTTCCCTTAAAATGATACATTTTCTCAGTTTAAACATTTGATATGTCATCTATGTTGTATTCTGAATAAAATATTGAAATTTGAAACTTCCACATCATTGCATTCTGTTTTTATTCACAATTTGTACAGTGTCCCAACTTTTTTGGAATCGGGTTTGTATATAGACAGAGCACAACACAAGAGTTACAATTTCTGATAATGGAAGAGCATCATGGAAACAAACAGCATCAACAGCTGGAAAGAAGAAGAGGAGTAAGGATGTGTGGTAGAAGGGTAGGGAGGCAAAACAGAGGAAGAGGTAGATAAGGCAAAGGGCGTAGGTACGTTTCTAGTGAAGTGAGGCCCACTATTGTAAACAATGTTCTCAATCATGACCTTACAATGGCTTATGCAGGTCTAAAGGTGCAGCTGAATGTTTGGAGAAAAACCTTTTCCTCAATCATTGAAGCATTTCATAGACATATCAGGTATGTATTTCAGCAATGTGCACTGCACTCATACAGTATGCATGCTATAATCTTAATGTTACAGTAGCATTTCTACACTTACAGTAGCATATTACACTTGCTTTACACTTACAGTATTGTAGGCTAAATGAACTTTATACATACTATGTGTATAGTATGTATGAATACATATATACAGTGTATGTATATAGTCTTGTCTTTTTTATCACAAGGACATTTTACAGTGATTTGTTGACAGACCAACAGTAAATACAAAACTGTGAATCCTGTCCAGTCTTTTGCAAACAATCTCCCATATACAGTAATGTGTCCATTTGTACTGTTAAAATTGATATATGCCATACAGACAAAGTGCAGTCTTATGCAGTTTCAATCACTGTCATAAAAACTGTAGCCATAGTTTACATCTGAAATATTCATCAGTGTTATATTGACAACATGGCTAAGCATTTTGACTATCTTGTTCAAGAACAATGACACAAGGACTTGTCATTTTGATGGCACTGATATGTTCATTGACATAAATACTTGCTTTTGATAGATGAAATAAGGATTTTGAGCAAGTTACAGGCTTTTGCAGGTAATCCAATATGTTGTGCTGTTTGTAGGAATTGTGAGAAGTGAACATACTGTTTTGCAAATTTTAAGGATGATTCGAGAAATCAACTGCAAAGCAACTGTAAATAATGAAAGTCAATGGTGTCCAAAACAACATTAATCCCCATTCAGTTTCATTGTATGCACACAAAAACATTTTTTTTATATCTTCTTTCCACAGAAGAAATAATGTCATACAGGTTTAGAACAATATGAAGATTAAATAATGACAGAACCTTCATTTTTGGATGAACTATCCCTTTAAGTGTACAGTAAGTACTTATAGCGTTATATAGGAGGATGCCATTTGGGTGGGGTCCCCCAAGGCTCTATTTTGGCCCCTTTATGGTTTTCTCTATATATGCTTCCTTTAGGCTCTATTTTTGAAAAGCATGGCTTGTGCTATCATTGCTATATGCAGGCAATACTCAACTTTATTTGCCCCTGAAGCACAAATATGGCTTAGACTCCCTCTGTGCCTGTCTTTCTGATGTTAAAGCCTGAATGTTGGTTAATTTAATAAATCTAAATGAGATCAAAACAGAGATCGTCATGTTTGGCTCTTCTGAAGTGCCAAACATTTCCCATTTAAATTCTGGTGTTTTATTTTCTTCAGTTAAATCATGTGTAAAAAACTTGGGCATCTTATTTGATAGTGCATTTAAATTATTTTAAAGTGCATTTTTAAATTTAGTTTTCAAATCAAGTTTTTACCAACTAAGAGTGCTGGCACTGACAACGTGCCGACAGACAAGACAGAGCAGGCTACTTCTGATATGAAACAAAGTCTCAGCTTTCAAATTCTGTCAGTTTTATTACAAAATTCAAACAATAAATACTGTTTTGGCGCTCTTTAATGTGGCATGACAGATTGTGGTAGCGCCTCAGTTCAAGCGGCTCTTGGACCAATCTGTCCTCTTTATTACTAGTTATAGCACCAAATAAACATAAATGAACATCAGAAGATATGTTGAAAGATACAGTACAACTTACTGAAATGTATGATACCTCAGGTAACTCAGCCACCCCTCCCCCCAAGCTCTACTCAAAAGTTGGCAGCACTTTTAAAACTTCAGTCAGAAATGTGCGAATTGACAGATTTTTAATAAATAAAACTGTGAAAGTGTGATTTAGGATGAAATGCTGAACACACTCAAGAAGGATAACTGGTATCAAAGAAGCAAAAAGCCGTCGTAATCCTTACAAACGGATCATCTGCTGTTGAAGCATGTTTTTCCTTTTCCTCCCCTGCATACTTTTTCGCCAGGCCAGATTATGATGAAATATTTCATTCTTCCCTATTACAGCCTGCTAAAGATGTTATAATTTACAGAATGTCTGCGAATTTAACTTCAGCTTGTGTGTTGGTGTTGCCGTCAGGTCCAGATGTTGAGCAGACCTTTTCAGGGAGGGGCAGGAATGCTGTGACATCAAACACTTCTCTGCTGGAGTTGATCCCGGATCTGGAAGTGATGCGGCAAGAGTTATTGCTGATAACGATCGTCCCCTCAGTCACAGTGACTGGAATAGGTTTGGACAAGGGAGATTATTAGATTTCTGTTTGGCTAGTATCTGGGATAGAGAAAATTTGAGCTCCTTAGCTGCAAAGAGAAGCAATTTGTGGTTTAAAGAAATCATCTGCAAAGAGGACATCTGTCTAAACAGAGCTTTAAATAGTGGTGTTTACTAAATAAAGTGATCAGTCTTAAAGGGACAGTTCACCCAAAAAAATGAAAAATTGCTAAATGAACTTAACTTTTAAATTTGATGTTTCTTCTATAATTCTGAATAGGTCTACATAAAATACACAAAAATTAGTCAAAAGATACCATACAGTAAGATTATAAAGTGGTAAAATTAATTAATTAATGTGGGCAGCAGCCCAGATCATTTGGTCTTGTTTGGTCTTAGTTCATATTGAGATCTCTGATGTTTAACTGCAGTTGGTTTTTGTTATACTTGAAATAAAATAAGTATTAACTGAAATAAAATATAATATACACTGCCCTCCAAAAGTTTGGAAACACCCTAGAAAAGTGGGGTTTTGGACAATATTAGCATAAATCCTTTTTAATTTATGATAATTTTGCACTGATAAGGGACAACATAAACTACAAAAACATGTTTTATTACATAAACAGTTTATACATAGAAAAAACTTTCAAAACTAGCAAACTTTCAAAACTATTCAAAAATAGCAGCTATCTGACCCAAACTGGATTCCAATTGGTTCATTGTATTCTAAACTTAATTGGCAATCAATTGTTGAAGCTATTAAGGTAACCACACTCTAAAAAATGCTGGGTTAAAAACAACCCAAGTTGGGTTGAAAATGGACAAACCCAGCGATTGGGTGGTTTTAACCCAGCGGTTGGGTTAAATGTTTGCCCAACCTGCTGGGTAGTTTTATTTAAACCAACTATTGTTTAAAAATTGCTATATGGCTGACTTAAAATGAACCCAAAATAGGTGGGAAATTAAAAACCAGATGCAATTAGAGGCAACAATAATAGACAAAAGGTGAATGTTTATTAATAAGCTTTAATATTTTATTAATATAAATTTAATAGTTTAATAGTTTATTAATATAAATTTATTAATAAGCAATTTAATAAATGTTTATTGTTTAATAATTATTCATTGAACATTAATAAATGTTCATTTCCAACATACTATGGGTTAATTTTAATTAAGCAATACAGTAATTTTTAAACAATAGTTGAGTTAAATAAAACTACCCAGCAGGTTTGGCAAACATTTAACCCTACCGCTGGGTTAAAACAACCCAATTGCTGGGTTTGTCCATTTTCAACCCAACTTGGGTTGTTTTTAACCCAGCATTTTTTAGAGTGCAGTAACCAGGCATCACAGCTGGCAAAGGGACATGTCTGACTTTGACATGTATATTCAATTCAATTCAATTCGCATTTATTTGTATAGCGCTTTTCACGATACATATAATTTCAAAGCAGATTTACAGAAAATGCATGTCAACATTACAATTTAAAGAATGCAGTTAGCAAATAATGTAATAATTTAGGCAATTAATTTACAATCACTGTTAGCAGTTTAATTGAAGGTAAAAGCAATGAGCTCCTGGAAAAATGAATTACATTAACAATAATTAGGATATTAGGATGTGTATATTGCACATTATTATGTAATCAAAATGAAAATTATTATTGCTGGTCTTCAATGATAATGTATTTGTTACTTTGCACCAAAAAATGATTAGGATTTATGCTGATATCGTCCAAAACCACACTTTGCCTCTTTTGGAGGGCAGTGTAAATATTAAAATATCACATAAATGTTTTATTTCAGCTCGGTCGCAAAGAAACTTTTCTCATCTGAAGTACCAATCGTGTGCCTACAAAGCGAATGTGCAAAGACAAAGTCAAACAGCCTTTATCGAAAAAAAATGTAAAACAACATGTTGGACAATTTTGAAGTTGGAAGAGAAAATTAGAGTTTTTTGCCCTACCGCGGTACTTCCACCTACATCAAGTGAGACCTTTCTAACATAATTACGTAATGCGTGGCGCATTGCAGAGCAGTGCAAGACAAGCATTTGTGGTTAAAAAGTATATACATTTTTATTTTTTTTTAGAAAATGACTTTTCGTTTCGCTAGATAAGACTCTTATTCCTTGTCTGACATTTGGACCTTCAACCCGTTGGTAGCCATTGAAGTCCACTATATGAAGAAAAATCCTGGAATCTTTTCCTCAAAATCCTTAATATCTTTTCGACTGAAGAAAGAAAGACAAACATCTTGGATGCATGGGGGTGAGTAAATTATCAGGAAATTTTTATTCTGAAGTGAACTAATCCTTTAAATGTGTAAGAGTGAAACTCATGATGAGAGCGGTGATGTCATGTATCTGTGCTGTTTGTCTCTGTTGAGGGGGTGGGAACAGGTTGAGGGAAGGATTTTGGAGTGTGGTATATTGCTATAAACCAGCAGACGCACTTATGTTCCTTCACTTGAATCTCAATAACAGGGATTATTTCATACAAGCAACTCCGCTGACCAGTGGAACAAACTCCCAGCACAGGAACTGAGGTATTTACTCTGGACTGCAGCTCAGCTATTATTCCAACACACAACCTGACCTTTAACTATTCCAGTGAGATCTTGTTTGGAGCATTTTTTTGATTTTACAGATGCTCTGCGTTTTCTGCATCTGCTCGGTATTTACCCTGCATGCTCTCGCAGTGTGTCCGTCAACAATCTGTTTACCAGACGGTCAATGAAGCCATTCATCAGATTTTATTTAACTCATTCCAGCAGTGAAGTGTTCATAAATGTGTGAAGCATATGCTGAAAGTCATGAACTCTTATAAAAGCCTGAGATAATGTCAGACGGAGTCTCTGCACTCAATGCCGCAGCTTTGCACTGTCCTGAATGACATCATTGTTGTTTCTCTGAGGAGGATGAGGATGAAGAGCGCTCTGAACCTGCTGTCGCTGGTGTGTCTGTGTGCAGCCCAGAAGAAATTGAGCCAGGACACATCTGAGTGGGATGGCCGAGGTAAAATCTCTTCAACTTCACTTTTGTGTTTGTTTGTTTTTAGTATGCATAGGTGATGTGAGGAAACATTCTGGCTGATCTTAGTAATTTCACTCTTAAAGAGCTGATATAATGCAAATGTTTGTAGAATATCTCCTAAATATTTCAGAGGATATTTTTTTTTTTTTTTTTTTACCAGTGTTCAAAATAGATGTCAAAAAGCTTAATGTGTTCTATTCTTTTTTTCTTTTTCTTTTTTTAAAGAATCAGTGAAAGAGTCTAAACTTTCAGAAAATGTTGTTTATACACTTCACACTCAAAATAATCTGCAAAAAATTGAACCTTTGACTGCTTGTCACTGGAGCAGAACCCTTTAAAGAACAGATAGATAGGTAGATAAGGTACAAACTTGTCTTTTAAGGGTTCTGCCTAAGTGACAAGCAGTCAAAGGTTACAATTTTGCTCTTTTTTTTTCCCTGATAGTGCAGGTCATTGAAATAAAATATTATATGTGCTGTTTTACATTTATTTCATGTGAACTTTTACAACCATTTTTACTCATAATTTGGACATATGACAGTTTACTGTAAAACCCTGATTTGTGTATTTTTGTTGTTATTTTCTAGCAATAATTAAAAAAAATATATATATAGACCTTAATGAAATCTGTTACTGATTTTAAAAAAAAAGAAAAAAAAAAGAAGTAAAATGTCAGAATGGATTATGGTTATTATAGTTAACCAAAACTAAAACCATATATATATATATATATATATATATATATATATAACTTTTGTTACTTGAAATAAATTAAACTTTAAAATATATTGTTTAAGTATAATAATAATAATAATAATAATAATAATGATATAAAATGATGGAATAAAAATAATAAAATATAATAATGATTAATATTACAATAATACAATAATAATAAAAAAACTTATTTCAGCTATTTACCAAGGCAAGATGTCTCATTTTCATTTAGTTTCACCTAAAAGCTGAAATGAAAACTATATAGACATATTCAAAAAACAAAAAACAAAAATACACAACAAAATCAATAAAACTTGAACTAAAATTAAAGTGAAAACAGAAACTATAAAAAATAAAAAATGAATTCAAAATATTAATAAAAATGTGTAGAGTTGCAGAACGCATCTAAATGAGGCTATTTTGTTGGTTTATAGTTCTGGCTGAACATGTATTTGTCATACATTAAAGAAAAATATGTGTTTGATCATGTTTTTATTTTTCTTACATTAACTTTGGTAACAGACTTAAACAATAACGTATCATTGTTACTTTAAGAAAAAGGAGACTCCAATTAGTTCCCTATATTCATGAAAAGTGTCTATTGCTGTTTTGTTTGTCTAATATTGTTAAGAAGGGGCCTTTTTGAAAATAAAATTAATAATCATAATTATCACTCTATATATTTTTTTATTTGGTTGTGCTGTTGGTTGAAATTTAATTTTGTTTTGGAGCCTATATGGCACTGAGCTAAAAGAATAAATTCAACATTCAAAATAAGAACAATCTCAAGGACGTGCATGACAAAAGTTTTCTAGCCTCCTCTGTAACAAACATCCTTCAGCATAAATGATAAATATGTGCTGAACATATCACTGCAACAGGCAAGTATCTTTGAGTTTTCTTATAACCAGAAGCTCAATATGAATTTGCATTCACTTGTCACAGACAAACCGAATGGCAAGAGCTGTTCAAACATGACGCAGGTCCTGGACAACTGGAAATACGCCATCATGTACCAGGTGAAAGACATGCTGGTCAACGATCATGCGTCCATCTTACCAGAATATGTCAGGTAGGATGTGAAATCTGCTGTTGTTGTAACTTGAGGTGTTTGATTCATGAAATCATGAGGTCTTTTTGTGACTTCTCTCATGGAAATCAATGGCACACATATTGTAGTCCACTTCAGTCTGAGGCCATCTGGCCATTTTCTCTATGACATTTTCCTTTGTTTCTTTTTTTTTTTTTTTCACAGGAACTGGAGAAAATTAGGAGCACATTGCAAAAAAGGAAATGATTATTAATCCAAAAATGCTTTGACTTAAATAAACCACATAATCTGCACAATATGCCGCCATCTCTAGGTGCAGGACCTTTGATCCTACACCTAAAATCTGCCCAGCAGCTTCATGCACCATTAATCATGTGTGAATGACTTCATGTGCATAATTACTGCTTCATTTCTAACTAATTCTGCTACAGATCATCATTTACTTTTGTAACCGGAACTCTGAGTGAATAAAATGTCACTGGGGTTTAATCCAGGTCCTATCATTTAATCCATACAGTATTGCTTGAAGTAAAACAATCACAATGTAGATTCCAACCATGAGTCGCTGACTTTTTAGATGAATTCCATGTGAAAATGTACTATAGATGGATGTATGGATGGATGGATAAAAATGGATGCATGGATGGATAAATGGATGGATAGTAGGTGATGGATGGATAAATTGAATGGATAAATGGATGATGTATCATGGATAAATAGATGGAAGGATGGATAGATACGTGTTGGATGGATAAATGGATGGTGGATGGATAGATAGATAGATAGATAGATAGATGGATGATAGATAGAAGGATGGATCATGGATAAATACTGAATGGAAGGATGGATTGATCATAGATGGATGGATGGATGGATGGATGGATCATGGAAAAATAATGGATGGGTTGATAGATGGATGGTTCATGGATAAATGGATGGATGGATGAATAGATGGATGATGGATGGATGGATAAAAATAGAAGGATGTATGGATAAATGGATGGAAGCATCATGGATAAATAGATGAAGGATGGCTGGATAAATGGATGGATAAATGGATAGAAGGATGGTTGGATAAATGGATGGAAGGATGCATAGATATGTGTTGGATGGATAAATGGATGATGGATGGAAAAATAATGGATGGATAAATGGATAATGGATGGATAGATTGATGGATGGATGGATCATGGATAAATAATGGATGGAAGGATGGATAGACTGATCATCATGGATGGATAGTTGGATAAATGGATGGATAAATGGATGGATAAATGGATGGATGGATGGATGGATGGATGGATGGATAAATGGATGGATGCATCATGGATAAATAATTGATGGAAGGATGAATGGATGGATGGATGGGTCACGGATAAATAATGGATGGATGGACCACGGATAAATGGATGGAAGGATGGATGGATAAAAATGGATGGATGCATCATGGATAAATAGATGGAAGGATGGATGGATAAATGGATGGATAAATGGATGGATGGATGGACCATGGATAAATGGATGGAAGGATGGATGGATAAAAATGGATGGATGCATCATGGATAAATAGATGGAAGGATGGATGGATAAATGGATGGATAAATGGATGGATGGATGGACCATGGATAAATGGATGGAAGGATGGATGGATAAAAATGGATGGATGCATCATGGATAAATAGATGGAAGGATGGATGGATGGATGGATGGATGGATCACAGATAAATGGATGGAAGGATGGATGGATAAAAATGGATGGATGCATCATGCATAAATAGATGGAAGGATGGATGGATAAATGGATGGAAGGATGGATGGATGGAAATTGCTTTTCAATATTCTGCAATTCACCTACATGAAAGATTAATTTTAAAATACTTATAATTAATTAATATAATGGATTTGTAATTATATTAATTATAATTGACTAAATAATTATTAATATTATAATTAATTGTAAAGTAAATGTTTTTATTGTGTTGCTAGGATGTTCTAGGTGGTTGCTAGGTCATTACTCACTTTCCAAAATCAAAAGAATCTTGTGATTCACGATTTAAGGAATGCGGGACTAGTTATGTGCTTAAATGTAATATTTGATTTAGGGATTTAGAACAAACTTTTGTATATATTTGATGTTGTTTTTATTTATTGTATTGTACGCACAGGATCCAGCCCCTCTCAGACGCAGTGGGAGATCTCTATAAGCAGTTCAACACTCTTAAGGAGAACCTGGCGAAGCTAACCAACAAGTTTGACAAAGTGGAAAGCTTTGTGGACGAGATCCAAGCAGGAAAATTTCCCAAGCCAAAAATCTGGACGCCTCCGAGACTCCCTGTCAGGAGAATCCCAGTCAAAAGCCCTGCAAGAGTCCCAGGTAAAGCTGTGTGGGCTCAGAGGAGAGCCAGGAGAGGGCCTGAGACTTAACAGACGACAGTAAGAGAGGACAACTGAACTGAACTTCAGACATAATCAAGATGCTTTTCTAACTGTAGCCTGGCTAAACCAGAGATGAGCCTGTCGGGATTTAATACAGGTGCATTCTGGGATTTACAGTGTTTTATATCACAAAATATACAGACTTACGTCATAAACTGGCTGTATGGAACATGTTGCATTTGAAATGACCATTATTTGTATAGTATGATGGAGTTTGACTTTTATGTATGCATTTAAAAATATTAACAAAAATGTATATTAGATATATTAGAGCTATAGTAGTGGAAAATGTGAGGTGAGTTGAACAGAAAAAAAATGTTAAAGGACATGTGCAAAAAATGCATTAAATATTGAAATGTTTACTTTTTTCCTCTTTTTACTGATTCACTAATGTATATGTAAATATACTACATATGTGCTTATGTTTTAGCATGTTTATCAGAGCACATTACTCAAAAAAAAAAAAAAAGCATATCAGTGTGTTGATCAGCATTTTATTGTTGCATGTTATAATAAGCTACAAGTAAACAACAGCTGGCAAAATAATATACACCAGTACTGAAGAACTGAAAATACTAAAATGATAAAGCATTTCTGATGGACCGTGTCTGTCCTCTACTGGACGATCATTGTAGGAGATCTGAACATCTGAAGTGATGCATTTGTTGAATCTCTGCCTAAATCTAATCACATTAATAATTCATTTGGCTTTCATCGTAATGAAAGCAGATGTGCTGGATGGAAACAAAACAGTCAATCATTCTCTCTAAAAGTGTTTCTTATAGATATGATGCATCTTAACTCCAGAAAAACAATGCTCCACTGACACCTACACCTGATTTTGGATCTACATGGTGCAAAAGATTAACAGTGTCTTTCATATGCTGACATTAGGAATAATGTTTCTATTAAAACTTGTATCGTATTTTTTTCTCAGCAAATTCATGCAACAAATGTCTGATGTCTTTATTGATGCATTCTTTGTACCGATGGTTTGAAATAAGCTTTTAAGTTTGAAATGAAAATAAATGATCAATGTCAGTCTGATCTCTCTTTATAAGAGCGCCTTCATCTGAAAAGATGCAGTAATCAATACAATCAGTAGATTATTATTCATAGACACTCGTTGATTAAGCATTAGTGAGAATTGGGACTAATTTAGCCGATAAGTTAAACAGTTTACATCGAGAAATATGTCATAATATTTAATAAACTAGATTTTTTACGCCAGATAATGTAAAATAAACACATTTTATGACTTCTTAATTAAAAAAAGAGACGGTTCCAATTAGCTTGAAGGAGGAGGGACAATAATAAATATTATTTATATTTTATATATTTATTTTGATACGTTGTTAAAAATATATTTTTTAATTATAATGTATGAGTGTATAAAGCGTGAGTAGACCGATGTTTTACTCTCTCTTTAAAACTTATGATGCTCCGATTTTGTATTATGCGTTCAGTCGCCGGACCTTTATTTTGAAACAACCCAAACCGGAAGTTGTCGTAGTACTGTAAATATGTTCATACCGTGTACAGTGAAGGTTAGTTGGTTAGATTTTGAATGTGTGTACGCAGTTTGTATATATTTTTCTTACCCAAGTTTATGAAAGAATGATTTTAACACGTTCAGTGCATGACTTTGATGTGTATGTGATATGAATATTTAGTAAAACAAAACCTATGTTACTGACCTCCAGAGATGTGTGAATGTTTTTCTGTTAACAAATGTCTTTACATTTATGAATGTTGTGTGTTTTTATTCACATACAGGGCCTTTTCTGATCATAATTAACCTTTTAGACGTAATATGTGTGGAAAGGTGACCTACTTTACCATGTTGTAGACACACAGTGGCTTTACTGTACAACTGGAAAGACGTGTCAATAAAATGCATGTCAGTAAAATGCCTAGGGGTGTTTTGTTGTAGCAAAATAGATAAATACACCCAAGTGTTGCATGATTAAAAGTGTATTATGCCCATATTGTCTATATATCCCATGCCAAATGATCAAATACAGTCTATAAGTGTGAAAGTGTTTTGTGAGATTAGATTCAAATGAATATTTCATGGTGGTGTTGAATATTTCATTTAATTTCATCCCTGGTAAAGAAGGTACAGGATCTCCTATTTGCTCAGTCAAAACAACAAATATAAACCACAAGTAGTTGTGCTGATAATGGTACAATATTCGTCTTTGAGTGACACGACTATCTGTTAAGACTCTGCCTGTGTCTCAATGTGCATACTATCCATCCTAAATAGTATGTGACATTAGTAATATTCAATACAATTTAGGGCAGATAGGGTGGATAGTATGCACATTGGGATGCAGGTTCTTCTTCAACGACTAACAATGCAACTAACAACACATTCCCAGAAGAACCGAGCAGCCGCATTGTTCAGTTCCTCTAACACAAGTGATAGATGGTGTAAGTCATGCAATTTAACCTCATCACTCAAAAATAAACTAAATTGAAGTGCATTTCTTCACCCTACAACCTTCAGGTCCAAGTCTGGACCTCAAACCACTAAGCAACTTTTAGGTATCAAGCCATACCCAGGTATGTGTGCAATTTGAAACTAAAATGATGTAAAATATTATGTGTAAGATATGATATGGTCATACAGTGTTTGTCTCTCTAGCCATGGAAGACGACATACAAGAGGAAGTGCGGTCACAGTTCAAAGACAGGGGACTGGGCGGCTGGCAGCTCTTGCAGCTGACGGCAGGCTCGGGTCTGGCGCTGTATGCCGTCTGGGCAGGAGTTTTAATGCCGGGGTTTCGCCGAGTACCACTCAAACTACAGGTGAGCTTTGAGGAGTGTGTTGGTATTGATGCAGCACATTATGAGTGATTTATCAGCACAATAACTGCTGCTGTGTTTCAGGTGCCTTATATGCCAGCGAGCAAAGCTCAATTGTGTAACGTTATGACTCTGCTGAAGGGCAGATCTGGAGGCATCGCTGACCTGGGATCAGGTGATGGCAGGATTGTAAGTGATCCTCATACTTTTTCATTTCGTTTGGGGTCGGTAAGATTTTTGAAAGAAGAAAGTTTCTTCTGCTCACCAAGGCTGCATTTATTTGATCAAACACAGTGAACAAAGTAATATTTTGAAATATTACAATTTAAAAGAACTGTTTTCTATGTCAATATATTTTAAAATGTAATTTATTTCTGTGATCAAATCTGAATTTTCAGCATCATTACTCCAGTCTTCATTGTCACATGATCCTTCAGAAATCATTCTTATATGATGATTTGATGCTCAAGAAACATTTCTGATTATTATCAATGCTGAAAACAGTTGTCAGGGTTCTTTGAAGTTCAAAAGAACAGCATATATTTTTGAAATAGAAATCTTCTGCAACATTATAGATGTCTTTACTGTCACTTCTGATCGATTTAATGTATACTTGCTGAATGAATTGCTGAATTTCTTTCAAAACATAAATCTTACTGGCCCCGCACTTTTGAATGGTATTGTGTGTGCTCATGTGTCTGTTGTAAATGTGTGCAGGTGTTAGAAGCGTGTCATCAGGGTTTCTCTCCAGCAGTTGGTTATGAGCTCAATCCTTGGCTTCTTCGTCTTTCACGCTTTTATGCGTGGAGAGCTGGACACCACAGAAGTGTTTCATATCAGCGAGAGGACCTGTGGAAGGTACTGTGAACATCTAACCTAGACATTATACATCTTACCCCGACATTAAACACCTGTATAATATAAATATTCTTATGCATGTTTTATATATATATATGTATATATATATTAGGCGAGAAAGCGTGTGTAATTGATTAAAAAAACGAATAACATTTTTTTTCTGTAATTAATCATGATAAATTGCATATTAACATTATATTTTTATATTGTAATAATTTCTCATTGAATCTTAAAATAAATATAGAAACAACATAAAGATGGCATATTTTGATGTGTTAATGGCATCTTTTTCCTAAGTACTATAAATAAAAGCCAGTATCACTGATACAGGTGTCTCTGTTAAAATGATTTTTTTGTTCAATTTTAGCAATTAATTGTAGTCATTCAACATTATCAATTTTAACATTTAATAGGCTTTAAAAATATCTAACAACTTTTAAAGGTTTCCTTGATTATGATTTCACTTTTTTTTTTTTTACTTTAGTTAAAGTGTAATGTTGCTGTTAAATCATAAAGAACATCTGCTAAGTTATGCAAAGTTTAATGCAAAGGGAGATATTTTCTTTTACAGAAATGTCAGTGTCCGACTCTGGTTTGATCAATGTAAAGCTGAACACCGTTACTGACAATCCTCATTTTGGGTTTGTGAGATTCTCCAGCTTTGTTGTTGTTGAGCAACCGAAGCCTGAGCTGTTAAAGCTCCGCCCTCTTCTGGAGCAGCAGCTCATTTGCATTTAAAGGGACACACACAAAAACAGCGTGTTTTTGCTCACACCCAAATAGGGGCAAATTTGACAAGCTATAATAAATGATCTGTGGGGTCATTTATAATAAAATCATTTAAGACTGCGCTTATGAAAATACTCTGCAAAAACAGGCATTTTGACATAATTGTGTGAGTGTGTGAGTGAGTGCGTTTCGGGTCAGTCAGGTGACGTTACAGACAGTGCTTCAGTTCAGATTTGAGTTCCCTGTTGTGTCTTTTCATGCTTGAATGGTTTAAAAGCACTTGAATGAATGAGATGATCATATAATGTAACAGCCAAATGGATGAAAGGAAAAAATGGATGCTGAGTTAATTGCAAAATTAATGTGTTAATATTGACAGTTGATGTACATCTAACAATTAAAATACTATATTATACTCAAACAGATTCTCTCATACAATACACTATCCTAAATTCTTATACACCTTTCTCATACAGAAGCAAGATATGATATTGTGTGTAATATATGTCCATTTGTGTTTTTGCATGTGTATTTCCAGGTCGATCTCTCAACGTATAAAAATATAACAGTATTTCTGGCCCCTAGTGTGGTAAGTCCCACAGTGATTTCTAAATCAGTCTAAATCTTTTAAAGTGAAAAAGTGAAAGTGAAAGTGACGTGAAGCCCAAGTGTGGTAACCCATGCTTTTAACCCATATATGTTAATTGACTTTATTCAATCAGTTCATGCATTTGCATCATATCATTGAACCTAAATGCCTCATATACCGTGTATTGTGTGTTTATCAGTTAAGTCTTTTACAAAAGAAGCTGCTGGCTGAGCTCCCTGAAGACGCTTTGATTGTGGCGGGACGCTTTCCGTTTCCTGATTGGACAGCGTGCAAAGTCGAGGGTGAAGGTGCAGACAGAGTGTGGGCCTATCACATTCAAGAACTGAGACAACACTATTAGTCACAAGATACAAATGTTTAAAGATACATATTTTTAAAATATCTTTATTTTAGCTTGCTTTTTATATTCATTTCATCATGTTTGATGCACACAGAAAGTTTTTAAAAACATATGAATTATATCATTTTATTGTGTTCTCACTCTTAGCGAAACAACTCGTAAGATGTCGAAAACAAAGTCAGTGCCTGTGGGTGTTCCTTAAAGGGTTCAAACCCGTGGATCACTTCCTGTTTCTTAATGTGACCTAGATAATGTCATGTCTTTCAAGTGTTTCTCTTTTACAGAAAAAAAAAGGAAATAAACCTAATTTATTGTGAGTCATCTTTAGTTAATGTATTGTTTGTGAAGTGTATGTTTCTGAATGTTTACTACTCAGTCTGCAGCAGTCTTACTCAACATGTACTTGGGTTGCATAATGTGAAGTCGCTGAGCAAACCACATTAAACAATGAGCAAGAGAATGGCAAGCTCTTCCCTTTGTGACTGACTGATTCTCACAATTCATATGTACATCAACCTGCAGAAACATAAAGTATCAAAGCTTTTTATGGTATTACAATGCGCTTTTGGCCATTTTGTCTATGCTGATATATATATATATATATATAGTAGTCAACATTTGAAGTGGATCAAAACCTTTCATCATAGTTGTCCTAAAACCTTCTTCTTAGAACAAATTTGATGAACTTTAGATATATATATATATATATATATATAATTTAAACAGGGTTGGGGAGTAACGGAATACATGTAACAGCATTACGTAAATCAGGATACGAAAATCCATTAACTGTAATTTGTTACAGTTACATAAAAAAAATAGTAATCAGATTACAGTTACATTTTGAAAAAAGGGGGAATACTAGCAGGATTATAATCGTTTCATTTAAAACTAAATAAATCATTATTTTGCCATAATAACACATATTAAACAACAACAACGATAATAATATTGCAATAGATAATTTATCTGATTTTTAAAATATTTTTATTTTTGAGACCCATTCAAAAGTATGGAACGTGTAAAATTTAAAAACTTGCAGAAATTGAGAAGACATAATTAAAATTAAATTTAAAAATGCAATTTATTTACAGTAAAGTTGCCCAACACCCCCAGCCCCCCCCCCCCCCCCCCATTTCTTTCTTTCTTTCTTTCTTTCTTTTTTTTTCTTTTTTTATACGCCTGACCTTGAAGTAATCCAAAAGTAATCAGATTACATTACTTTCATATTGTGATACTTGGATTACGTTACTGAATACTTTTTTATGAAGTAATTTATGAAGTAATTTGTAACTGTAACATAAATATTTTAGATAGAAACTAATTGTAGTCTATAGTATACATTGGGTATACAAGAAACTATACAGATGCCTCTTAAAATGTTAGGGTGGAGTGTCCGCGGCATCTAAAAGATCGAAAAGCCCTGCTTTAGAGGATGCTGCATGTGTAATAATGAAGCAATACCTGCACACAAAGTGCACACTGTACTCAACAAGTGTCTTGTTGCGGCCGGTTTCATCCGGCCCGATTAAGATTTCACTTCCGGTAGTTTAATGGTTTGAGTAAATTACACACACTGGGAGGCAAAAGCACTTGGTAACTAGTTCCTATTACAGTTTAGTGTAGGCGCAAAATGATCTTCCTCAAGGGGCGCTTGACGGATCACAACGCCGAATCCCCTATTGAGACACACTAAATTCTCAGAATGTTTTATGTGTTATTGGAGATATTTTCATAATATAAAGTATAATCATTTAATTAAAAGTATTACAACTATACATGCCTGACATGCTAATCGAAATTCTCAATCTGAATCCTCTATAAACTTATTTAAAGGACAAGCTAGATTAGTAATCACGAACGACTGTGATTGGTGCATCCTGACCAGCGCTGAGAAAAGTAACGCGTGTCACGTGACAACGACGTGTAAAGTGAAAGTAAATGACGTTTAAAATGAAACTCCTTTTTAAAATAGTTATCTAATGTCCTGCAATACATTTTACAACGTTTAAGAAGATTTTGGTATGTGTGCTGTGTAGGTTGATATTCTTTGTTCTAAATAAATAAATAAAAATAAATATATTGAACAGAAAAACAAGCAAGCAATTAAATTCATTCGCATTACATTTATATTTATAAATTTCGCAGGACTGAACCCATGACCTTGTTGTTGCCAGCGTCATGCTCTACAGTTTGAGCTAAAAAAAAAATTTAAATCAAGTATTAAAAAAAAAAAAAAACACTACTACGTATTATTATTATTATTATTATGATAAGGTCCGGATAAGGTACAATATTAGCTGCCAGACTAAAAAAAACAAAAACGAAAACAAACAAACAAAAAAAAAAAAACATATTTTTTGTTACATGTTTTCAGGGCTTTTATGTTTGTAATTCGCATTACATTTATATTTTTCCATTTCGCAGGACTGAACCCATGACCTTGTTGTTGCTAGCATCAGGCTCTACTAATAGTACTATTACTAATAATATTAATTATTATTATATTAAAGTCCGGATAGGGTACAATATTAGCCTCCAGACTAAAAAAATAAATAAAAATTACATACATTTTTTGTTACATGTTTTCAGAGCTTTTATGTTTGTAATTTGTTCCAAAAGTTTTACTCATAATTTAAAGTGATTTATAAAATGGAAAAAAAAAATGTCCACTTCTTCTTAAGTTTATGATATTTTCCTAATAAAACAAATTGCAGAATGTAGCTATTGTTCGAATTATCGCTCCTGACCAATTAGAGACACCTTCACCTCAGAAGCCCCGCCCATTTCAGTACATCACTCCTCCACGCTACTTGCCGCTCTAGCCTGTAATTTCTAATTCTATGAGGAAGATGTCACTTCCGCTAGGTTAATGGGCAGAGGAGAGGAAGCTACGAGAGGCCTGCACGGAAAGAGCGATCCCACTAACCCAAGGAGTGGCTCTGTCAGACTTTTGAGGGCTCAAATTAAAGCACCGAGTCCCCCACAGCGCTACCACCACCCGAGCCGTGAAGGATAGGGTCCCGACATATTTTTAAGACCGCTGTTTTGTGGACCTTCTCTCTGTTTCGCAGTAGTTTCACGGTCTGTCTCCGTGTATCCGGGCAGCGTCAGTTCCAGTCTCGCGCTAGATCAACAATAATAACAAGTGTCCCGGAGCCCGAACCGGGGGTCCACCGGGCGTGTGCGGCACAGTGATGCAGGGTTTCGGTGCTTCCAGAAGGTGAAACGCAAAGGCCCCAGAGGAAGCATGAGCGAGCAGATCCAGATTCATCTCATATTATAGCCGCGTAGAAGCTCAGCCCGGGCATGGTGAGTCAATATTAAAGCATATATACATGTATAACACACTAACTTGTTTTATTTTATCCATAATTTATCTTATGCAATCGAAAATAGTGAACTTTCTATATATCTGCACCAGTGCCTGGAGGCTGCGTTGCTTTTAAAGCGCCTTTGTTTATCTCTAAATGATCATATGACATTGTGTTTGAAGCTTTGATTTAATTTAAGCACCTGTCAAAAACACTGAGTGTAATTGTGTGTGTGTTTCCTTAATATGATGTCTTATGGTAAACAGACATAGCAGTCTTAGATCTGCCAGATAAGAAGGCAGATCAAATGCATAAGCTGTTCTGTCATTAAAGGATGATACCAGGTGATATATTCACACACAAATGAAACCCAGCAAAGCTCCTGTGTGTTGCATGTAACGGTGTCCCTTTGAGTTCATGACAGTCTGAACGGCAGGAGGAAATCAAAGGCATTCTTCTGCTGCTGTGACGTCACTGTGGAGCAACACGCAACATGTTGTGACTCATACAAAGAATTCAGAACCCCGAGCATCATCATCATCATCAGCCCACTTCCTGTGTTCTCTTCCATTCTTTTTTTGCTTTTCAGTGCACATTCTCACACTTTTAATGTGAGATGAGTATTTTGAGGCTGAAAAAAGGAACTTGTTGAGAAAAAGCAACTTGATGTGTCACGCTTAGTCTTTAAGGGTTAATGCAGAACTAAAAATTGAAAACATGCTTTTCTCATTCTCATGATGGTCCAAATATATTTTGAAGAAAATATACACTGCCCTCCAAAAGTTAGGAAACGCCCTAGAAAAGGACAATATTGGCATGAATCCTTTTTAATTTCTGATAATTTTGCACTGATAAGGGACAACGCAAACTACGAAAACATATTTTATTACATAAACAGTTTATGCATAGAAAAAACATTCAGCAAAATATCCACCATTAGCAGCTGTCTGACCTAAACTGGGTTCTAGTTGGTTCATTGTATCTAAACTTAATTGGCAATCAATTGTTGAAGCTATTGAGGTGTGCTGACCCAAAAATCTTTTACAAACCTGGGCCAAGTTTAAACCAGTAACCAGGCATCACAGCTGGCAAAGGGCCATGTCTGACTTTGACATGTATATATTGCCATTATTATGTAATCAAAATGAAAATTATTATTGCTGGTCTTCAATGATAATGTCAAGTTACTGTAATGTATTTGCACCAAAAAATGATTAGGATTTATGCTGATATCGTCCAAAACCACACTTTTCCACACTTTGCCTTTCACCCCAAAACAACATTGTATTAACAACAAAACAACACAGAGACTTAAAAAAAAAAGTCAGTCATACATGACATGAGGGTAATTAAAGGCACAATATGTAAGATTTTTGGACTAAAATATCCAAAACCTCTAGAACAGTGTTATATGTTTTGTTGACTTGTGTACTTACAATATCCCAAATGTTTCCAAGAATGTTTAAATCCAGGGAAATAAGCAATTTTAACCAGGATACGGTCCGTGTTTGTGCGTCACCTATCAATGTTATCATACCTGCGTTATACTTGATTTCCGTTTTTATTTTGTAGAAACCACGGAAGCACCAAAGACGCTCTAATATATTATGTGTTTTATTAGACAGGTGAGGAACTGTTTGGATACATTCATCAACAGATAACTAATCATGTTATATAGCTCAACACAGTAAGCCTTATTGTTTAAAGGTGCAGTATGTTATAATTTTGTTCGCTAGAGGTCGCAAGAAGCCTATTCAAAACAAAGGCGTAGCTTGATGACGCCAAGTTTGAGCGCAGAATCTTGGGACATGTGGTCTCCACCTCAACGGACAGTGCAAAAGAATAGGGATAGAACTCGGGAAGAAATCATATTCATGGATGTGATTATTAACGTTACTGTAGTATGAAGCAGAGCAGGACCGAGTGTTGTGGGACGCTGGAGCGATTGCTCAACACGCCTCACGAGCAGCAGGACTTTTATTATGACACAGTCGCCGGCGCCGCTTCCGCTTTTCCGGTCATGAGTATGAGGTAACGCCATAGCTCTGTTTATCATATTAGATACATTTGAGTGTGTTGAAAATGATGTTATAGCGTTACTCTGTGCGTTCGCTCGGCGGCTGCAGTAAGATAGATATGTGTGGACATTTGTATTTTTCATTGGAGAGTTTGTGAGAGCTGTCGTACTGCCTCATGATCTTTAACAAACCCTGCAAAATTCACCCCAGATTATAAACAATTGCAAATGCACCTCAAGTAGTCATACACTTCCAGTCAAAAGATTTTAATATTTAGCTGCAGTAAGATGGATCGATTTTAGAATATCATATTAAATGCTGGATGGCTTGTGTTGATAAATGGCATGCAATTAATTTAAAAAAGTATTGTATGATGGAGAAAATCCTGTATTACTGTTACTAAAAATAAAGCTGCATCTGATTATGTTGTTAGCTACTTGACAAAATAGTGTTTTTCTCATGGTAAAGCATGGTACTCGCAAAAAATCAAGAAAATTAGATTTAAACAATAAGACTAAACGTGTTGAGCTATATAACAACAATTTGTTTTCTGTCAATAAATATATCAAAACAGCTGTGCCCTTGTCTATTAAAACATGTAAATATTAAATCGTCTTTGGTGTTTCCATGGTTTCTACAAAAAAAACCCGGAAACCGAGGGTAACGCGGGTATGACGCGATTGACAGGCGACTCCTCACACGTCCCGGAGCCTTGGTTAAAATTGCAATTTTCTCACGATTTACAAATAGTTGGAAACATTTGGGATATTGTAAGTACTCAAGTGAACAAAATATGTAACACTGGCCTAGTGGTTTTTGGATATTTTACTGCAAAATTCTTACATATTGTGCCTTTAAATCTCGTTTTCTTGATTTACCTCGAGTACCATGTTTTACCGTGACTAATGTTGATCTAGCTTACTGCAGTGTGTAACTAGTGTTTCATAGTAGCCACCGAGCGAATGCAGAGTAGCATTATAACAACTTTCAACACACAAATGTGTCTAATATGATAAACAGTGCTGCGTTACCACATACACTCGACCAGAAGCAGCGGAAGTGGTGACTGTGGCATAATAAAAGTACCGCTGCTCTCGAGACATGTGTTGCACTCATCTATCATTAGCAATCGCTCCAGCGGCTTCGTTCTGCTCCAACACCCTGCTTCATACTACAGTAATGTTAATTATTTTCCACCGGCTGTAGACGTGAAGACAACACCTCCCATGATTTGCGATATCAAGGCGTCATCAAGCTACGCCTTTGTTTTGAATAAGCGACCTCTAGTGGCGAAAATTACATATTGTGCCTTTATTGACAAACTTGATTATTGAGTGAACGGTCCCTTTATAAGTAAAAGATGAGCTTTTAACATCTCCACACAACATAAACAAGTTACAACAACAACAGCAGCATAAATAAAGCCAGCAAACCATAAAACAGTCTACAATGCATTCTGGGAGCTTGCAAATCAGTTGTGAATACATTTGAGGAATATATTGGTTAGTCTAAAATGTACTGACAGTTAAAATCCTTGTATTCTGCATTTACAGTTCATATATGCGATAGGGATGTGTTTGATGCATTGTATGGTTGCATTAAAAGTTCAGACCGAAATGCCTTATCTTGTCATATCTCATCTTTCTCTTCTGCCCTTCCCCCCGTCTCTGTCTATCTCTCTTCTGCAGGCGTCAGAGGAGTCCTCCTTACGGGCTCTGGAGAGTCTTATGACAGAGTTTTTTCACAGCTGCACCACCAATGACCGCAAGAGAGAGATCGGTGAGCATATGCCTGGCACATACTCTGGCCTTCACACTCTTATCACTTCCTGATTTGCAGAGTCATCGTTTGTGCTGTACTAATCTAAATACGCAGTCACTTGTTCATATCATTAGACGTCTTATTTTCTCTTCTGAAATGAAAGCGTACTGAAATGTTAATGTGATTACCTACATTCACTTCAATGATGCCTGTTTGGTGTTCGACAAATTGTGAGGTGTGATGCGCTAGAAGTACGATAGTTGCTGTTAAATCTAAATGGCAGGACGAGTAACGACAAGTGTAAAATGTGGTAAAGTCTGTCAAACTCGGCACTGTTTCTGTCTGTGTGTAGCACCTACCGCTCTGCAGAACCGTCTGAAGTAGCGCAGTGTTCAGAATGAGCAGCTGAAGTTTATTTTGAACAATATTCTTGATCATTTTAGTCTGACCTGAACAGTTAGAGCGGCACATTTCAGCTCTATTTATTGTAATCGCTCATTTCATAAAAAAGTTTTTAAAAGGAGCTTTTCTGCTTTTTACATGTTCAACTTTCTTTAGTGTGTGTAAAAGTTCTGCAAAGTTACAAAGTCACTCCAGAGGGAGTTATTCTCTATATCAGTAACACTGTTTTCTTCTGGGAACGAACACAACACAATATTCCTCATTTAAATAATTCCCGCCCAAGACATATGCAAAATAAAGGGACGAGGCCTGGTTGAATTAGTTAGTAGTGTGTTAAAACTCGCAGTTATGATAAGAGACGTGACGTTTCCTTAACATGCTCGAAGCGGTTGACCAATCACAGCACACTGGTCCAGCTGACCAATCAGAGCATATCACGCTTTTCAGAAGGAGGGGCTTCATAGAGACTAAACACAGCGATACTGACAGACTGGGAAAAGAGGTGCTGCAACAATGACAAATATGTGAAAAATAATGTGTTTTTGAACATTCAAGTTTGAAAACCTATTCTAGTAGACACTAAAATCAAGACTTTGAAAAAAGGGCATAAGAAGTCTCCTTTAAAGGCATGGTAGCACAGAAATTGCATCTAACGCTTATGTTCCTTTTATTGTAAGTCGCTTTAGGTCAAAGCTTCAGCTGAATGCAATGGAAAATGCTCATGAAAAACTAAATTCTGACTGTTTTGATGCAACAAAGATTTTAAAACTATATAAGGGAACCTTTAATAAAAAAATAATTATCATGTGACCCCCTTTAAGGTGAGGAATGTGTCTAAAAACTGTTATTTTGTGGGTTGAGACCACATTCGTGACATTTATACTTTCTCTTGACTTTTGTAAAATGCTTGGTATTTGGGTTTGTTTGGGAGCATTTGGCCAAAGATTTAGTCCAAATCCTGTGCCAAACATGGTGCTTAGAAACTCAGGACATGTACTTCAATGTACATTTCTCAGCTGTGATACTTTTGGAGAAAGTAACTCTTTGTGAAACTGGTCAAGCTAAATTGATGACCTGTGAATCAGACCCAGAATAAGTCACACATTACACACCGGAAATGTTCACTTTCTAAGTCTAGGGTTGATGGTATGTAAGAGCTCAACACATGATGGCTCGTGTTATATTATTTTACTTTTTTGTAAATGTATTATTGATTTTCTCTCAGGAACAGTCCACTGAAATATGATAACAATTTGAAATGGCTTGATTTGTCAGTTTCTACTTTAGACTTGACACCATAATTATAAATTTAGTCCATAATGCAATTCTAAAAATAAAGTAAAATGTGAAGTGAATGAGATTTTTACTGAAGCTTTTTATCACATTAATGCATGTGGAAGTCAAGCATGCTTGTTGTCTTTTGTAGAGCCTACATCTATACAAACTTTCACACTGCTTCACACCATGTTTTCAGACAAAACCAAATGTTAAAAACTATCAGATGCGGTTCAGTTTCTCAGTTCCTAATTGCCATGAAGTGTTAAAAATGTTGTCGTAACAAATATCTGCCATATTTAATTGACGGAAACATAGTGCTGGGTAGTGTCAGTGTTTAAGGGTTCACTTCTAAGGGAACACAACACGCATATTGATTTAAAAGAAGTTTAGATAAATGCATTTGTCAAAGTAATGTAAGTAATGAAGTTGCTCTTCCTAACAAACATACTGTAATTTGAGCTCTGCTGGTTTTTGAAATGCTGCTCTATGTTGGTGTGCAACAAAGCAATGTTTTCTTTTTCATGCAAATATGCGAAACTCTGTATACAAGTAGCATTTGTTAAAGGGAATAGTTCACCCAAAAAAGAGAATTCTATCATCATTTATTCACCCTCAAGTTGTTCAAAATATTCATTTTTGGGTGAACTATCCCTTTAACTTTGAATTGGAAGTGAAGCGCTCCAGTTGTGGGACCAGCCTTCATTTATACTTTACAGAAGATGTTCCTGTGTCTGTGTGGGAGTATCTTGTATAAGCCCTTTTCATTGCATTTGAGTAAAAATGCTCGTGTTCATCTCTGAAGGAAGCTTCTGATGAGTGTTTGTTTGGTGTTAATGGCAACAAACCTGACTAAACATTTTGACTAAACATTTTAATGACTTCCACTATTTGCTTTGTTTCAATTGGGTAGGAATGTGTTTTGTAATGACTGTTTTGTGGTGTTGTTAATTGCAGAAGAGCTGCTGAACAGTTTCGCGGAGCAGCCCGGCTCATGGAGGCACTGCCTCTACTTCCTCTCTAACAGCAGAAATGAATATGTCATGATGTACAGCCTTACTGTGTTTGAGGTAAGATTAACCCTTCAGTTCATTATCTTCATCTTTATGTAGATTAATTTCATGTAAATTGCTAAGTCCATGTTGAAGTCGTACACTAACGTTCAAAAGTTTGGAGTTGGTACAAATTTTTTTTTTCCCTCTTCTGCTCACCAAGGCTGCATTTATTTAATCAAAATTACAGTAAAAACAATAATATTGTGAAATATTATTACAATTTAAAATAACTACCTTCTATTTGAATATATTTTATAATGTAATTTATTCCTGTGATCAAAGCTGAATTTTCAGCATCATTACTCCAGTCTTCAGTGTCACATGATCCTTCAGAAATCACTCTAATATGTGACCCTGGACCACAAAACCAGTCATAAGGGTTGAAATTGAGATTTATACATCATCTGAAAGCTGAATAAATAAGCTTTCCATTGATGTATGGTTTCAGGATAGGACAATATTTGGCTGAGATACAAATATTTGAAAATCTGGAATCTGAGGGTGCAAAAAAATCAAAATACTGAGATAATCGCCTTTAAAGTTGTCCAAATGAAGTCCTTAGCAATGCATATCCACTCACAAATATACATTTTTGATATATTCACGGTAGGAAATGTTCAAAATATCTTCATGGAACATGATCTTTACTTAATATCCTAATGATTTTTAGCATAAAGGAAAAATCGATCATTTTGACCCATACAATGTATTGTTGGCTATTGCTACAAATATACCTGTGCGACTTATGACTGGTTTTGTGGTCCAGGGTCACATATATTTGAAGATTGATTTGATGAAGAAACATTTCTGATTATTATCAGTGTTGAAAACAGTTGTGCTGTCTAATATATTTTTATATTTATATATAGTTTAAAAGCATTTTTCTGAAATAGAAATCTTGTCTAACATTATAAATGTCTTTACTTTCACTAGCAATCAAAAAAAAGAGATTAATTTATCATTTAGGATTTTTAACTTTTTGTAAAATTAAATCAAATTTAAATCTGGATTTAAACATTCTTGGAAACATTTGGGATAATATAAGTACACAAGTCAACAAAATATATAACACTGTTCTAGTGGTTTTCAGATATTTTAATCCAAAAAATATTACATATTGTGTGATAATATTACAGTGCAAATAAACACACCTTAATGGTACTAAAATAGGCTTAATTTAAAATACAACTTCTTTTGATTTTAGGGTGAAATATGATCTTGATTGATGTATTGAAAATACATTACAATATATGAGCACATGCATTGTCCGCTGTGTTTAAGATATGCGATGTGACAATCAATTTGTTGGCCCCTCTCTGCAGAATCTCGTGAACAAGATGTGGGTTGGTGTAGCCAGTGAGGACAAAGCAGAACTTCGTAGCTGCTTGCCTAAGCTTCTGCTATCCCAGCATGCACTGCTGCCCTTCTTCATCAGAAACAAACTCTGTAAAGTCATCGTTGACATTGGACGCCAGGACTGGCCCATGTTCTACCATGACTTCTTCAGCAACACCTTACAGGTACTTGTTATTCTTTATTATTTACTGCTGTTACTATTAAATAATATTAAAATGACCTGAACGGGCTCCATCTTTTGTGGTTTGTGTTGTAGTTAGTGCAGTCGCCGTCTCTAGCGCCGCTGGGTTTGGTTCTGCTCAAGATGACCTCAGAAGAGCTGGTCTGTCCCAGAGAAGACCTGAGCGTCGCTCGTAAAGAGGAGCTGAAGAAACTCCTGCTGGATCAGATCCCCACCGTACTGAACCTTCTGACTGGTGAGACGCTCGTAACTCATTAATTGAAAGTATATGCAGGTGTAACTGTTTGTTAAACACTGGAGCCTGTATATGTGCTCCGATTAGGCTTGCAGTTTCATTTTTAATGACTCTCTTTTTCTTGAAGGTATTCTGGAGACAGTATGGGACAAACACAGTGTTACAGTCACCACTCCCCCTCCATCCCCCACATCAAGAGAGTCAGGTGAGCTTCTGCTTTGCCCTATGCTATTGAAAAGTCCTGATTATGAACTCATGTTCAAGTGCTTTAACAGAAAAATAGGATTAAAGGAGAATGTCTGTTTCTTGGGGAAATCTTATTGAAGCCAATTTAATTTTGAATAAACTTGTAGCGTCCCAATCATATAAACATTCATTACGTTATCTAGATAGTCAGCTTGCTGCTGATTCTGGAATTTCAGTGAAATAGATGTTTTTTTTGTATAAATGATAAAACATACAATATGCTTCAAATGGTTATTTATATATCTAAAAATACAGTACTTTTAACACCAGGCAAGACAATGAAGCTGTTTTGGAAAAAACTATGAATACCAGTCAAAGCAGCAGTTGTTCTATGGCATGTCTAACTTGGTAACTCTAGTATCAAATTTTAGATCTGAGTTTCTTAGTAGTAAATATGGCTTGAGAGAGAGCATTCATACCCAATTTCTGACTAGGAATCTTGTATATACGATAATTCCGATAGCATGTGAAGGCAGCATTACTCAAAGTTCACTCAACTAACAATAGCAAAGCAAACAAAATGTGGGTCAACCACCGGCCATGTGGGTTGTCGATAGAGATTAATCGTAATTGATTTTCGATTTGGATTTTGGCTTCCAATGATTATGAAAACAAGATACTCATGGTAAATGATTATTGTGCCACATTCCTTCCTACGCTCCTTCCTTTCCTTCACATTGATGTGCTTTCGTTCCTCCCTAAAAGTCCAAACTTAATATCCAAATCAGCTAAATAAGTGAGTGTTGTAAAATGTTGCTAAACTGTGGGATGTTCGATATTAAACAGTGTTATTAAAAGCGCATTAATCCCAAAAGTGACACTGTTCCCCAGGTGGCTTTCTGTGTGCGCTCTGAGTTGGAGCCGAATGCAGATAAGCAAATGGGCTTCAGATACTCGCCTAAATGCGTACACATGTCAAAATGCCTTTTTGGAGAGTATTCAAGAAAACACAGTGGGTTATGTCTGAAGAAAACGTAAAACGGTTAAGAAAGAAAATGCACATGTAACAGTATATTAGATCTGTGCATAAGCTCTTAAAGCATTAGTTGACTTCAGAATTTACTCACCCCTATGCCATCCAAGATGTTTGTCTGTCTTTCTTTCTTCATTCAAAAAGAAATTTCACCCTCATGCTGTTCCACACCCGTAAGACCTTCGTTCATCTTCAGAACATAAATTAAGATATTTTAGTTGAAATCCGATGGCTCCGTGAGGCCTCCATAGGGAGCAGTGAAATTTCCTCTCTCGAGATCCATTAATATACTAAAAACATATTTAAATCAGTTCATGTGAGTATAGTGGTTCAATATTAATATTATAAAGTGACAAGAATATTTTTGGTGCACCAAAAAAAACAAAATAACTACTTATATAGTGATGGCCGATTTCAAAACACTACGACTTTGTGCTCCAAACCGCTGATTCAACACGCTGATTCATGACACTCCAAAGCTTCATTTCCATTTTTTTTTTTTTTTTTTTTTTTTTTTTTTTTTTTTAGAAAATGACCGATCATTTCAAATGACAAAGGAAAATCGCTCATATCGTGGAGAAAAAAAAATCATATCACCCACCAATAATCCTGTTAAATAATCGTGATTTCAATATTTTTTTTCTTGTTCTGTAGGTGTTTTGGGGGGCAACAGCACACCAATGATCCTAGAAGCTGAAAGTGCCGCTCTGTGTCTGCTAGCGCTGGAATGTTTGGCTCATCTCTTTAGCTGGATCCCTCTCTCCTCTTCTATCACTCCATCCCTCCTCGCTTCTATTTTTCATTTCGCTCGCTTTGGGTGCCAGCAGCCAATCAAAACGAAACCTCTGCCCACTTCGAATGGAGACTCCGCCCCTGGAAGTCACCCAGCCAATGGCGGCGATGGACACGGCAGGACTGGTCAGATGGTGGGCCACGCCGATCGCGCCAGGCTGGGCGTCATGGCCATGAACTGTATTAACGAGTTAATGTGCAAAAACTGTGTCCCAGTGGACTTTGAGGAGTTTCTGCTACGCATGTTTCAACAGACGTTCTACCTACTTCAAAGACTCACAAATACACACTCGCACACCAACACACACACTATCAAAAGCAGGTTGCAAGAATTAGATGAAAGGTAAGAGATATAGATGCACTTGCTTCAAACATTTAACTCATTGATGCTGCTGCTTTTTAACCCTCTCCATCTGTCTGTCTCTCTCAGCTATGTGGAAAAGTTCACCGATTTCCTCAGGCTGTTTGTTAGTGTTCATCTGCGGAGGATTGAATCTAATGCCCAGTTTCCTCTAGTGGAATTTCTAGCTTTGCTCTTCAAATACACCTTTAACCAGGTAAAACACCTTCATTCAATGTTCCTGGAAGCATCAATTCTAACACACCATATTCATGTCTTATGCTCTTTCCTTTTTCTGTACTTAAATTACCCAAACTTTCCTTGTTCCTCTCATTTTTGACACAATCTCCCTCCTTTTTTGTTTTTGATCATAATTTAAGGCACATGCTGGTTTGGGGTTATTTTCATTAATGGTTTCCTGGTAATAGTTGAGTTTCTTTTTAAAAAGACTAGACTTTTTTTACTCTCCCCAGTGGCTGCATCGGTAATGTCATGTTCAGTATTAAACCACAAGATGTGCTTTGTCATGACTAACATTGTTCGGTACAATCCATTGTGGTTTCTTTGGTAAATCGATTGCAATTTCAGCGCAGGCTTTGCAAACAGACTTTACTGTAAGATGTATAGTAATGCCACAACAAGTAACCCGGTTTAATTCTAATGCCTGATCTGTGATATTGATAATTCATTTACAGTCAGGCGTTCTTTGTCTCAAAATCGTCTATTGCTGTTTATGCGTCAGTAAATCAAGCCAGTGACTAAACGATCGATTTCACATTGTTTAGTAACGTGAAAATAATCTGTTATTTAAAGGAACACTCCACTTTTTTTGAAAATGGGCTCATTTTCCAGCTCTCCTAGAGTTAAACAGTTGAGTTTTACTGTTTTCGAATCCATTCAGCCGATCTCTGGGTCTGGCGGTACCACTTTTAGCATAGCTTAGCATAGTTCATTGAATCTGATTAGACCGTTAGCATCTCGCTCAAAAATGACCAAAGAGTTTCAGTATTTTTCCTATTTAAAACTTGACTCTTCTGTAGTTAAATCGTGTACTAAGACCGATGGAAAATGAAAAGTTTCGATTTTCTAGGCCGATATAGCTAGGAACTATACTCTCATTCTGGCGTAATAATCAAGGAACTTTGCTGCCGTACCATGGGTGCAGCAGGCGCAATGATATTACACACCGCCTGTGACTCCCTGTATCGGCCTAGAAAATCACAACTTTTCATTTTCCGTTGGTCTTAGTACACAATGTAACTACAGAAGAGTCAAGTTTTAAATAGGAAAAATATCGAAACTCTTTGGTCATTTTTGAGCGAGATGCTAACGGTCTAATCAGATTCAATGAACTATGCTAAGCTATGCTAAAAGTGGTACCGCCAGAACCGGAGATCGGCTGAATGGATTCGGAAAAAAAGTGGAGTGTTCCTTTTAATTTGTGATTATATACAGAAAGCGATCAAAGAACATTCCCTTTACAATTGTTGAAGCTGTCAATCACACAGCTTGAGTTTAACAGTGACTGGACTCTTGCTAAAACTCCCATTATAATCAATAATGCTGTCTACACTGCACAATGAATCTCTTATTTACAATGTGTTTGCTCTGTTAGTTATGATAAAAGCATTTGAAATCCAGCTGCAATGATGAGATCGCTGCATTCATGCGCTCAACAGTCGTGTCTGACATTTACGACAATGCTTGCAACCTTTAATCCTTTAATGCGATGGGAGTAGATCTCAGTATAATGCTATAATCCAGACTTTTCACCATTCATTAATCTCGACAGCTGTAATAGTAAAAACTTTGTTAAAGTATTCGAGAGAGTTCCACATGCAATACTTCATATGCAAATTTCTTATGCAAAGATGTTAGCCAATCACAGCAGTGGGCATTTACACTGAAGTCTCACAGCAGACACGCCCTTTAAAACAGGAAGGCTAAATCAGGAAAGAAAATGGGCTTTTATTTTAAAAGTTATGACAGGTTTTGATTTAAAAATCCTAACATTATAAGTACACTTCAGGAAACCTAAACTGAAAAATGCAATTCATGAGCACTTTAAATAGAGGGTGGATCAGCTCTAAAGTTCTTAAACTTGAAATTTTTGTGCATCTCTTCATTTAAACGTCTGTTTAATTTGCTGTAGCCAAGTCACGAGGGTTACCTGGCCTGTCTTGACATCTGGAGTATATTCCTGGACTACCTGACCACCAAGATCAGAAGCCGATTGGCTGACAGAGACAGTGTCATTAACAGGTCTGTGGACTCAAGTGAAATTGTGTGAATTGAGTTTGTTTTATATAGGTTGCTAAAGCATTGAATATTGTTGTATTTCTGTGTGTGCCCAGGTATAAAGATGCTCTAGTTCTGCTGCTGCGTGAAGTTCTTAACAGGATCCAGTTCAGGTTAAACCAGAGTCAACTAGAAGAACTCGACGATGAGACTCTTGATGACGATGTAAGAATCAAACACACACACACATGGTTATAGTAGCTAAAGCATCATTTTTTTGCTCAATTTTTGAAACTCTTTCCCCTGTTGTCTCTATAGCAACAGACAGAATGGCAGCGGTACCTGCGTCAGAGTTTGGAAGTGGTTGCCAGGGTGATGGAGCTGCTGCCGTCCCAGACCTTTTCTGTTCTGGTAGGTGTATATGAGTGGGTGAACATGCAACGCTCTCTCTCTCTTTGTACTGAAAAACAATCGACTCTTCATTGGCAATTCTAATAAGCGTTTAATATGGAAATTCATCCATCTACCCATTTGTCCGTCCGTCCATCCATCCATCCACCCATTTGTCCATCCATCATCCGTCCATCCGTCATCCATCCATCCATCTATCCATCTATCTACCCATTTATCCATTCATCCATCTACCCATTTGTCCGTCCATCATCCATCCATCCATCCATCCATCAATCTACCCATTTATCCATCCATCCATCAATCTACCCATTTGTCCGTCCGTCCATCCATCCATCCATCAATCTACCCATTTGTCCATCTACCCATTTATCTACCCATTTATCCATCCATCCATCAATCTACCCATTTGTCCGTCCGTCCATCCATCCATCCATCAATCTACCCATTTGTCCATCTACCCATTTATCTACCCATTTGTCCATCCATCCATAAATCTACACATTTGTCCGTCCGTCCGTCCGTTCATCCATCTTTCCATCTGTCTTTTCCATCCATCCAGTCGTTCCATCTATCTAACATTTTTCCCTTTATTAATGGCACTAAATTTGCATGTTAAATGACGTCCATGATAAGTGTATAATGACTAAAGCATGTTTATGTGTGTGTGTTTAGTTTCCGGTGCTCCAGGAGGATCTGGATGTTTATCTTGGGCTGCAGCAGTATATCGTGAGATCGGGATCAAGTGAGTTTCTCTTCATGCAGTGTTTCCCTCAGATTTTTGTGAGACTGTGGTGGGTGGACATCGGTCTTTCTAGGGGTTTCCGGGGGCATGCCCCCCCGAATGAAAATTTTGTACATTTTAAATTTAAATGCATAAATCTGGTGCATTCTGAGAGCAAAATTACGTGAGTAGATCAATGAAAACATTTGTTCTTTTTTGTTGTGCGCATTGAAAAGTCCATGACCCAGCGAGAAACCCAGTGTAGCCTATATCTACATCTAACAGTTTATTGATCATAAGTTTCTGCTCACTTTTACATTCCAGTTATATTGCGTGACGCCAATTTATAGCCCCTGTGTTGTGCGATCTAACAGACACCCTGTAGCCAGTATGATGACATCGTTCAGAAACAGCAATAAACTCCAGAAAGATAAAGTCATTTTATGCAAATCCACAGCCCTTTACCTACATATCAAGTATTATAATGGAAATATATCATATTGGAGAGTTTTACCGTGCTGACTGTTGTTACCGAACGCGACACGCTGTTTGAGTGCTGAACAGATAATGATTGACAGCTGCAGCGGAGGGAAGACGAGTTTCCGTGAGCGATGTACGTATTCTTCTGTCCCTCACATGAAGCTACGGAATGGCTTCAGATGACTTTGAATATAGTGCACAAAAACTTAATTGGTGCTAGTCTATTTCTTTTCCTGTATAAAATAGCGCAATTATCAGACGGTTATTTAAATATGGCGACATAATTTCCAGATATAATTTCCGTTTAATTTTGAGACTGTGGCACGATGTAACTACAGAAGAGTCAAGTTTTAATTAGGTAAAATATCGAAACTCTTTGGTCATTTTTGAGCGAGATGCTAACGGTCTAATCAGATTCAATGAACTATGCTAAGCTATGCTAAAAGTGGTACCGCCAGACCCGGAGATCGGCAGAATGGATTCGAAAACGGTAAAACTCAACTGTTTAACTCTAGGGGAGTTGGAAAATGAGCCTATTTTCAAAAAAAAGTGGAGTGTTCGTTTAATGTATGGGAAACACTGTCATGGTTTCTTTTCATATTTGGCACTTTTATAGATAGTAGCTTTGTTCAAAACCTGTATCGCTGCACACCCAGAGATAATAACACTTTTTAGATGCAAATGCAGTACCAAACAGAATTATCAGATGCATTGCTTTGGCCAAACTATTTGTCTTTAAAAATGCAATCTCAGAATGCATTCCAACAAGTTCATAAAAAATTCCATGCAAGATGATAACGTCATTTTCACTCAGTATTCAAATGTTACTATATGTCTTAATCAGCTGAAGCATGAAGGGGAATTTGATGGAAATATGATATCCTTGACAAATTTCCTTGTTCTTCAGGCTATACTGTTTGTTTTTCCTTTTTGCTATCTGACTTCCTTCTATCAAATATCTTGTATAAATATTTTGCTATGATAGCATGGGGAATTTTATTTTTTGACCCGTGACTATAATAATCAGCCCACGTAAGCGGGCTTATTTGACTACTACAGAAAAGATGAAATATAAAGTAGGAAGTTCTACATGAACTGCAACACACCCACACTACCGTTCAAAAGTTTAGGGTTGGTAAGATTTTTAAAAAATGTTTTTAAATGAAGCTCTCCCAAGACTGCAAAGTACAGTAAATACAGTAGTAATGTGAAATAATAATTCTATTTAAAATATCTGTTTTCTTGAATATTGTAAAATGTAAGTTATTCCTGTGATCAAAGCTGAATTTTCAGCATCATTACTCCAGTCTTCAGTGTCACATGATCCTTAAGAAATCACTCAGAAATGTTTCTTGATCATGTTTCTGATTATCATCAGTGTTGAAAACAGTTGTGCTGCTTCATATTTTTGTCTTTACTGATGCTTTTGGTCAATTGAATGCATTCTTGCTGAATAAAAGTATTAATTTAATCGTACTGACCCTAAACTTTTGAACCTTCTATTGGTTGCTTTAGCACTTACTCACTCAATCTATATTTATAGACTTGAGTACTTTAGCAGTATCTGGCCTTTTAATGTTCACCCTGATGGGTTTTTTTGTGGTGGTCCTATTCTCATGTGGCTTGTGAGCTGTTGTCAGCTGTTGTTGAGTGGTTTTGCACTTCTCTCTCTCTCTGTGAACAGGTCGCAGGCTGAACATCACAGCGGAGGCCGACTGCAGAAGACTGCACTGCGCTCTCCGAGACCTGAGCTCTCTGCTGCAGGCCGTGGGACGCCTGGCCGAGTTCTTCACAGGGGACGTTTTCACCGGCCGCTTTAACGACGCTCTCGCCATCGTGCAGAGGTCAGTTCCTGATTCCCAATTCCTCATTTAGCAATAACACTACCTCCTTATGTGTGTACTTTAATGTCCTCTGTATTTGCTTGTTTTATGCTATGCTTTTATACACTAAATCATTAGTGGTCTTTGCTTCTATTGGTTTGGGATAATATGTCAGAGATTTATCATAAATTATGTGTTTTGCTGTGTTGTGTAGCATGCTTCACATAGATATTTGATAACTTTTCTTTTTGCATTACACCAAAATTTAGTTTTTTTTTTTACACCTGTCATGAACTTTTACTTATTTTTACAAAGTCTTGATTTTGTTTTTGGGCTCTACTAGAATAGGTTATCATGCTTGAAAATAACACATTATTTTTCACACATTTGTCATTGTTGCAGCACCTCTCTTCACAGTCTGTCAGTATCGCTCTGTTTAGTTCCTGTCTCTGTGAAGCTTTGTAACTTTGCAGATCTTTCTCATGGCCAAACAGCAACATTACACACTAAAGAAAGTTGAACGTGTAACAAAGCATAATAGGACCCCTTTAATATACTGTTTAAACCCTGGCTCAAAAAAAAAAAAAAACTCTTATCTTACTAAACAAATGATTACAAATTTTACTTTGTGAACTTGTGCAGACTGTCCAAATAAAAAAAAAATCTAAACCCCAAAGTAAACTAAAGTCATTTTTCAGAAAGCAAAGGTTTTGGTTTTACTTTCTCAAGTGGAATGTATTTCCTTGTTGACACCTACGCTGTGTGTTAAAGTAATATGCAAATATAATTTTGTTGAATGTAAATAACTGACTGCAGTATGCGATGTTTAATTCTTGGCAATCGTTTCTCTTCTCAGATTGGTGGAGGTGTCGTGTTACGGCTCTCAGATCAGCCTGTACGATGTAGAGATGGCCGTTCCTTCAGTGCTCAAACCAGATCTTATAGATGTGTAAGTAGTCATAAACACTCTTCAGTGTGTTATTTGATGGCACATTCACCTAAATGTGAATGGTTTTATGATAATACCTAATAAGCGTTGGCTCTGTTTTGCAGCCACGCGCAGTCATTGGCCGCTCTGCAGGCGTATTCTCATTGGCTGGCTCAGTTCTGCGGGGAGGTGCAGCGACAACAAGATCAAACGCAGTTTGTCGATCTCATCAGGTCCAGCATGGCCGCCACGACCCCTCTCATCAATGGCAAGGTCACTTGATTTTTATGAGTGTTTACTTTAATGCTCATTTAAAGAGAAAATACTAAAGACAATATGTATAATTTACTAGTACTGAAATGTGTAATAATAACAATATGTATATATTTTACTGCACTAATATGTATCATTTATTACAATTAAGAGGTCAATCAATATTGGATTTTGCTGATATCAGGAGAACTATAGAAGTTTGTTTCTGCCATGGAATAAAAAAATGTTTAAAAAGGCAATTGCGACTTTTTATGGTAATGCTTTAATTTAAGGTGTTGTAATTACACACATGTACTTCATATAGTAATAACAGTAATTTATGCATAATTACACGTAACTAACCATAAACCAGACCCTAACCATAACTCTGTAGTAAGTAGTTGTAGTTAATTAATATTACTCAGTACTTATATGAGTAAGTACAATGTGACTACGTCACCTTAAAATAAAATGTAACCCTTTTTATCTCAATTCTGACTCGCAATTAAATGAGAAAATTCAGACTTTTTCCCCTCTGAATTGTGAGATATAAACTCAGAATTGCAGGGAAAGATAAAATTGTGAGATGAAACATAGCAATTACCTTTTTTAATTATTCTGTGGCAGAAGCAAACTTCCATATTAACAGATTATTGTGCCGATGCTAGTAAAATCTGTATTGAATGTGTTAATGTTGTTGGTCTTTCCTTATTGTGACGGGGTGGCCCAAAGACAAGTTACAATAGTTTGTTGAATTAAATGCCAGATACAGTTTATTGTGTAACCAGTATACCAATAATATCCAGAAATATGAGAGACTTTTTAACTCTTGCCCTCAGAATATTTTGTTGTATGAATATCTGGGAAAAAAACTGAAAAAGGCGTAGCACCAGATCACAGTCCAAACAAAGACTTATACATACAGTTTCTGATGGTGCATGAATCCAAAGATAACCCCAAAAGCAAAAATAATGAAAGATCCGCACACGAGAATGAAGTCAAAAAATCTCCAACAAATGTTTTTTTGTCCAGAGGCCACAAAAAGTGTAAAAGTGCAAGTGCAGAGTGCAAAACGTTTTCAGGATCAACCTTTCATCAGTGCCATGAATATCTGAACATGCAAAAGAAAAAGAACTGAACCATTCAAAAAAATAATAATTATTATAGCTTCGTGCATTCTTTTTTTTTTTTTTTGTCAACTCTTGAATGTTTGTTGAAGTTTCATGGGGGGAAAAAGCAACATTTTGAACAAAAAGCTGAGAAAATCATCTTTTTTCTTTTGCCTGTGTTTTGATCTGGAGGTTTTGTACTCTTTCAGAAGTTGAGTAATAGCGCCCCCTACTGTATAACAGTGAAAACACTGAAAGCTGGAAAATTCAGTCAATGGCAGGGAAGGAGTTAATTATAAACAAGCCTGAAATACACCGGGACTCTTCTTTTGAAATGTCTATGCTTTTCATATTTTATCCACCTCATCTGTTTAAATGAGCAGCTGGAAACAGTACTCTTACAACCATCTACATATTACAATATAACCACCATAAAGTAAACATTGTCATAATTTATTCAGCCATGGTGTCATAATAAGGTTTGTAGTAGCAATGTTTATATATATATATATATATATATATATATATATATAATATAATATAATATAATATAATATAATATATTTGTCAGGTTGTCTTGAAACTGAAGTGTTTCTCTCTGCTGTGAGGTCTACAGTAGATTTTTAGATTAAACCGTCTTCAGTTTAACCGGTTATTCTTCATTCTTTGTCTTTGATAAACACTAATCTGACTGATCTCCGTGTGTCACAGGTTCCAGAGAAGTTGCTGTTATCTGCGTGCCATCTCCTGGTCTCCATGTCGACCACCGTGCGACCGGTGTTCCTGGTGTCATTGCCGGCGGTGCAGAATATTTTCAACCTGATCACAGAGAATCATAACCACAGATTACCTCAGGAGGTGTGTGTGTGTGTGTGTGTGTGTGCGCATGGGTTTATACCGGTCCAACAGCGTGGCATGGTTTGTACTTGGATCCGTCTGTGTTTGTTTGTGATGTAATGTTTGATGTTTTTTTTCCTCAAGGCCCACGTCCTCGTGTGTCGAGCTCTGTCTAACATGTTGCTGCTGCCGTGGCCCAGCCTACCAGAGGCGGAGCAGCAGTGGCCGAACCGTTCATCCAATCACGCGCGGCTTCTCAGCAGTCTGACACAGCAGTACCGCCTCCTGCCCCGCCCACCTGACCATCACCCCAACAGTAAGAGCAACAGATCAGTATTGATAGTGCTTATTTATAGCAATAGCCAATATTATAGTTATATACAATTTAAAAGTTTGATTTTATTTATTTATTTATTTATTTATTTTTATAAATGTATGGTTACATTTTAGTTTATGGTCACGTAGTTACATTGTACTTACTCATATAAGTACTGAGTAATATTAAAGGATTAGTTCACTTTAAAATAAAAAATTTCCTGATAATTTACTCACCCCCATGTCATCCAAGATGTTCATGTCCTTCTTTCTTCAGTTGAAAAGAAATTAAAGTTTTTGATGAAAACATTCCAGGATTTTTCTCCTTATAGTGGACTTCAATGGACTCCAAACAGTTGAAGGTCAAAATGACAGTTTCAGTGCAGCTTCAAAGGGCTTTAAACGATACCAGACGAGGAATAAGGGTCTTATCTAGAGAAACATTCGGTCATTTTCTAAAAAAATACAACTGTATATGCTTTATAAACAAATAAAGGCGAAACAACCCAAGGTAGACATACTGACCTGGTAAAGCTTAGGGTGAAAAGGAAGTAAAAACGGCGCAATTTGCAATGGACGCATACGAAATTTGCGTTCTGCACCATCTTTAAAGGTCAGCAAAACATTGGTTGCGCCATTGAAAAGAGTCATGTGATCGCAGTTGGTGTCCACCTGAGTTGACGACTGGACGTCATTCGCCACTGTTGCTTTTTCAATGATGAACTCACATTGACGGGAATATCTGATCTGTCTGCTTAAATGGCAGACGCAAATGCACAAATCTGATTCATATCATATTTATTTCTACATGAATAAGGTCTGAAACCGATCTGAGAATATTGGAATCCATGTGCTTTTTTCCTGTTTTCACGTTCGTGGGACATATCCCATCTGTGCCACAAAAAAATGGAATTTGGTCACTTGAACCATGTAATGTAAATGCGGCCTAAAAATAAAAATATTACCAACCTCAAGCTTTTTGAATGGTATTGTTTATTTATATATATATATTATTTAGATTTGGGTTTATTTAAATATAGGCCCACTTTTAACCAGTTATTCTTCTTTAAAGTATTTTCACAAATGATAATATGTGGAATAATAATGTGTCCCTCAGGTAAAGCGGTGATCCAGCAGACTCTGTGTGTGTTGAAGGATCTGGTGGACAGTATATCAGGAGAGGCCACCAAATCACGTCAGATCTGTTACCACAGCCTGCAGGAGTCTGTCCAGGTCTCGCTCGCGCTGTTCCCTCACTTCATCCAGCAGCCAGGTGAAAAAATAATCACTTCATTAACAGCATCAGCACCTTCTTCACCGCCTTCTAGTGCTGTAATGATCTTTTCTGAGGATCCATTGGACTGATTACGCGTTTCTCTCTCTCTCAGATGTGACAGACGAGATGCTGAGTTTCTTTCTCACGCTGTTTCAAGCGCTGCGTGTGCAGATGGGCGTGGCTTTCACGGAGCAGATCATTCAGACCTTCCTCAGCATGTTCACCAGGTGACTTCGGCTTCCTAACGTTCACTGATCAGTCATGTGTCACTGCGTATTGATGCTGACTGATCTTCATGTTCCTCAGGGAGCAGCTGGCGGTGAGCATCTTACAGGAGGGCAGCTCGGGATCCAGAGTGGTCCAGAAGTTTCTCAAGATTCTGCAGGTAAAAGAAAAAACACTTTGTGTTTGAGTTGCGGTGGTTATTAACACTATAAAGACTACTGTGTCGTATTTGAGACACAAATTTCTGAGGCCTCTGAATTATAAAACTTGTAAACGATCTAGTCTGATATTTTTAGACTTTTCTAGCAAGTAAAAGGCCTTTTAGTATATTTCTAAAAATGTCCACCTTCAGGTTGTGGTTCATGTGTGTTTGCTGTGAAATCTTTACTGAATTAAAAGTTAAAATTACATCAGACATCAGACTTTTGAGGAATTTCTTTTGTTCATCTCTCAATCATCATTTTGTATTGCATTATATGTTTTAAAACTACAGAGATATGATAGTAAAATGATATAAATGCTACATTTTATGAAGACATTAGGAGACAAAGAGTGACAACTGATGTTTATATGCATTTTATGTAAGTAGTGTGTTATACTGTTATAAAGATTTACATTAAAAGTTACTTTTTGACCATATAAATAACTCTGTTTGGGCCTCTGAATAAAATTGAAGTGTTTTTCCTTCTCGAGTATGAGCTCCATATTTTTACTATATCAGGTTATACGAGCCATAAAAGCCTGATGTATCAAATGTGATACTCAAAAAGCACACATGCAAACTTTTATCAAAGTTTTTTCTCTAAAGAGAGAACTATTATTTTATTATGTCAAGCATTAGAGGATTAAACATGCTGTTTCCTGTTCTTCTTTGATTGTCTCAGGTTGTGGTTCAGGAGCCCGGTCAGACCTTCAAACCTCTGTTACCCAGCATCCTCAGCCTTTGTTTGGACCAGGTTTATCCAATAGTGGCAGAGGTACAGTATGAGACATGAATAACATGAATAAGACTTTTACTACTCATTTTCACATATTTCATTAAGTGATATATTGTTACTATACCATAATCTAGTTTTTACAACTTACTGATAATCCCATAATAACACAGTTTGAACATTAGAAAGTCACATGATGAATCAGTTGATCGTAAGTATCCTGTTCATGGCCAATACTCGTATGTAGACAGTGTACAGGGTCATACGTACAAAGATAAATGCCATCAGGGTAACACATGACACTAAAGTCATCCAATAAACATGAACAAAAATAACACAAATGTAACACAACACTAATAACACAAATCAGCTGTTTTTCACTAAGTTATACAGTAATTCAAAGGTTTTTTTCTTGCAAAAAACATATATTTTATCTCATTTTATAGTATGTACTGTATAGTACACCATATATGGTAAGATAACTTGGATTTAACTTATAAACAAAGTTGGTTTTACAGTAGCATTTTTCTGTAAAAATTGCAGACACTTTTAGTATGGAAACTATCTTGTATATGCTAATGTTCTGCATTGTAAACACTAATCATTGTCTAGCAGAAATACAAATACACAGTTAATACACCATTCTTATTTTTTATGGAATATTGCAGTATTTATTATAAATGATTTATCCCTGCATGTCATTATATTTACAATCAATTGATCCAATCAATTCCTGATGGACAAAATCAAGTCGCACGCTACGTGATAGAAAAGACCCTCGTAACTTGTGTTTCATGCCGACTCTGAAAGTTCTCTGACGTTCTTCTTTCTCGAAGCTCTTTTAATTTGCTCGTCTTCATCTCTGTGTTCTGTAATTCCCTGATCTTCATCTCCGTGTTCTGCAGCGTTCCTGTCCAGATGTGAAAATGGAGATGTTTGAGCTGCTCTTCCAGATTCTTCATCAGAACTGGCGGTTCTTCTTCAAGAGCTCAGTGTTGAGCAGCGTACAGAGAACCGGAGCAGAAGAGCTCATGGAGAACCAAGCGCAGTTCACTGCTGCCATGCAGGTATGACATCTCTGACATCTCTTCCACGTGGAGCGGAGTTTCTGCCCTAACAAGACATTTTGTTGGTCGCTGCATTTCAATTTTTATTTTATTATGTTTTGGCAGTGTTATTTTAGTTTTATAATAGTTTTAATAATTTTTTCAATTAACTAAAAATATAAAAATAAAAGCTTTCATTTTAATTTAAATTTTTAGTAACTTCGTTATGCACTTTTTTTTTTTTTTCATTTTATCATTATTATTATTTATTTTTTAATATTGCTATTTAGGTTTAATTTTTATTTCAGTGTTTTATTTTTTATACGCTTAATTTTAGTACTTCGGATTATTTCAATGTATTAATAAGGCAACATTTTTAACAATTTTTGTATTGTATGTTTTTCGTCTAATATTTATATATTTAATTCATTGCAATTAACATAAATGGTTTAATATTCAGTTTTATTTGACAGTAATAATAATAAATAAAAAAATCTCATTGGTCCAAAAATCTTGTTCCACATTGCTGTATATTAATTTTTTGGGGCTTTTTATTGTCTGTATATTATGTTGCGGTTCCCAGAATCTCGTTACATATTGATTCACGAGTTGCCGATTAAATAGCGGTGCTGGAAACACTGTCATGTGTGATTCTTGTGTCTGAGTGTGTCGTGTCTTTGATTTGCAGGCATTTGGTCAGTCTTTCCTACAGCCGGACATTCACATCTTCAAACAAAACTTGAGTTACCTGGAGGTCCTGAACACCAAACACAAGTTGTACCACAGGGTAAGACAAACTGACTCAGATTTGCTAAAATCAGATTATTGAATGTAATGAAGATACCGCAGGTTTTTTGTTTCGACTATCCCCATAGAATTGATTTGCCAAAAAAAAGTGCAATATTACTTAATTTGATGATGCTGAGTTAAAAAATCTCATCAAAAACATTAATCATGATTCTAATATGAATGACGGTGTGCATATGAGCCGCTTTCAATTGCTGAGCTGCAAGTTTTTATCATGTTTTGTCCATCGGTACAGTGGCAATGACAGGATTTTGTGAGTAGCAAGTAAACACAACAATGTTCCTTGTGCTGCTGTAAAACTGACAGAAATGGATATTTTACTATGTCTTGTTGTCCAAAGAGGTGGACTTAAAGGGTTTTTGCAACAAAAACAAAAAAATGGTTAAATACCAAGGAATTGACCAAAGTGACATTTTTGAAAATTAGGCATTAGTCAACTGACTAATAACCGGAGCGGTTATTAGTTTAAAGTGAACTTACTGAACCTAAACACATGAGCCTGTTAAAAAAAGAAAAAAAAAAAAAAAGCTAATTTAAAAGAAAACATGTCAGACAAACTTTTATATATATATATATATATATATATATATATGAGAGAGAGAGTACTTAAACATAAGGGTGGTTGATTCCAGGTTTTTTGGAGTCGACTCCGACACCCGACTCCCACTGTAGGAGTCGATGGAATCAAAAGAGGGTCATAAATAAGCCAAGATGACAGTCCTTAAACACTTAATTTATTTTTCCCTGATGCAAAGCCTTAAAATCCCCTCATTAAAACATGTTTAGTGAGACTGTCCAATTTAGAGATGACTTGATGAGTATCAATGTTGTTAATTGCAGAAACCTAATTTTACAGAGAGAAAAGTCACGAAAAACATCTGCGGTCGAATATTATGTCAGAATTAAATGAACGAGAAAGCAGGGATTCTTTAATGAATTCATCTCATTATAATGGTCGGGGGATGGTGCTAAACGCACATGATCATTGTCTTAAAAGTGCTTGGACACGAGAGTTAAAGATACTAAAATTAATACAATACATGAAAAATGCATACAGTAATGTACACTTAATGTGTTTGTTGTTGTTGTGAGTTTTTTTAAAAATTATTTTTATGTATGGTTAGTTTAATGAACACGGTTAACTATGGAAAATCAAATCTATATTTATTGCAATAATATTTAAGCTACCATCACTAAAGCTAAAGCTGACACATAGGTATGTATAGTTACAAACTAAAGTCATTATGACTGTTATCTGTTTCTAAACTAAGCTACATAAATGTATGTGACAAAGTTTCTGCGACAGCTCTCTGCGCGATTCGTCAGTGTCCGAATTCCTCGCTTCATTTCATTCCTTGCTTAGTGCACTTAGTCTACATAATGCAAGGCAGTTAAGTGCATAATGTCTATGGTTATGGATTGGGGAATCGGTAAACAAGTGAGCGATTCCGGACACAGCAACAGAGTCGACACCGAGAGTCGATTCTTGTTCTCGACCCCGACTCTGGGGCTATTCAGAGTCGAAGAATTGACTCTTTTGGAGTCTGCGATCTGCAGAGGACTGAAAAAATACTCCACTTAATGTCAATGAACTGCATAAACACAAGTTTATATATATATATATATATATATATATATATATATATATATATATATATATATATATATATAATTTCTTTTTTACATTTTTTTTAATCTATAATTCTGTTGCTGTTTGGATGTAGTAAAACACCCACAGATGTAGCAGAAAACATCTGGGTCGTATTTTTATTTTCTTCTGTCACTGATCATAATTCTAAACTTTAAACTAGGATTAGGCATGAAATACTGTCATGCATGTGAAAATCAGCTGAGAATTGAACGGATAATTGTAACCTGCCTCAGAGGAATATAGGAATCATGGATGAAACAAGCCTTCTTTACCTTACAAAAGCAAAAATGCTAAGAAATGCACATTATATTTTGCACGCTAGAGTAAGTTTTGGATCCAGCATGCCAAAATTAGTAAGAAACAAGTATTGCATTTCATTCAGCAAATATGATGCAGGGCGGCGTAATCAAAAGGCAAACTGTGTGCTGTGGTTTGGTCAGTGATGTGTGGTCGTGTGTGGATTTCAGAAGCTGTTCCGGAACTCCATGCTGTTCCACTTCATAAACGTTCTTCTGCAAGTCCTCCTGCACAAGAGTCACGACCTCCTCCAGGATGACATCACGCTGGCGCTCTACAACATGGCGGCTGTGGATTTCCAAGCGTTCTACTCTTCCTTCTTGCCAGAGTTTCTCAATGGCTGCCAAGGCCTCGACCCACACCAACGCACAACGCTTGCCCGAAACTTCACGCCAGAGAGGGTGAGTGAACCTGACTGATGTGATTAACACCTGGAGCTCTTTTTTACGAATGTGAAGAGTTGGAACATTTACAGCATGTGTACTGTTTACTATACCAATACTTGGTATAGTTTGGTCCCTAACTGAAACAAATATGCTTGTTGTATTCAATGTCTTTTCAATGACACAAGTCTATCTGTTACGTATGATGATTTTACACATTTTTATGTTTTTTTTCATGCTATGAAAATAGAGCACTTTTAATGTTAGCTAATTTAACAGCATTTGTTAATTAATGGTCATATTCCCTACATTCACTGTAAATCCAATCTTTCCTTCTCTTTCTTTGGAGTTTATAGTGAAATATGGACATTTTAAGCCAGTCATGCAGCATGAACCGTCTTCATGTTTTAACATTTTTTTTTTTTTTTTGTCTTCTCCACCCCTCACAGGACCTGCCGTCGTTTTCTCAGGGAGTGTATCGTATCGTGAACGATCTGCGCTTCTACAGACTGTGCAATGGAAGCCTTCCGCCGGGAACGCTGAAATTATAGCAGCACATCACACCTGCCACACAGCCAAACCACGGCCCACCTTCTTAAGGACGCGGATCGCTGCTTCGGTGGTCATGTGTTGCCTTTCGCCACGGGCCAGCCTGTGATCTCAGTGGCGGCGTGTTCTGAGAGCTGCAGGGCTTCTATCGTCAGCTTGTTTTATGTTTATTTCAGCTAGATTTTACACGTTGCCAATGATCAAGAGGCCAAAGTTGGATGTTCTACAGCTGCTGTCGAGAAACTCGTCCAAAATCAGCTGATGCGGTTAAAGGCGCTGAGGTTTGGGTTCCACTGTTGGGTTTATTTAAATCGGAGCAGTGCTTTCCCCATTATGTGTTGTTTTAAAAGGACTGGTGCAACTGAAAGCACACTTATTTTGTTGAAATGAACGGATGCAGTGGTGTAGAGTTAAAGGAACACATCTCAAGACGGCTTCCTGTGGATTTTCATGCGGGCTGTTGAGTTCTGAATGGTTTTAAAGTGAACGGGTGCAACGCAGAGCACTGAATTTTTCTTTCTCTTAAATGTCTGGTTTTATTGGCCTCTCCCTGTTTCCGCAGGGATGGGCTCTCACATCTTTTTCATATCATTCCATCCTGATCCAGGAGAAGCAAACCTTCAATAAAGTTTTATAAAGAAATACATTCTTTGTCTTTCTCATTTTGTTACTGTACGTGTTGTCTTGTTTTCTCACACAAGGGCTACATGATTTGTATGTAAACACAGTTTAATTGGTGTTGTTAATCATTCCTTCCAAAGCAATCAACACAATTTTCAGGTTTCAGGCCCCTCCTTCTGAAAGCACAATGTTCTCTGATTGGTCGGCTGGACTAGTTTGTTGTGATTGGTTGTCTGCTTTTCTAACTATCTCAACCAGGCCTGGCCCCCGTTTTTTAATGTATGCCTTGAGCGGAAATTATTTAAATGAGGAATATTGTGACATGTTTGTTCCCAGAAGAAAACTCAAGACTACAATGGAGGTGTTTCAGGGAGTTGCTGAAATAGAGAATAACTCCCTCTGGAGTGACTTTGTAACTTTTAAAAATGTGTAAAATCATAAGTGAGAAAATATATGTATTTATATACCAATATATACCAATATATATACCAGTGGGGTAAGAAAAATAATTCTAGGTGTTCTTAAGTCTTAATTATGCAATTTTACTTCAACAAATTTAATTTATTTGCTAGAAAAGAGGACAAAAACACTGATTAAGCAAATGATTTTTGCAATGTATATATGAATTAACATAGCGTGCTTTTTTTTTTTATTATTCACTTGCCTTTCCCCAGGTTTCTCATTAACCCAACGGTGGGGTTAGTAGACTTATTACACCCCATAGATGAAGCTGAACACAGTCGCTTTCCACTTTTGTAGTTGAAAATTTTCAAAAGGATTTTGAGCAGAGAGTCTACAGGATCTTATGTCTTCTGTCGTGAGTTTGCCAATCTTTACACAAGTTGAAGTTTTAACTGGGGTGGAATAGTGTGGAGCTGTTTTTGTATCCTTTTTTCACCAAAAGTAAATGGGATCTATAAAATGCTCATCTCAGGCTTTTCCAGGATATCAAGTCCCTGGTGAAATATGTCGGAAGGTCTCTCAGGACGATTGGATACATCCTCATCCTCATATTTTCCATCGTTTTCCGAGAGGCCTTCAACAAGTCCAACCCAGAGTGTTTTGGCTCCATGCTCAATACAATGATTACACTCTACACCGAACTATTACACCAGCAGCGATAACTGTATGGTACAGATACTCATATTTTTGCATATGTTTAAATTGAAGTAAAAAAAGAGACTCATTTTAACATGTATTTTGAAAACACATTTATGGTATATATTAATATTAACATAATCCTTGTCATATAGGCTACATCATAGAATAGAACAAATTGCCTATTGGACCGTCTCGTTGTGTCCTGAAACTCTCTGGCCCCAGGCCATTCTTATTGTTGTCTTTCCTGTAAATTATTATTAGTTTTACTTTTTGTTTTTGAATGCAATGTGCTCACAAATTGCATTATCATTTTTTTTTTTCTTCAAAAAACTGTAAGTTTGATCCAGGCAGTGTTGGTGGACAACTTCTGTGTCATCTAAAACAGAAAGGTGAGAAGAAGACATCAAGGTTATAACACAATTATTTAAGCCTTTTACTGACCACATTCCCAATAACTGAACATGTTCACATTCTGGAGTTGGATCAGGAAGATCAAGTGTTGCCGATCAAGGAGACAGATGAGCGCTTTGTCTCAAAAACATGATATCTCAAGAATGGATATGAATGTATAGATAATCATATACAGTAGAGCATTGGTTTGATTCTCAAATTAATTGACAAAATGTATTCTGTACCTTGAATGCATTAAAGGGTTAGTTCACCCAAAAATGAAAATTATGTCATTAATGACTCACCCTCATGTCGTTCCAAACCCGTAAGACCTCCGTTCATCTTCAGAACACAGTTTAAGATATTTTAGATTTAGTCCGAGAGCTTTCTGTCCCTCCATTGAAAATGTATGTACGGTAGACTGTCCATGTCCAGAAAGGTAATAAAAACATCATCAAAGTAGTCCATGTGACATCAGTGGGTTACTTAGAAGTTTTTGAAGCATCGAAAATACATTTTGGTCCAAAAATAGCAAAAACTACGACTTTATTCAGCATTGTCTTCTCTTCCAGAATCCTTTCCATTGAATTGATTCCATTGAATTGATTCCATTGAATCCTTTCATCTGTCAGTGTTGGTAATGCACTTTTACGTCGTTGTTTTTGGCGATTAGGACATCCGCGACATGCACACTTATGCACCATTTTAAAAAATATAGCAATACCAAAATACAAACAATGTAGAATAGCTTGAATACAGCATGCGTCTCCCTCAGACTGTAAACGAAGCTCGGGCGCACCGGATAACACGTCAGCAGCGTCTTACATCAGCAGCGTCACGGAGTCGTGAACCCGGATTGACAACGGACCCAGAAGAGAAGACAATGCTGAATAAAGTCGTAGTTTTTGTTGTTTTTGGACCAAAATGTATTTTTGATGCTTCAAAATGTCGCGGATGTCCTAATCGCCAAAAACAACCACGGTGATGTAAAAGTGCATTACCAACGCCGACAGATGAAAGGATTCAATGGAAAGGATTCCGGAAGAGAAGACAATGCTGAATAAAGTCGTAGTTTTTGTTATTTTTGGACCAAAATGTATTTTCGATGCTTCAAAAACTTCTAACTAACCCACTGATGTCACATGGACTACTTTGATGATGTTTTTATTACCTTTCTGGACATGGACACTGTAAAACATTTTAGCTGGTTAAACTTAGAAATGTAAGTTCACCTGCTGCCTTAAAAATGTGAGTTAACTCAACTTGAAGATAAGCTTTGTTTCAACTCAAAAATAGTCAAGACAATGCATTATTTTAAGTTAAAATTTAAACTTAAAGTTATGCATTGTCTTGACTATTTGTGAGTTGAAACAAAGCTTATCTTTAAGTTGAGTTAACTTATGTTTAGTTGAGTTAACTCAGATTTTTAAGGCAGCAGGTGAACTTTCATTTCTAAGTTTAACATGTTTAAAATGTTTTAATCGAGGGACAGAAAGCTCTCGGACTAAATCTAAAATATCTTAAACTGTGTTTCGAAGATGAACGGAGGTCTTACGGGTTTGGAATTGGAACGACACGCATGAGGGTGAGTCATTAATGACATCATTTTCATTTTTGGGTGAACTAACCCTTTAATTGTAGTTGCTTTGGATTGAAGTGTAAGGGAAAATCCATAAATGAATGAGGAGTGTGCCTTGCAGTAACTTCTTGGACAAAGGGATGAGATTATGTACTCCAAAACTATTTTAGATACAGATTTAAGTATAGTTTTATATATAAAATACTTTTACATGATTAAAAGATGCGTTATTTGGTCATAATTATATTTCCAGCGTTATGAAATATCTTTCAGACATGTCATAATGTAGATGTTGTAGCAGGGAATCCAGTAACACTTTACAATAAGGTTCCATTTATTAACAGCAATTAACATGAACAATGAAGAATACTCCTAATGCATTTATTTATATTAGTTAATGCTGATTTCAGTATTTAGCCTACTAATACATTATTGAAATCACAACTTGTATCTGTTTATATTAGTTAATGGAGTTTGAGGTTTTTATTAACTAACATTAACAACGATTATTAACTACTTTATCAAATGTATTGCTCATTGTTCGTTAATGTAAATCGTTAAAATAATAATAATAATAAAAAGTCATGTTAATTACATATGCACAATGAATTTCGCTTCATTTGTCAATGTGGACCGCGACCTCTAGTGGTCTGTGATGATGTAGCCATTTACATCCCAACACGTCAATCATGGATTAAAGGAGGAAAAATTATAAGTTGTGTTGAATGTCAAGTTAAATTCTCTTAATAACACTATAGCTTAATCATTTGTAATACCCTTTCTCTGCTGTCTGTCTCACATTATCAGTGATCAAGGTTAAAATTACTCCGAACATTTCTACTTCTTTTATCATTTAATGGGATTGTAATGGTCTGTTTGAATGATCAAGAGTCAGCTCTGTCTCTGTTTGTTCTCCACAGACTAACATTTATTGTTTTGTCTCTCTGCCAGCAATCGATTAATGTGTGTTTGTCTTTCGCCCTCACTTCACTTTTGGGACAAAACTGCTGAAACAAAATGTCCCCTGGAGTTTGAAATAAAATCTGACAAAATATTCTTAATAGAAAATAAAAATAATTTAACGAAGAAAGTGTTAATTCAGTTCCAGAAGCGTTTCGTTTTTCTTTATCCGTCTTTTTCATGTGGGTAAATGCGTTTATCTTTAGGTCTCCAAACAGGAAATGGTGTTAATTAAGAGGTCGTGTTTGTGCACGTGATGAGCGGTAATTACACTGTAATTTGCGGGTCTCTTTTCCTCATGAAACACGCACTGCTCCTCTGAACATTATATACTGTGACCGGCCGCTTGACTTTGACCTGTCAGGTGAATGACCTCGCGCACGCGCGTGCGTGCGTGAATGCGTGCCTATATATGTGTAACGGTCCGGGGGTTCACAGCATCGGACCGCTCTTAGGTTTTGGAGCTGTAAAAGCGCTGCTCGGTGAAGTTTTGAGACGGACGTGACCTGGAAATGAAGATGATGGCCGTGAGACTTGCTCTCTGCGTCCACGTAGCGCGAGCGGCCGCACGGACTTCCACGCGCGCTTTGGGACTCGGACACGCGCGCAGCCTCAGCACTGACACAGGTCTGTTTACATCCATCTCTCTCTGTGAGCAAAATAAACTGTTTTTAAGTTTTTCAGTACCGTGTTATTGGACGTTTACCATGGAAATACCATATTTATGGATGTGTACTATAGTAATGCTGCACTAAACTAGTAAAAATATGGACTACGGTGATTTTTGAACGTATACAATGTTAGTACCCCAATACCATGGTAACGATAAATGAATTTCAGTACAGTTGTATTCAATTTGATATCGTTGCTATCACTTTGTACTTTTTGTAAAGTTGTTTTTTTTAAACCTTTCAGTTACTTCCCAGATAACACACATACGTCGGGCCGATGTTGTCTCGATGGACAAAGTTCTATCGCCGGGACGTAGCTCACGGAGCGTTTGCTCATCGGGAAAATGTCGCCGAGACGTCGGCCTCTGATCGCGAATGCTCTCTGGCCGATGCGTGGACGATGCAAAGCTGTAAATACTGGCCGCTGTGCAGGGGCTTTATATGGCCTTTATTTATTTAGGCTGAACCTTTCAGGCTACACCGAGATAGAACATTGACACAGAATCAACCTAGAATCGATGTTTCTCACGACATCAAAGACCAACGTCACACACGCCATTCAAAACTAACGGAAAATCGACGCGGATCGTTTGCTTACCTTATGCTGAAACGATGCTGATTTCAGTTGGGCTAAAGTTTTACACAGTTAACACATTTTCGTTTTTAAAAATCTCAAATACTTAATACTAATAGATAAATGAGCATGCTTATGTAATAATCACACATCACATTCAGTTAACATTGTTTTAATATTTACAAAATACAGTTACATATAGCCTGCATGTTTAGAGCATACATCCTCCTATACAAACCGTCAATATGACTAATAGAGAAGGCATTTACATTCAAATACAGAGGATTACATGAAAATTACAGGCTTAACAGTCTCAAGTTAAATATTTACTCATGAACAAAACTGGTCATGTTCTTTTGTACATGTTATTTTTATTGGAGCACAAAAGGAAATGTAAGGCAGAACATCAAGAGACTGACAGTCTCAGTCATAATTCACTATCAGTTTCTTTTCTAATGGTGACTGAGACTGTGACTCTCTCCTTTTGTGTTTCACAAAAATAAGACATATGGGTGAGTAGATGGTTTATAAAGAAATCTTACCCTTGAAAACGGAGGACAGAAGAATATAGCAGATGAATTGGTTTTCCTTTGTAATTAAAATGTAAGTTCCTCGCTCTTGTATTATCAGGAATGTAAACTCCTTGGGTGAAAAAGGTGACAAAGATGTAACCCACAATTTCAATAGCATAGACAAAACTATTTTTAATTACTTTTTTAAAAAAAAATACATATTATGGGTCAAAAAAGAGGTTTAACCCAAACTGAAAAATCATTAAATGCCCATGAGAAGGATGCAATACTAGAGAAACCGGAAAATTAAAGTATGACCATTGGACGAGAAATACTGATTAGGTCAGCAGGGTCCAGCCAATCCCTTGTTAACAATTAAATATCACTTGTTTATATATTGATTATACACAAAATGAATAGTAGTTAATAAGATAGACGTGGTTTGTCATTGGTAAAATGAGACTGGAAATTTAATCAGGATATTGTCTCAAATTATGCATGTGCTGTATAATATATAGTATTATTGTAGCAAAACTGAGCTCCTGTGACAGTGGAATCTGTAGAGAATATTTCAGTAAAGTCACTGAGAAAATGTATTAGGATTTTCAAACTTGTAGTTTTCTTTTCTTTTCTCTCTCACAACCACAACAGTTAAATTTGTACTAATCTTATTCTACGAATTCAAATTATTCTCAAAGGCTCAAATTTTTGCTGATCATTCAAATAAATGACCTGTAATGAAAAAAATCCTATCATCCATAAAAATGACTTCTATCCCTCTCTAACATAGTCTTAAATATTAATTGTAAAATAGTAGCATTTATAATAAATTATTGGCTTCTTTTCACTTCTTGCCAAAACCATAATTCTACAGTGCAAGGCAATTTTGGGGTGGTGCTGTGTTGATTACTGATTGATTAATAACGACAAGAAAATGTTTATCACTGCATAGAGCACATGTTTGAGTGGGATGTCACATACTGATATGTCATATGTGAGATCTCGCATACTTCACACTTTTGATACAGGTGTGCTGCAACTGCAGAATAAGGTGCGGTCACACTACACTTTTCATTCCACTGACCTCCATTCATATGCAGACAAATGCGGGAGACCAGAAACACAAGCTCATGCAAAAAGTTTGGTTTGGAACTCTGACCTGTGAATTCACATCACACGACTATGTGTAAAGAGTACAAAATCGCTACAAGAAGGTGTGACCTAATGGCTAAATTAAAAAAAAAAAGTGTAGTAAAGTCGAGTAGACTGTATATTTTTATATTTTGAATATACTATTTGTTAAATGTTGAATTCATGTTTATAAAAAGACTCTGCAGACGTCATATCACGCCAGTTGCAGTGTCCGAAGAAATTTCGCATGCTCAAAGTAATGTGTCCGCAGCTTAAATGTGAGCATATGAATATCTTAATTTCTGTTTCGTAGAATAGGACTTGTGCACCACCAGAAAAGAATTTGAAAAGGTTTAACTGTTGTGTTGTTTGTAAGAGAAAAAGAGAGAGAAAAGTTTGCAACGTCTAAAAAACATTGTGTGATTATTCTTTACAACTAGAAATCCCAGTGTCACAGGTGCTCAGTTTTGCTATAGTAATACCCTCACAGAACATGGTAGTAATCAGCCATCCATGCAAAAGCAGAGGTCGGTGTGGTGTACTGTTGGTACATCTGTCCAGGCCAAGATCTGATGTTTTCATGCCTTCAGCTGGGGATCCCAGAGACCCTGCAATAAAAATAGTAGAGTTCAAAATCCATTGTACATGCCCATTACAAAGTATCGCATCTGGTAACATAAATCAACATTCCAGGTTCAATTTAACTTTAGCTCAATAGACGATATTTGTAGCGTAATATTGCCCAACAGAAGCAGTTTTGACTTGCACTCTGAATATTCCTTTAATATGGCATTTTGTGAGAGGCCTTGTCACATTTTCTTCTACAAGTAATTTTTATTCAAAATTAATGATTAATGTAAAATATAAAGAATTCATGCATTTACAAACCTCATTTGGATAAATATGATGGTTTACACAGGAAAGCCTGTCAGTGATGGGCTGTAATGAAAAAGAAAAGACACATAACATATATACCTATCAAAATAGACTAATACGGATTGAAGTTGTGATCAGTCTCTTGATCTCGGTAGTGGCAGCTATTGGGGAAACTCACCATCTTCACGGCATCAAGGCCACATCCTGAAGAATCTCAGCGCCAAACGCTTCTGGTAACAAGAGCACAGCCATAATTGTAAGAACTCTAATGACATATTTACCCTCTGATATTGTATTGGTGATTTTAATTCAAATATTTTAGAGGCCTAAAGCTGTCGACCCCCTGAACCAGTCAGCATTTAAAGTATTTAAGTATTTGGTAACACTTTACAATAAGGTCCATTAGTTAACATTAGATACTAATACATTATTAAAATCTTGTTAACATTAGTTAAAGCACTGTGAACTAACATGAACAAACAATGAACAACTGTATTTTCATTAACTAACATTAACAAAAATTAGTAAATACAGCAACAAATGTATTGCTCATAGTTAGTTCATGTTAGTTAATAAATTAACTAATGTTTAACAAATGAAACTTCTTGTAAAGAGTTACCAAATATTTAGTAAAACGTATTTAAGAATGTATCAGTAAAAAATACATATAAATAAATAACTCAAAAAAGACCTAGAGAAAATATATTAATGACCATAACATCCTGTTATCATAATAGTTTATCATAACTACAACCACTAAAACATTATTTGTCACCTCATCTCATTTCGCTGATAATTTTATGCTAAAGGATTTTTTCACAGACACTCTCACTGAAACAACCAGGGATTAAAGGGTTAGTAGTTCATCCAAAAATAAAAAGAATGTCATTTATTACTCACCCTCATGTCGTTCCACACCCGTAAGACCTTCATTCATCTTCTGAACACAAATTAAGATATTTTTGTTGAAATCCGATGGCTCTGTGAGCCCTGCATAGCCAGCAATGACATTTCCTCTCTCAAGATCCATTAATGTACTAAAAACATATTTAAATCAGTTCATGTGAGTACAGTGGTTCAATATTAATATTATAAAGCCACTAGAATATTTTTGGTGTGCCAAAAAACAAAATAACGACTTATATAGTGATGGCCGATTTCAAAACACTGCTTCAGGAAGCATCGGAGCGTTATGAATCAGCGTATGGAATCAGCGGTTCGAAGCGACAAAGTCACGTGATTTCAGCAGTTTGACACGATCCGAATCATGATTCGATACACTGCTTCAGGAAGCTTTGGAGTGTTATGAATCAGTGTTTTGAAATCGGCCATCACTATATAAGTCGTTATTTTGTTTTTTTGGCGCACCAAAAATATTCTCGTCGCTTTATAATATTAATATTGAACCACTGTACTCACATGAACTGATTTAAATATGTTTTTAGTACATTAATGGATCTTGAGAGAGGAAATGTCATTGCTGGCTATGCAGGCCTCACTGAGCCATCGGATTTCAACAAAAATATCTTAATTTGTGTTCTGAAGATTAATGAAGATCTTGGGGGTGTGGAACGACATGAGGGTGAGTAATTAATGGCGTTATTTTCATTTTTGGGTGAACTAACCCTTTAATGATTTTAAAATGTGATTTTTTTTTCTTTTTTTTCTCAAAAACAAAAAAAAATCTTACAGACCCCAAACTTTTGAACAGTAGTGTATAGGGGTGGTGAAAAAAATCGATTATTGATTAATCGCGAGTATGTTATGGACGAGTATGAATCGATTATTAAATTTTCAAAAATCGATTTTTTATTTATTTATTTTTTATTTTTTTTTGCATTATTTTATTTTGTAAAAAATGTTATACCGGGAGTTGAATGTCACGAACGCGCCCAGTTCCAGTTAGCAAGCGCGTGTAACGGCAGCCAGAGCAGGTGTGTAAAATGGAAGAACCAGGAACGAGCAACCAACCGATCCACCCAGCCAGGGGCGGACTGGCCATCTTTGTGATCTGGAGAATCACAGAACGGCCGGTACTCCAGGACGGCCGGCGGGCCGGCCCACCACCCACCGCCACGCACGCAGTCATCATCTGTTTTTTTCCCCCACTAATCTGTTTCACACTCCAGTACTGTAGGGGGCAGCAATGCACCTTTAAGTTGGATGCCAGCTGCACTGGCCGTGGCCGCCAAGTAAGCAGCAAAGACGTTAGATCAGTGGTCTCAAACTGCCGGCCCGCAACTGATCTCAAAAATAAAACATAATCCGGCCCGCTAAATTATTCTTATTCTTATTCTCTAGTTGCTACCTGTCTGATATGCAAAGAAAAAGTCGCCGTTCTAAGGGGCATTCACATATCGCGTCCGCGCCGCATTCTCCTTTCCAATGCGCTTTCGCTCCAGTGGCGTCTGTCGTTGCTATGCAACCATGAGCCGCGCTCTCAATCGCTTCTATTATGAGCGCGCTTGCCTAAATTACAGTAAAAGCACTCGACTTTAAGTCACAAGCGCCGATTTAAACCACCGAAACTTTTTCTTTACCTTGACATGTTTCGACTGCAACCTGCAGTCTTCCTCCACCTGAACACATTGTCTTTCTAGAAGAAAATTGTCCAATTTCTACAGTATGTTGGTTCTGATCTACTTCCTAAAGGAAATAAGCCTTTCATTTATTTGTTATTGTTTAGTTCAACTTGATGAGTCACAACACAATGTGATGTATTCATTTCTGTGTTCTACAGAACATAAGCTACATACAAATAATTCTGAAGTTATAACTACAAGACACAGAAAGTGCTTTGAGTTGTTGTTACTCAATGAAAGAGTTAAGTAATTCAGTAGCTGACTTTTTTTTTAATACTGCAATCACTTTGTAGTGTATTTTCGTTTACTGTTGTGAAATGGAAAATCAATAATCGCTAATCGAGAATCGTTAATAATCGAAAATCGACTGTAATCGAATCGGGACTTCAATAATCGTAATCGAATCGAATCGGGAAATCAGACAGATTAACCACCCCTAGTAGTGTATGTTTGAGGATTTGCTTACTGGTTATATGGTTTTTAGCCTGAGATTTTCTTGGACAGGAGTGCAGGCCATCAGCATGGAAGAATCTAGAAACATAACAAACAGTTTATCACAGAGCCTATATAATGTCAGGTTCATTAGAATCAAAACAGCTACAGCAGAGGTGAAATGCAGGTAAGAGAAAGTAGAATAAACAGAATATATAAACAAAAATGTATTAACAAAATTTGTTTTAGGCTTACTTCATTTTATATTGATCTGTGTTACTTACGTTTGGATGTCAGAACCTTACAAACTGTAATATTAAAAAATAATTTTGCAAAAGAAAATAACATGCATGGTGATATAGGTAAAATATTTTGTGGGGCAACACTTTGGAATGGGAAACATATTTACTATTAACTTTTGCCTCAAACTCTTAATATACTGCTTATTAATAGACAGTAAGGTAGTTATAGCGTTTAAGGGTGGATATCAGGTGGGATTTAGGGATGTTGTAGAATAAGGTCATGCAGAATAAGGCATTGATATCTGTAATAACAGCCAATATGCAAGCTAATAAGCAACTAGTTTAAAGTGAGAATTGTTCCCCATACTAAAGTGTTACCCTTTGTGGAAAAAATGCGTATGAAGTTATTTCATGAGCTTTCTCAGTTCACCTGAGTTTCCTAAAGTTACTCCTGTCAGCAGCTCTTCCTCCTCCGGTGTTGTAGATTTGTTCACTCCTGAAATCACAGAACATTTTTTCTTCAATGTGATTGGTATTAAATGATTAAACATTAAATGTAATCGAGGTAATTTGTTTACCATGAGAGATCATTTCATTTCGTTTCATTTGATTTTCGCGCTTCCTGTAAGTGATGTCATATAGCAGTTTATATAAATTAGCTCACTTTCAATTACCCATTGGCAGATTACCAACAAAACCTTAGCAAAACTATCAAAGCCTCTCTTCTGAACATAAAGATGTGATTAAAAACGCAAACTTTCATAAGAGCTCAGTACATTAGCCAAACTGAAAACAGTTATGCTAACGGACTTTTTCGAAGAAAATAAACTATTTCAATAAAGTAAATATTCGACAGAAGCGTGTCAATTACAGGTAAGAAACGTATCCAGAACAGTTTTATATTATTTATGTGATTTTAGGGACTAAACTCACCCGAAAGCAGAGAAAGCAACAGCGAGAGACGGAGATTTTGCAGCTTGTCCGTTACTGCGGTTCACCGTTACCATGGTAACTTCTCCAGTGTTTGAACGTTCAAAGTCAAAGTCACGCAGCATTTTAAACATCTAACATTACCAGTTTAATGACTTGATCCGTTTATTTTGCAGAGGACGGGATATGTTCAGATAATTTGGCTACTTACAAAAACTTTTCTGAACTAAACAAGCTGGGCTAACCTCGCATTCCGCTGCTCATCTGCCCTTCGCCTCCGAGAAATTGAGATTACAAACTGCCTGTAGTAAACCGAGTGCCAGTAACTTTTTAAGTGTCACAGAATTATAAAAAGATTTTTCTAATTTACTTAAAGTGAAAACTTACCTGAAAACCACAGATGTCGCCGGAGTCGCCATTTCTCTCGTCGGTTGCAGAGATGAATGGTCACGCGCAGAAAAGCGCGGCATATCGGCCTGCAGTCGTGATCCGACCCAAAGCCGACGAGCTGGAGATAGAGCTTTGACTGAAGACACGCGCCTATGCCTGGCCGATCCTTATTAGATGTTACAGATATGAGGCCGACGTTCCGCTCTGCGGCCGACGTCGGCCACATGTATGTGTGCTATCTGGGTTGAAATACCTTGACGTACCGTCCATTATGAATATGGTAACGTTCAATATCATGCTATACTCTATACTTTATATGCCTAAAAGCTACCATGGTATCACCATCTGGCATCAGTACTATTTTGTTAAAGCTTACAAAAATATGAAACCTTTTTTTTTTTTTTTAAATCATTTTTTTATCCACTGTATAACAATGTGTGTGCTCTGTTTGTTTCACTCATTTGTTTCACTGAACAGTGAGAGAGTCGGTTCCCGTCTCAGAGCCGTTTTCCTTCAAACCACTTCACTGCATGAGTGCGTGTGGTCGAGCAATGTGGCAAAAAGATCACCCTTAAAGGATTAGTTCACTTTCAAATTAAAATTTCCTGATAATTTACTCACCCCCATGTCATCCAAGATGTTCATGTCTTTCTTTCTTCAGTCGAAAAGAAATTAAGGTTTTTGATGAAAACATTCCAGGATTATTCTCCTTATAGTGGACTTCAGTGAACTCCAAACGGTTAAAGGTCAAAATTAGTTTCAGTGCAGCTTCAAAGCGTTCTACACGATCCCAGATGAGAAATAAGAGTCTTATCTAGAGAAACCATCACTCATTTTCTAAAAAAAAACAAAACAAATTTTTATACATTTTAACCATAAATGCTCATCTTGAACTAGCTCTCTTCTTCTTCTCTATTTGAATTCCAGCAGTATAGACGCTGCTAAGTGTATTACTGCCCTCCACAGGCCAAAGTTTGAACTAAATTGTCATATACAATATGCTAGTGCAAGTATATAACAATTAGTTCAAACTTTGACCTGAGGAGGGCAGTAATACACTTAGCAGTGTCTACACTGCTGGAATTCAAATAGAGAAGAAGAAGAAGAGAGCTAGTTCAAGATGAGCATTTATGGTTAAAATGTATACATTTTTATTTATTTTTTAGAAAATGAGTGATGGTTTCTCTAGATAAGACCCTTATTCCTCGTCTGGGATCGTGTAGAACGCTTTGAAGCTGCACTGAAACTGTAATTTTGACCTTCAACCGTTTGGGCTCCATTGAAGTAGACTATATGGAGAAAAATCCTGGAATGTTTTCATCAACAAACATAATTTCTTTTAGACTGAAGAAAGAAAGACATGAACATCTTGGATGACATGGGGGTGAGTAAATTATCAGGAAATTTTTATTTGAAAGTGAACTAATCGTTTAATATCAGGTCAGAAAACAAGAGTAACACACGCAAACGAAGTAGCATTCGGATGCATTTTAATATCATAGACAGCATAAAGGCAAAATGTAGAATTTGTAAGGTAAAAAATACATCGAGCAGGGTCTAACAACCTTATTTGTTATATGTTCTGTTTTAAGTATGATTTGCTTGGAATGGTTTTGGATAGTTCAATATACTAAAATGTTCAATACACGTGTAGTAGTGTTTGATGCGTTTACATTATACGTTTTTTTTTATTATTATTAAACATAATGTAAAATTGAAGGTTTAATATAATTGCATTGCCTACTTTAAGTTAAATATGTGCATACATATCAACCACAGGTCAAACATGACTAAATTTGGCTGAATTTAAAAAGCCAGAAGTGGTACTAAATGAAGAGTAGTTTTGGAAGGTGAAAGAGTTGGCTCCTATTACTGAGCTGAGTCAAATGATCCGGTTCCCTAAAAAGAGACGGAATTCCCATCTCTAGCGCGCTGTCCTCACGCGATCAGTGATTGGTTAATTGTGTTATTGTGTGCTCACGTGGGTGAGTGCTGACTACATTAGGAGCTTGTGTAAGTTATTGTCTCACACTTAATAGATTTAGTAGCACAGGTCAAAATTGCAGTTGGTTTTCTGTATCACACGCTGAAACCGAAATCAAAGACACAAACTACACATAAATACATCTCAAACCTGAAACTCCATCAACTGAAAACCAGCATTTTACATTTATATCATGCACATATAAACAGGTTAGTATCGTTAAACTAAAATTTTTAAACATTTAATTGAAATAAAATATTAGTTTAAAAAAGCTAAACTACATGAAAATTAAGAAATGTTGCCTTGGCAATATAAACAATATAAAAATAAACTGAAACACTAAAATAAAAATAAAACTGAAACAATACTGCATGTAAATATGGTATATAATATTATATATTAAATTACTACATATAAGTAGTACCACGGTTTTATTATTGTATACATCACTGTACTACGGTACTGCTATAGTACTTGTAGACACTAACTGTAGTGACCTCACACTCCCTCCTCCTCACAGTGCATGTGATTGGTCAGTCTAAAGGCCAATCAGAGTGTCGTATTGAATGCATGTTGGCAGCCTATAACAGGGTCAAACTGAGAGCACATGAGAGAGTGTGTGTAACAACCTTAATTTGATCAAGCTTCAAGGAACGACTGTAAGCGATCGCGTGCCTGTCACGTTTGCAGGAGCTTTTCATTTAAATTGAGGCTGTTAGTATTCCTGAAAGAGACGGTCAGGTGACACACACCGTTGGTCTGCATTTGCCTGATGATATCAGATGAAATATCACTCTGTTCCTGCAATGAATATATAACATGCTGCTAAATGACTGATATTGAGAGACAGTGACTTAATGGTTTAAAGGATTAGTTCACTTTCAAAAAAGATTTCCTGATAATTTACTCACCCCCATGTCATCCAAGATGTTCATGTCTTTCTTTCTTCAGTCGAAAAGAAATGAAGGTTTTTGATGAAAACATTCCAGGATTATTCTCCTTATAGTGGACTTCACTGGACTCCAGACGGTTGAAGGTCAAAATTACAATTTCAGTGCAGCTTCAAAGGGCTTTAAACGATACCAGACGAGGAATAAGGGTTTTATCTAGAGAAACGATCATTCATTTTCTTAAAAAAATTTAAATGTATATGCTTTATATAAACAAATGATCGCCTTTCAAGTAGTTCCGCCAAAACCACACTTCCGTATTCTTCAAAAAGCTTACGCTGAATGTCCTACGCCTTCCCTGTTCAAGGGAAGTGTCTGAAGCTTGTGTTGACGCGACTGTTATAGCGATGACAGCCAATCACATTACTTTCCGGTGTTGCACGAGCGCAATTGGCCAGCGACTGCTCTTGGGTGTTTGCATAGGGCGATCTGATTGGCTGACACCTGCGTTGGCGCTTGAAAAGTTGAGAAATCTTCAACTTCTGCCGCTTGCAACGTGAGTGAAGCGACACAACGGAACCCACAATTCAGTTCGGCAATGCATGACGTCACCCATTCAAAGTAAATGAGAAGCGTTAACGCCGGCGCCCCGTGTAAATGCAGTGTTAAGGCCCTGATATACTTCAAGCGAAGTTCTTTATCGTTCTTCGTTTAGGGGTAAAACGAAGTTCGAAATGCGTGACCGGCGATATACTGTAAACGAACATCTGACGCCACCCACACTTCTGAGAGCGACGGTTAGATGAATATGTAAATATGTGCCGTGCACTTTCTTCTCAGTAACAAAATAAACACACAAAAAAAAGAGAAAACAGCAAGCATTTATTATATAAAGAATAAGAAAATCGTCCGATCATAACAACATGGGTATGTTAGCACGAGCTCTGCAAATTAGCACTCCAGTCACGTCCCGTTTATTTATATAGCATATAGAATAGAGGTTTATTCAATAGATTGCTTAAAAGCAAGCAGCTTTACAGTAACAAACACGAAAAACAGTGTTAGCGCTTCATTTCATCAGAAGCACAACTTCATTTTGTACTATAAAGCGGCTATCCAGCGTGTTCATGTTTTTTCACCCACAGAGCTCTTACCTCGGCGAACTCAAACACACGAAATGAGTCAGAGAAAACTTCCACGCGAGTGAAAGCGGAGCATCTGCGCACACCTCCTATTACGTTACTGTCACGGACCAATGGTGGCATGAAGGTGTTTTGCAGCTGAAGCAAACTTTTCCTGAAAGGTCGCAAAACTAATTTTTGGGCCTGATTTTGTTCGAAATGACGTCACATGAGTTCGTTCTTCGATTTTGTTTAAAGTATATCGGGGCCTTTATTCCTCGTCTGGTATCGTTTAAAGCCCTTTGAAGCTGCTCTGAAACTGTAATTTTGACCTTCAACCGTTTGGGCTCCATTGAAGTCCACTATATGGAGAAAAATCCTGGAATGTTTTCATCAAAAACCTTAATTTCTTTTCAACTGAAGAAAGAAAGACATGAACATCTTGGATGACATGGGGGTGAGTAAATTATCAGGAAATTTTTATTTGAAAGTGAACTAATCCTTTAATGGCAGGAAGCTCTTCGTGTATGAAGTTTCATAATTTTCTGTATTAGGATCTCTGAAAATATTATTTCTTTCACAGGATACATTTACTTTCAGAAGAACATGTTTTCAAATTTATAAGATATCTAATTTATCACACATACTTTAAACAAACAAGTAAATAAAAATAAATAATAAATGTTTTGAGTATTTTAGCACTTAATGAAGTCTGTCATTCAGATTTTTTTTAATTACAGTGGCCATCAAAAAGTGTAAAATTCATTGACATTCTGATATAAATTAGTTAACAAAATATCAAAGCAAGTGTAGTGAATAAACATAGCACGTCGACGCTAGAAGCTAAACATTTTTACAAAAAAAGTTTAAAACAATAAATGCTTTGATATTATGAACTTAACACAAAGACATCCAGATATTATAATTATTATAAATATTAAAGTCCAAATTTTAAATTTGCTCATACAAATGATTAAATTGAGAAATTTACATGTAAATAAGATCAAAATGACAAAAGAAGTGCATCATTTTAGTCATAATGAAATCAAAATTGACAACTCTTATATTTTTACAAGATGTTGCAGTGTTTATTATAAAAGATTTATCCGTACACATCACATGTAGGCCTAAACTTTAATCTAAAATGTCAACCTCCTCCTCTCCACCTCGAAATGTTTAAAAGTGATGCTCTTTTGTGTACATTTCACTCTTGTACAGTAGATATTTGCTATTTGCTTTTTAACACATTTATCATTAATCTGAAAAACGAAATATGTGTAGTGGCTATGAAAACATAAATATATTGATCTGTTTTTGACCCGCTTCAGATTTCTCGGGCATTAAAGAACGGACTTTGGTCGCTGTGAAGCCTGACGGCGTTCAGAGGCGTCTCATTGGCGATGTCATCAAGCGTTTTGAGCAGCGAGGATTCCGATTGGTGGGTCTGAAGATGCTGCAGGTGAGTGATTCACACAGTGAGAGACGTTCATGAGTGTGTGTGACGTGTTTGTGCATCATGTGTCTGTGTATTTTTCAGGCTTCTGACAAGCTTTTAGCTCAGCATTACGTCTCGCTGCAGAAGAAACCCTTCTACTCCAGCCTGCTTTACTACATGACCTCTGGCCCCGTAGTCGCCATGGTAGTGTAACGACCTATTATGAATATCATACTACTATATTACTTATACTATTTCTGCAGTATGCAAATTAGAGTGCAAAACCTACTGCATTTGACAAAATGCATCCAACCAGAACATACAGTGTGTAATGCACTTCGATTTCCACTGTGATTAATGAACATCCAAAAGTAATTTTAGCACAAAAATTGATTCATAATGCAAAATAACATTTAAAATGATAACTAGATGGCACTCGCTTCATTGAACATGCAATGCAATGAAGAAAAGGTAGCATACTACTGTTTGAAATGGTTAGCATTGCATACTGTGTTATTCAGACCATTACACACGTGTCACATACTGTCATAGAGACTGACGAGTTATCATTGGTTTGTTTTCAGGTGTGGGAGGGGCATAATGTAGTGAGGTCATCCCGGATGCTGGTGGGAGACACTGACCCCGCTGAAGCCGCACCTGGAACTATTAGAGGAGATTTCAGCGTTCACATCAGCAGGTACTTATATACACTAGTGCACTGCATACTGCATATTCTTTTTAACATTTTGTTCAATAATGATTTTTTCCCCATTTTGTTTAAAGAAAAAATACAAATACAAAAAGAATAATTAAAAAAATTACAAATTAAAAATAGATATATTCAAACAGTAGTATATTATATTGTTGCCACATAAGCTCACCACATTTCATGTTGTTAAATTGGCTGAGTTGCATCAGATTATCATCTCAGAAATTATATAAAAAAAAAGAAGGTTGATTTGGGTTTGAGTTTTTTGGCAGTAACATTAAAAAATGAGTCAAGAAAAAGATCTAGTAACACTTTACAATAAGTTTCCATTTGTTGACATTACTTATCTATATTAATTAACATGAAAAAACAAATCAAAAATACTTCTAAAGCATCTATTAATGTTAAACATTTGCTAACACATTATTAAAGTGTCCTATTATACTATTTTAAAGGTTCCTAATTTTGTTTAGGAGGTCTCCTACAATAGGTTTACATGCATCCATGGTCAAAAACACTTTAATTTTCTCATTGCAGCATCACCTTATTTCTCAGAGTCTGAAAACGTTTGAAGAATCACACTGTGTCCGAATATGCCTACTTCCAGTATATATAGTACATGAAAAACAGCATGTGAGCGGAGTAGTATGTCCAAATTCATAGTATTCATGGTCCAATCTGTTGTGATTGGTCTTCTCTGCTCCGATTGGCAGTGCAGTCAATGAAGACCATAGGCTGGCATTATGCAAATTTGTTATGTAGGTAACAAAGATGAATAAATAATGCTGTAACAAATGTATTGTTCATTGTTAGTTAACGCTACTTAATGCAATAACTAATGGGAGCTTATTGTAAAGTGTTACCAAGGATCTCAGCTGTTATTACATGTTTACGAGTGGCATGGATGAACTGACTTTCATGACTGTTGAATTCATTCAGAAATGTGGTCCATGCCTCTGATTCTGTGGAAGGAGCGGAGCGGGAGATCTCGCTGTGGTTTCATCGCTCAGAGCTCATCGACTGGGAGGGATGTGATCACAAAAACATTTACCACATTTAAGAGCGGCCGACGACGTGTTCAATTAACTTGTCTGGGACGATTTCAGGTCGATTTCCTCAATAGCACATAAATGCTGATTTTATGCAGTTTTTGACTGTAAGTGCACAAATGATGTGTTAGCATTTTCAAATGGTTGAATGTAAATAAATTGAAATGTTATATATTATAAATATTTTTAAAATGGTTAAAAAACCTTTTGGAGAAAAGATGTTTACAAAAGGTGGAATATTTTAAAATTGACTTATTTTTGCACAAGTATTAGTCAAAACAGACCGTTTTAATAGTTCATAATTGTTTCTAAAAAAGCTATTTTTGTTACATTTTTAATTGCTGTGATCACACACATGGTGCTTTAACTAACTTCTGTAAGCAATATACTTTAATGCTTTTTCAATTAAAAAAAAAATGACTTGCCTTTTAGCAGATGTTTGTCATCCGAACCCAGTCCCTTCACTCTGGAGGAAATTCATCAAATAATTATTTATAGACTGTTAATTTAACAAGAAGAAGGTACATCTAATAAATACTTGCTGTATCTTAAAAATGGTTTGTTTGTGAGTATATTTACATATTACACCAGAGCATGATCAATATGGTACTAAACCAGCGGTTCTCAACATAGACATATATACATTAACGCCTCATGAGTGTTTGTTTCTATGTTAAATCATGTTGCATCTACAACCTAGTTATATATATGTATGAATACCTATATCTGCAATAGACACTAGCAGATTATTTTTACACTATTTAGTTGTGATAATTCTGGATATTGCATATTGAGTTATACATTTACATACAAACCAGCATTCTCACCTCTGAAAGGTTATCCCATTTCGTCGGGAATGTATAGTTTTGTTGCCGTAGAATACTGTGACATTTTCAATGAAGCGTCATTGTTTTGTTAGTGTGAGTGTGAACCCCCCTTTTCAAGGATACTTTAAAGAAAATGGATATATGGAAAATAATCGGTCATTACCTCGGAATAAATGGTGAGAAGTATTAAAGGTGCCCTAGAATTTAAAATTTAATTTACTTTGGCATAGTTGAATAATTAGAGTTCTGTACATGGAAATGACATACCATGATCCTCAAACACCGTTGTTTCCTCCTTTATATGTAAATCTCGTGCATGAAAAACACCACAAAAAACAGGCGAATCTCAACATAACACCGACTGTTACACAACAGTCGGGATCATTAATATGTACGCCCCCAACTTTTGCATATACAAGCCCATGTTCAAGGCAAGCCAGTATTACCATCTGGAGCTGCACAGCGAACTTCAGTGTTGTTTATGCAATGTTTAAGGCAGTTGCGAGCTTTGGGGCGGGGAGCACGAGCATTTAAAGGTGCCCTAGAATTAAAAATTGAATTTATCTTGGCATAGTTGAATAACAAGAGTTCAGTACATGGAAAAGACTTACAGTGAGTCTCAAACTCCATTGTTTCCTCCTTCTTATGTAAATCTCATTTGTTTAAAAGACCTCCGAAGAACAGGTGAATCTCAACATAACACCGACTGTTACGTAACAGTCAGGATCATTAATATGTATGACCCCAATATTTGCATATGCCAGCTCATGTTCAAGGCATTAGACAAGGGCAGGCAGTATTAACATCTGGATCTGCACAGCTGAATCATCGTAAGCAAGCAAAGACAACAGTGAAAAATTGCAGATGGAGCAATAATAACTGACATGATCCATGATAACATGATATTTTTAGTGATGTTTGTAAATTGTCTTTCTAAATGTTTCGTTAGCATGTTGCTAATGTACTGTTAAATGTGGTTAAAGTTACCATCGTTTCTTACTGTATTCACGGACACAAGATTCTCATTATTTTCATTTTTTAAACACTTGCCGTCTGTATAATGCGTAAACACATCTTCATTCTTTATAAATCTCTCCAACAGTGTGTAATGTTAGCTTTAGCCACGGAGCACAATCAAACTCATTCAGAATCAAATGTAAACATCCAAATAAATACCACACTTTGTAAAGATCCATTTTGAGGGTTATATTAGCTGTGTGAACTTTGTTTATGCTGGTTAAGGCAAGCGCAAGCTCCGGGGGCGGGGAGCACAAGATTTAAAGGGGCCGCAGCCTGAATCAGCGCATATTTAATGATGCCCCAAAATAGGCAGTTAAAAAAATGAATTAAAAAAATATATGGGGTATTTTGAGCTGAAACTTCACAGACACATTCAGGGGACACCTTAGACTTATATTACATCTTGTAAAAAGACGTTCTACAGCACCTTTAAAAGTGTACACACACCAAATCAGAGCATTTTTAATCCCACCCCAAAATAGGCAGTTAAAATATGGTATAATAAAAAAAAATCTATGGGGTATTTTGAGCTGAAACTTCACAGACACATTCTGGGGACATCTTAGACTTATTTTACATCTTTTAAAATGTCAATTCTAAGGTACCTTTAAAAATAAGATCATTAAGTCAAGCTAGCAAATAGCGTAACATAAAAATGACCTCATGGTATCCAGTGCAAGTCTTGCTTTCTTTGAAGTTGCAGTAAAAAAGACTAGGCGTAGTTTTTAATCCACTATATTGACTTAGATCGATTACACTAGCTATTTACTTGAAAGACAGCATGCTGAGGACATCTGCTGGTTAAAGCCATGTAAATGCAACAAGAACAGCAAAAACATGTTGTACACACTTAGAAACTGCAGCGTGTGAGCTTAGAATAAACAGACCGTTATCGTTCGTTGGTGTGGACACAAATATAGTTATCGCTATATTTATATTTATAGGTGTGAACGGGCCTTTAACCTTTCTGACTCCCCAATTTTTTGGCCCCACATTTTCCAACAACAGATGAAGACCACATAACCTTTCCAGTTTGTGATTACTGGATAAGGATTGAAGATTTTGTTCCCTCAATTTATATCCAATAAAACATTTTAGAACTTGGAATAACTGGAAAAGTATTCAAACTTATATAAAAATACATATGTAGTTATAAAATACCATTTCATTTACATGACATTTCCAGGTCTACAAATCACTTAATATGACTTCAAGGCTGTGGGAACCCTGGTTCTTCAAAGAAAGAAAAAAGAGTAGTTAAAGGGATGAATGAATTTTTTAACTTATTTTAATGCTTGTTTAGTCTTATTTTAAATCATCTTGAGGCCCCCTTGGAAGTATGCTGAGGCTAAACTGGATTAAAGATCAAAATAACCACACTGAGTCATCTTTACAGTCAAGAACATCCTTTTATTCAATCAGTTAAAGGTGCTGCTCTTTCTTGTTTTTCTTATTATGGAAAAGAAATTGTAATCAACACATGCATTTCACCATGAGCTCTGGAAGGCGTGTGGACTGAGAAGGGCGCCGCTCGAGGAGTTCAAACCAGGACCGAAGCCGCCGAGGGCTCATGCTACTCTAAACGCATCCGAATGCCCCGCTCAACACAAGAGTACAAAAGTAAAGTAAATATGAAAGAAAGAAAATGGACGGTCAGTACCAGGGAGGGACAATGAGAGCGCCAAACACGTGTCCGTCGCTATGGCTTTCACTTATTACAGTTATTAATAAATCGCAGCCAACGCAGACGCCGGCTTCACGGACTCAGGAAAGTGAAACAATTGCATATTTTGTTTGTGGGAGGAAGCAAGTTGTCGTTTAAGCCCACGTCGGCTTTTGCTGGTGAGTTTTCAAGTTAATTTTAGTCTTTTTTGTGGCGTGCGTCACTTTGGTCTAAAGGGTTTGGCTCGTAACGCTGGGCTTTGAAAATGTCTGTCGCTTTCCCTGGGCTGAAACCACTCCGTTTTTAAGGTGCTTTGTCTTGACAGGAACTTTTTTTTTTTTTTTTTTAAATTAAATATCTGGTCACGTACAACCATTCAAAAGGTGCATCATCAATACAGATTCTCAATGCAATATCAATAACAAACAGATCATAGCAAATCAAAAGAATTTGGTAAAAAAAAAAAAAAAAAAAAAGAGAAATAAATAGATCAAAACTCGCCTACTCTACCCCAGCGGTCGGCCTCTATCGCTTTCGCAGCTGAAACACCCTTCTGTCCGTGGGACGGCCCACCAGAGCTCACCGGCGTAACTTGTTCACGTACATTAACTGTTCAATGGAGAAGCTGAAGAGATCGGTATGAATACAACGTGAAGCGTACAGACAAGAATAACATGTGAGCTAACTGCATTCTGCTCAGACAACATTTTTTTCTTACTCTTTTTTTTATTATTTTAAAACCCCTCCGTTCAGAGAAAAGGGGCATGGGGAAGGGCGATGGTTTTGCAACTATAGACTACTCCAGTGTCCAAAAGAGGCAGAAGACAAGATTACAGAGGAAGGAAAAGCAAGACAGAAAGTCATTTTTTTTTGTCATTTTTTACAGTTTTCTTAATTATTCAACAATAAAAAGAGGAACTAAGTCACACCGATTTCCTTTAGTACTATATATACTGCTTTGAAGAAGTCGCGGAAGGAGAAATACAGAAGTTTGAAGGAGGGGACTTTTTTGTTTTGTTTTTTTTTATGTTTTTTTTTTTCTTTTTTTGAGATGGGCACTCAGGATTACAAGATGGTGTCTGTGAACAAAAGGCACTTTTTAGGGACAACCTTTATGATGCTCTGAGTCTAACACTAGATCACAAAACAAATATTTAGAGTCATTTACATGGAGGGCCAGTAGAGGGCGCTGCGAGTTCTGAGGGGGAGGGGTTCAATTTCAACTCGCTCGTTCTGATTGGTCGCCGACTTTGTTTGGGAGTCTGTTTGGGTGAAGCTTGTTAAGAATATAGTTTTTTTTTTCACCCCCAAATCAAAAGAAAATGATATGAATAAAGTATAAAAATTATAGGACCATTACAATGTTTTTTGAACTATTTATTTTTGACAAAAAAAATTTTGGAGTAAAATATGAAGAGATTCACCAGTTTATCAAAATATAAAAAACAACAAATTCCCATGTCTTCATATTCCTTAGTTTCTAGCTTACAACGGGCATTTTAGATTCAGTGTTAAAGCCTCTCCCCCCAAAAAGGGAAGATCTTGTCATACGGATTTGAAATTTTCTACATACAAAAAGCCAGCAAAGTTCCGGCGGGAAGTTTGTTAAGAACTACGGCTGTTCGGGCGACCCAAAGTATGGAAGTCCTAGAAAACTGGAATGCATAGCATGAAGTCAAAAACACGGGAAAATCCTGCATTTTAGCTTGTAAAACCTCTTAGGACGTCGTCACTCAACATTCCTCGTTCGTTTCAGGGAAAAGGTTGGAGGAAAAATGCCTTTTGTCACAACCTTGACCACAATGAACCCCCTCCCCCCTTTAGTAAATATAAAAAGGAAAAAAAGAGTAATGAACGTGTTTTTTTTTTCTTCCTAAAATTTGTCTTAATAACACTTATTTTTTGTCTTCTTATGTATAATAGAGATTGAACGTACTTTGATCCATAAAAAGCACCTGTTTTATTTAGTGATATATTCTGACGTGTCGCAAAAAAACTGCTTCTTCAGCCCTCCTAAGTTTTGAGAACAAATCATTACAAATGAACAATAAAAAAGCAGAAAAAAAAGGAAAGATTACAAAACAAATTCCCAAAACTTACAAAGACCGTTTTTTTTCTCTCTCTCTCGCTCTCTCCGCCCTGTAGTTTAGAGTCCCGGACAGCGTGGACTTTACTATAATAGAAGGATTTTCACCTCTACGCTTTCCTGTACACCCTAACAATGAGACAAACACAGTTTCTACCCAAGGCATTGCACATGGCTCAATCAACACACTTTATTTTGCAATAACAAATACTTCCTGTCCAAACACAAAAGAAATCAAAAGCCGTGCATTTTTTTTTTCCCTACGCTAATCAATAACGTTTTCCGAGGAAATCTGATTTCCGCCGGTTTATTTTTTCGCTCTAATTATTAAGTGCAGAACTGGGTTTTCGGGACTGAACGGATATCTGATTTATGATAACTCATGATCATACTTCAAAAAATAACTAGACTGCCACTGAGCTTATTAGGCAAATAAGAAAAAAAAATGTATATATAAATATATATGGATATATCCTGTATATATAAAGATGTTTGTAACTAGTGAGCTGACGCTTGTTTTTTTCTTTTCTTCTTCTCATAAAAATTTCACGCTCCTCTATAGCTTATATGCAAGAAAATAACCTGAATTCATGTTTAACAAATTGCATAATGGGAATACAGAGGCACTTCCTTTGATTAGAAAAGAAAAGACCATTGCCATCACGATTCTCGTGTTAGTTTTCTACCAAAAGCGATGACACGGCCGCCGTCCGGCAACAATGCTTCCCTGCAGTGAGATACATGGTCAGGCAGTCCAGTTATTTTGTGAGGTTGTCGATTACAGCTGCGTCGAAAGCAAAACGTTTGTTTTATCAGCGGATGAAGATCGCCCTACTGTAATTCACCCTAAAGGCTTCCCTTTGTAGTCAACCTGCGGAGGACAGTGCGTGTATGCGTATACTTTTATGACAGCCTTGCCGAAACGTTACCAAAATTTTGCCTAATAAAAGCCGACCCCGAGCGGCCCACCTCCCTCTGAGCACGGCTATGATATGTCACACATTCTTTTGCTCCGCAGCGAGGTCGCGTGTTCTTGGAACACGGACTTCTGGGAGTGTAAACAGGTACGTAAACAAAACACAGAAGTGGGCGTGTCTCTAGGGCCGCCTTTATTAGTGCTAATGAATCGGGGACTTTTATTATGCCTCGCTTCGATTAAGAAATTCATTAAAATTACTAAATTTTTTTTTAAAAGTTTTCTACTTCTAATTAAGAGTTTTATTTTTTTAAACAAATGATTTAAAACTTATATTTCAGATGTATGGCTTTAATTAAAAAACTGAGTTTGAAATAAAAGAATGCAATGATTATCGCAGATTTTTCTTAAAAGAAACAATTTTATAATTGTAGCTCGGTCACATGGCTGTAAAGGTGCGGTGACATTTACAATCGCTCGGCGAAATTTCAAGGACGAAATATCGATTAATGCAGACCCCGCACATAAAATGCATGAAAATAATAGTAGGCTAAATCATGCGCACGATTTAGTGAATCGAGGGAACGAATTAGTAAATTATGCGCACGATTTAGCCTACTATTTTGTTCCTGCATTTTATGTGTGGAGCTCCATAATTTAAAGAGGAATCTACGCAATTTCACGCGAGGGGGCGAAAAATCCCCCATTTTTAATTTTTAACAATCAATTTAATACTTATATTTCAGACATATGGCTTCAAATAAAAAAAGAATATGCGTTTGAAATAATAAATGTAATGATTATATCTGACTTTAAAAATGATTTTATAATTGTAGCTCGGTCACATGGCCGTAAAGGTGTGGTCACCAGGGTTGCCAAGTCTGTGGAAATTGGGCTACTTTTAAACTGTTGATTTGGGATGAATTTTGATATTTGGTAGGGATGCAGGATTTATTGGCCACCATATCGGTATCGGCCATTATATGTACATTTTTAATGTTATCGTTATCGGCCCAATAGGAAAATGATGCCAATATATTAAAGCCCATAAATAATGGATTATTTCCTTCAGCTGAGACACTTTCAGATGCGCACTGTTCGCTTGATATGACTGGAGTAAATACAGTACGTTTACACAAATTATGCAAATTATAATGATATTAGAATGATATAATTTATCATCATTACAATTGTGTGTTTGGGCTATTAATGGTGAGACTTTAGCTTTTGTAATCAGGCTTTTAAAAAATTATATAAAAATATGGATTTAGATTTATCGGCCAATATATCGTTTATCGGCTTTCAAATATAAAGAATTATCGGTTATCGGTATCAGCCAAAATTTTCATATCAGTGCATCCCTAATATTTGGGATATGGCCACTGGGCTACTTTTGGGCTATTTTTGATTGGCCATTGGGCTAGTTTTGTTACGAAGACCTGGCAACCCTGGCAGTCACATTTACAGTTGCTCTGCGAAATTTCATTTACAAAATACATTTTTAAGGAATCCATGCAATTTTGGGCAAAAAATATATAAATATAGAGTTTACTTAAAAGTTTAAGTTTAAAACTTACATGTCAGACATGTGTCTTAAAAAAAAAAAAAAAAAAAAAAAAAAAAAGATTTTGTCCACTGTGTTGACCAGTAAATTTAGCACTTTGTACATTTTCGCCCCCACGAAATTTAGCGAAAGTGACTGAGCCTTAAGTGTGTGCACTGATTGGCATTTTTCGTCCTATAGGAGTACTAACTAAAATCTGGTGCTGTCTAGTTGGCACTAATGGCCTGAATTGGACGTTTGTTTCATTACAACGCTTCTGTTTGAGGCCTGAAAACGAGGACGTCCTCTGAGATGCGTCTCTGGGTAGCTGTAGTGTGTGGGGTTTGTTTTTCTCTGCAATAAAATGTGCAAATAATGTCCGCCGTCAATCCCATTTTCAATAGTGCACGTCAAACTAGTGTTCTTCGCGTATTTGTAGTGCAATACTTCTGCTGTTCGTAATTAGTTTAGTAACTGACCGAAACAGAAAAAGAGACGTTTCTACTACATGCTAATTAGCTAAAAATGTAAAACGTCTTATAATGTGAAATGACCTTTTTTTTTAGCGTCGCCTTGTATGCTGAACGTCAGCATGTTTAAGTGTTTTGAAAACTTTAATTAGTAAAAATCTTGCGTTTTAGTCGTGTCTGAATCCTCACCACTGAAACTGTTGATAATCCCAGCCATTGTACACTACACTCTTGTTTCTGTCTCTGCTCATCAGGTTCTTCCTCTATGTTGCCGTTGGTTTCGTGACGGTTCTTGCGAGATGCTGTAGGTGCGTGTCAGTCCGTCACCTCCTGCTGTGATCTGAACGTCTGTAACGGAGGTGGAGGAGCGGGCTTGAAGGGCGTCTGACGGTTGGCAAATACAGGGTCGAACGTTTCCCAATCTTATTCTGCTCACGTTTCTTAGGGTGCATCTCAGGTCGGAGGGGATTTTCAAACAGGATTATTATTTTCTTTTTTGTCATAAAACTTCCAAATTGTGTCAACAGGTTGCAGGCAGGACCTCGTCAAAGGAACCATGACTGAAAAACACACACAAAAAAAGAACTGTTAGTGTTTTAATGTTCAATCTGGAAACACATCAGCTCAGTGAGAATATTGTATTATTATAAAATAATCTGTGCAGAAAGAATTGGACTTATTTTCGATACAACAAGTACCATCAAGGCCAATATTGTGCATTTTTACAATTTCTAAGGATAAAAATGCTATTCTAACTTATTTAAACCATACATTATATTTTATAAACATTATACTGGAAAATCTTAATTTACCAGTTAATTTTGCAGTCACCAGGGTTGCCAAGTCTGTAGGAATTGGGCTGCTTTTAAACTTTTGCATGGGTTGATTTTTCCCCCCCGCGGGTTAAAGGTTTGGCATATTGTATAAATTATATTTGACTGAAATATTTTCCATTCTACCAATGATAAAACTGTTCTAGATGTTAGGTTTTGTGAAGGAAGGCCACCGGTAGGGACGATATGATATGTTACGATATAATGTTGCCTAACAGTGACTGTAAAATGTGTATTTTAGGTATGGGAGTGGCATATTTTGAGGTTTGATATTTGGGATATGACCATTACAGTACTTTTGGGCTATTTTGATTAGGACTAGTTTTGTTACGAAGACCTGGCAACCCTGGCGGTCACATTTACAGTTGCTTGGCAAAATTTCCCAGACAAAATACCATAATTTATTAGGAATCCAAGCAATTCCATGTGAGGGCAAAAAAGTTTACTTTAAAAAAATATATATATTTTTTTAAAAGTAATTTTTAAAGCCTTAATTTAAATTAACATTTAAAAATAAACATAAAATAGGACAAAACTAACATTTCTCACATATCTGTTTTTGCTTATAGTAACATTTACAGAACATAAACTATTATTTTAACACAAATAAGCATAATAAACCACATAAACCTTTTATAATTTGCTTACCATTTTGGTCACACTTTAGTTTAGGGTCCAATTCTCACTATTATCTAACTATAGACTATGACTTTTGTCTCAAACTCCTAATTATTGCTTATTAATAGTTAGTAAGGTAGTTGTTTGGAGCATTAAGGGATTTAGAATATGGTTATGAAGAATAAGGCATTAATATCTGCTTTTAATTGCCAGTGTCCTTGTAATATGCATGCAAATAAACAATTAGTTAATAGTGACAATTGGACCCTAAACTGTTGCAATTTTTTTTTAAATAAAACATAAATAAGTATGTTTTAAATTTAAGCTACTTTATTGCCACAAACAGTATACCTATTATAATTGAACCTACTGTAATAATTTCAATAAATAATAGTTTTAATTAAAAGTATTTTATTTTTAAAAGTAATTTTAAAGTGACCAATAATTTTGTGTTACAATCAATATTCTTGATGCTTGGATTTAAAAGTACGGCATCATCATGAATATAATCTCGATTGTCTACAGACTGCTGTTTCTGACGACACCACTAGAGGTCAGGCTTGACTCTCACAGAGCGCTCAGTCTGACCTGCTCACCACATGGGCCTTCACGCCACAGTTTGACCTGAGCTAAACCAGCAAACCTCCCTTCTGTCAAGAGAGCTCTGACGCATCTCTACATACCAACACATTGACTTTATTAACATCAACAGACGTTCTGTTAATGCATTTCAGGAGTTCAGCTCATAAAGTTTAAATATCACACTGATAACGCTAACAGACAGACATTCTCACAAAGAGAAATATTTAGATAAAGTTTATACTGTGTTTCCCAGTAAAAATATCTCAAGTCTTATCAAACTTTTAATTTAACTCTTTTAACCATTTTAGTGTTGTATAACTAAAGAATAAAATTACTTAGATTAGACATACACATTTTACTGTTAAGAATCGGATTATAGCTATTTACACAGGCTATAATTATATAAATCATAAGGTAACAGATATATCACAGCGCAGAACAACTATTTAAGATAAGTTGACATGTCAGGTACTATATCCTGTAGAGGAAGTTAAGTCCTTTATTACTGTGCTTAGTATTTTCATGAAAGTTTATGTCTTTAATATTTCATTATATAAGTAAATAGATAATATTCATAAATATTAATTATTTAGAATAATATATACAATTATAAATGTCATATATTTACATATAAAATAGGATATATACATATTTTATAAAAAATAAAATGCAATACTAACACACTAATTGTATATATACACATACTAATTATATATATATATATATATATATATACAATTAGTGTGTGTATATATAAAATTAGTGTGTGTATATATATATATATATATATATATATATATATATATATATATATATATATATATATAAATATATTAGTTTTAATTCAAATATTCAACATATTCAACATGTCCTTAATATTTCATTTTATAATATATAAATAGACAATATTCATGAATATTAATTATTTAGAATAATATATACAATTATAAATGTCATATATTTACATATAAAATAGGATATATACATATTTTATAAAAAATAAAATGCAATACTAATTTTATATATATATATATACATACATACTAATTTTATATATATATTTATTAGTTTTAATTCAAATATTCAACATATTAAACATGTCCTTAATATTTCATTTTATAATATATAAGTAAATAGACAATATTCATGAATATTAATTATTTAGAATAATATATACAATTATAAATGTCATATATTTACATATAAAATAGGATATATACATATTTTATAAAAAATAAAATGCAATACTAATTTTTTATATATTATATATATACATACTAATTTTATATATATATTTATTAGTTTTAATTCAAATATTCAACATATTAAAAATGTGTATATATATATATATAAAACATAATATTATCTTATTATATTATTATATATAATTTTTCTATTTTCTAAATTTATTCGACATATTAAAATGATTTCTGAAAGATCATGTGACAGATAGGAGTAATGATGCTAAAAAATCAACTTTGATCACAGGAATAAATTAATATATAAATAAATTATTTTAAAACATATTAAGGAAAATAGATTAGTTTAGAAAAAAAAAACATAATTATTCCAAACATTTGAGTATAACTTTTTTGTATAAATAATATTTTTAACATAAATTGTGACCAAACGACATTTAAAATCGTTAAAAAATTATATATATATATATATATATATATATATATATATATATATATTATACGTCAGATATAAGTTATATTTTGAATATAAAATGTGCCCAAGTGACATATATTTCAAATATATTTATGACAATTACGTATAATATATTAATTATTTAAAATGATATATAAAATGATTGTTTTATATAAAATAAATATATATTATGACAGCACTAATATAATACTGTTCTCTACTCCACTCATGAGATAACTGTTTCTGCACAAGAGCTCTTGTCAGGATATGTACTGAGACACCCTTGAGCGTGTGACGTGTGACGGATGCAGCGCTCCATCAGTGTGGAGAGCAGGAGCTGCCGGTCCGGATTACAGCGAGAGCTCGGCTCAGCATTCCAATGAGTGCCGGATTCTTTCTCCTGATTGGTTTTTACAAAACTCTCTAGAAGTCAAATCCTGGAAACACTTTGGCTGAGAGGGTTTGGGAGGAGGGGCCGCGGGTAACTTTTGTTCTGGTTGACTCTTGCAGGTCACACAAACACCCCCGGCACGTCCCATCTATTCTCCCCCCGCCGCTCGCCCCGGGCTAAAGCCCAACAGCCACTCGGGCCAAGTAACTCTTCCCCTCTAAGCTGTACTCCTCCCTCTCGCAATCCCATCTTCCCCCCGTAATCCTTGGCAGTGACCAGCTATACCCCCCCACCCCACCTCTCAAGTTCAACTGCCTGTGACATCATGTCTCGTTGCTGTGGGCAACCAGACAGTTGGGACGTGACTTTTCAATTTAGGGGCCGTGCTTAAACTTTGCCTCTCTTTTCTCCCGTCCTGCCGCACTTTTTCGCAGTTCTTTCCTTGTTCCTGTGGACGGGAACTGTGAGAACTTCCCCATAAGGAGCTGTACGGACACACAGTGGGCCCAAAAAGTATTCGAACACTTAAAAGGCACAGTTAAAAATGTTTGAATGGCACTACATGAGATGATCTGTCAGTATCTGTGCGTCTCAAGTGCTACAGGATCTTTTGTCTTCAATAATGTCACTTTTCTTTGTCAAAACTGGTGTTTTTAGTGGATGTATGAAGTCAGTTCACACGGTGAAGAGAATCATATTGACTGTGAACATCATACAAGTGTCATAAAAAGCTTTTATCACCTAAACAAACATTAGTTCTTTTGATTTATTATTGAAAACCCAACAAAGGTCTTTTTGTTGAATGTTTTGTTTGAAAAGTGTTCTCGAATGTTTCTTCAAAACACAAGCCATTTGCTTTGATATTCTGCTATTGACATTCAGACATTTTAAAGTTTAACTTCACGGTTCAAATATCCTTTAGGCCACTTGAAACTTTCAAGAAATATCTCTTTGAAGTACTTTATCACCGCACATTTACTTAAATTAATAAATGGCTATTGTATCACTCCCTCTTGCTGTTAGCTTTTATCAATGTTTAGATTATAGTGAATTAAAAAAAGAATAATACATTTATTATTTCACTATTTTAGTTTAGTTTACTGATTTATAAAGCATATTTAAAAACAACAAATGTTGCAACCAAAGTGCTGAACAAGAAATATAAAACAGTATTTAAAAAAATGAAAAGACCAAGAGGACAAATGAAAATTTACACCCTCAAATAAAACAAAGAATACTCTTTCAGGTCTTCAAGGAGGATTTAAACAGAAATAGAAAGGGAAAATTGAATATGACGTTGAATATTCCAAAGCCTAGGAGCGGACACCGAGAAGGCCCGGTCACCTTTCGTTTTAAAGGGTTAGTTCACCCTATGAAAATAATGTCATTAATTACTCATCCTCATTTCGTTCCACACCCGTAAGATCTTCGTTCATCTTTGGAACACAAATTAAGATATTTTTGATGAAATCCGATGACTCAGTGAGTCCTAATTTCACAGCAATGCCATTCAAACTCTCAAGATCCATAAGGTACTAAAAACATATTTAAATCAGTTCATGCGAGTACAGTGATTCAACCTTAATATTATAAAGTGACAAGAATATTTTTTGTGTGCCAAAAAAACAAAATAACGAATTTTCAATTAATATATATTGATGGGCCGATTTCAAAACACTGCTTCGGACTTTACGAATTGAATCAGCGTTTCGGAGCGCCAAAGTCACGTGATTACAGCAATTTAGCCGTTTGATAGGAGATCCGAATCGCTGATTCGATTCGTAAAGCTCTGAAGCAGTGTTTTGAAATCGGCCCATCACTATATTGTTGAAAAGTCGTTATTTTGTTTTTTTTTGGTGCACAAAAAATATTCTCATCACTTTATAATATTAATATTGAACCACTGTACTCACATGAACTGTTTTAAATATGTTTTTAGTACCTTTATGGATCTTGAGAGAGGAAATGTCATTGCTGTGAATGCAGGCCTCACTGAGCCATCGGATTTCAACTAAAATATCTTAATTTGTGTTACAGGTCTTACAGGTTTGGAATGACATGAGGGTGAGTAATAAATGACATTATTTTCATTTTTGGGTGAACTAACCCTTTAAAATGTTACCACTGATATACTGAGGAGTGAGTCCATGCAAAGCTTTAAAAACAAAAAGCTACATTTTAAAATCAACACCGAAGTTAACCAGTAGCCAGTGAAAAGAGGCGAGCGTGGGTGTAATGTGCTGATGTTTTCTTGTGTTCTAGACGTTTTCAGAGATATATAAAATAATATCCTGTGCCTTCCAGGGGGGATTTTTAAGCCAAAAAAAGTGCAACCATCCATCATAACTATAATCCATACGGCTCCAGGGGGTTAACAAAGGCCTTCTGAAGCAAAGCGATGGGTTTTCGTAAGAAAAAAAATCCATATTTAAAATGTATAGTAGCTTCCGGCAGACGACCGTATGCATACTGCGCTTTAGACTTCTAATTCGTGACCGGTGTTTTGTTTTGCTCTATCCTCTGCCTCCTATCTATCCTCCTTCACTACCATTATAAATGGTAATCTTCTTATATATATATATCTACTTATAGATCTACTTATCAGACCTCAGTGTGGAATCAAAAATGACACCAAGGGTTTTGACAGTCGCATACATTAGAAGAGAGTGAACCAAGCTGATTGACAATGTCAGAGGTCATAGCTGATGATCGAAGACGATCATTTCAGTTTTATCGTTGTTTTGCTGTAAGAAATTTTCTCACTGCCCCTTGCTTTTATATGTATAATATATATATATATATATATATATATATATATATATATATATATATATGCTATTTTGTATACTAAAGTTATTTAACTCTGAGAGGACAAAAGGTAAGTGCTTCCTCTATCCTCTAAAATTTAGGAAAATGTGCAAAATCAGACAAAGCAAAGTCAGTGCCAAGAAGTCACGGCAGGAGAGAAGAAAAAGAAGTCACCAGCAGAGGGTGATAGCGAGTTGAGAAACGAGTTAAAAAAGGGGGGAGAAAAAAAAACTGAATTGAGGAAAGGTTAGGCAGAAAGAGAGGGAAATTAATGGTCAAATCCAGAGAGGCCGACCAGCAGAGGGAGGAGGTGAGAGCGGGTGAGTTAGCGACTTCAGATGGTCACCATGTGTTGAGGAGCAGGGAGCCGGCCCGGGGCGGGTGTGGTTTACACATTAATGAGTAAAGTGTACTGGCTGATGGAGGAGGCGCAGTGTGGTGGCCGCACATTCGCAACGCTCAAATCAACTACACCGCGCCGATCAGCTTGAGTTATCGCAGGCCCGCTCCAGATGGGCCCGTCACCGCATAGCAGAGAGCATCATGGGAAAGGAGGAAAGACTGAAGGGGAGGAGCAGGCTAACATGCTAAGAAAAAGGAAACACTCAAACACAAGAAATGAGGTTTGTTTTGAGTACGACAGAGTTAACAATCACCTGCGTCTGCTGGGGTATGTTCAGAAAGTTGTTGTCCCGTGATCCGATGCTGACAAACCTGTTGGGAGCTGTGGAGCCTGGCGTGGAGTATGCTGAAAGAAGAGACAAAAAATATAAATAAAAAAACAAGATTCAGCAAATCTGCCCATCAGAAAAGCACAACATTTAGCATTTCCATAAATCACCCTATACAATAACCAAAAACTTTTAGTCATTATGAGAGCAATCTGAACAAAAAAGCTCAGTTTGATCAATATAAAAAGATCAGCAGATGCTTTGTGCGAATTTCATGAAATATATAGTGAAAACCGAAACTTTCTGTATTGAATGAACTGCAAGAATTTATCATCAAAGATATGCTATGTTTGGTTGTTCTTGGTTCACACAATTGAAGCTAAATAGATTAAAATGGTTTTTAAATCTGCAGGTTTGAAGTCATTATCAAATTTAGGGCAGTTTAGGGTTTCAGATTTATTTGATGGACTCCAAGTCTAACTGTTCATCAAATATGGAGATCTAAAACAAGAAACAAAATCAAACACAAAGAGCCGTATTTGTTCTACAGTTTGCACTTTCATTAGCAAACATTCAAAAAGATAAGAAATGCTGCTTTATTCATCCTAAAAAAATGTTATTATTGCAATTAGATAACATTTGTTTAATGAGAGGCATTATATAATGCACAATGTTTTGGAGGTTACATGTTAAGATAAGCACTAAATTACTAGAATTTACCTTGCTAGAAGAATTATTTTTAATCAGTGCAACTACAAACTTTGCCACAAGAGGCCATGTGCATTTTTCAATTACTACCCTTAACAATCACCGTTAACCGTGGTAAACTCATTGCAATGCATGACCACTATTTCCTTAATGCTTTAACATGCGTAAATAAACATTTTATATATTTGTAAGCAGGTGTGGTAAGTGCATTCTGGAGAATTAGCAACATATAAACACATAAAAAGACAACAGACACAAACAACATAAAAAAACAACAGAACAAAAAAAATGAAAGGAAGGAAAAATAAGAAACATGAAAGAAAAGAGGAAAAGAAATGCAAGTGCTCCGTCCAGTGCCCCGTCTGTGGTGAGTGAACTTTTTTTTTTTTTTGTCTGATTATCCACCCCGATATGCCACCTCCTTTCTGAACGGCCTAAATTTGGTTTGTGTACGGGACGATCTGAACTTTAGACCAGCACTGGAGCTCAACTATCACATTTCCACAAGCCAAAAGCTAACCAGCAATGTGAATGTAACCAAAACAAACTCAAATCAAACCAAAGGAAAATTACAAAGCATGGGTTCCCTGTGTCTCACAATCGACTCAAACTGGATGATGTTTTTTGAGTGTAAAGGCTCTTCAACACACTTTGACCAGCACAAACCAACCTGGACCAAAATGAAAGTTCAAGATGGTCTAAGCTGGTCTTTTTAGTCGGGTTGATACACACTCTTGTTTTGATTTTCACGGCAGCACTGTCCAATAATCAAAGGCTGCATTACAAAAGTCAGCGACAACTGGTTGAACTAAAATACATTTTTAAAAAAACATAATTTAGAGTCCACTTTAACTGCCCTAAATTTGCACCCTTCAATACGGAGACCCTAAGGGGACATTGGATGTGGAAAATATGAGATAGGAGGAAAAACTATATTTGAGTGCTTTTGAGTTCTCTAGTAAAAGAATTGCATTTCCCCCAAGAAACTTTGCATTGGCTCGTAAAAGCGCTGAAATATAGTTTTTCCTCCCACTTCATATTATTTCCATCACAAAAGGGAGCGAATGCAAAGAGTCTCAGGAGGACACTAGAGTGTTGTGAGAGAACACAAAAGGTTTTGTAAGTGAACACAAAGATTCTCAGAAGAACTCAAAAGTTTTATGAGAAAACACAAAGGTTTCACAAACATTTGCAAAGTTTCCCAGGGGAACGCAAACATTTTGCGAGAGAACGCAAAGTTTCTCGGGGGAGAGTTTTGAGATCGAATGCAAAGTTTCTGAGGGAACACAAAAGTTTTGCGAGAGAACACAAAGGTTTCACAAACATTTGCAAAGTTTCCCAGGGGAACGCAAACATTTTGCGAGAGAACGCAAAGTTTCTCGGGGGAGAGTTTTGAGATCGAATGCAAAGTTTCTGAGGGAACACAAAAGTTTTGCAAGAGAACACAAAGGTTTCACAAACATTTGCAAAGTTTCCCAGGGGAACGCAAACATTTTGCGAGAGAACGCAAAGTTTCTTGGGGGAGAGTTTTGAGATCGAATGCAAAGTTTCTGAGGGAACACAAAAGTTTTGCAAGAGAACACAAAGGTTTCACAAACATTTGCAAAGTTTCCCAGGGGAACGCAAACATTTTGCGAGAGAACGCAAAGTTTCTTGGGGGAGAGTTTTGAGATCAAATGCAAAGTTTCTGAGGGAACACAAAAGTTTTGCGAGAGAACACAAAGGTTTCACGAACATTTCCAAAGTTTCCCAGGGGAACGTAAACATTTTGTGAGAGAACGCAAAGTTTCTCGGGGGAGAGTTTTGAGATCGAATGCAAAGTTTCTGAGCGAACACAAAAGTTTTGTGAGAGAACACAAAGGTTTCATAAACATTTGCAAAGTTTTCTCAAGGAACGCAAACATTTTGTGAAAGAACGGAATGAGTTCTCAGGGTAACTTAAAAGTTTTGTGAGAGAACAAAAGTTTTCCAAGCAAATGCAAAGTTTCCCAGGGGAACACAAACATTTTGCGAGAGAATGCAGTTTCTCAGGGGAGAGTTTTGAGATTGAACGCAAAGTTTCTCTGGGAACACAAAAGTTTTGCGAGAGAACACAAAGTTTTCACAAACAATTGCAAAGTTTCTCGGGGAACTCAAACATTTTGAGAGAGAATGGAAAGAGTTCTCTGGGTAACTTAAAAGTTTCACAAGAGAACAAAAGAGAAAGTTTCTTGGGGAATGCAAAAGTTTTGCGAGAGAATGCAAAGAGTTCTCAGAGTAACACAAAAAATTTCTAAGCGAATGCAAAGTTTCTCATTTTGCGAGAAAATGCAGTTTCTTAGGGGAGAATTCTCCAATCGAATGCGGGAGAACGCAGTTTTTTCGGGAGCGAGTTTTGTGATCGAACACAAAGTTTCTCAGGAGAACACAAAAGTTTTGTGAGAGAACACGAAGCCGTTGAAATATATTTTTCCTCCCAACTCATTTTTCAACTCATGTCCCTATATGGGCTCCGTACTTTAGTGAAATTTTGAAACCACTAAAATTGATGCCTGAAAATTAGGATGCATAAAAAAAGACCTGCACGAAAGTTGCATTGGTTTCATTCAGATTGAAAAAAAAAAGTAAAATAAAAGTAGTAAGGACTAGTTCTGACCCAACAGTTAGTGCTGCCACGATAATTACGAATAATGGGCAGATGTTAACTCAAGGAACACAAACTAGATGGGAAAATTCGGCCCAGCTGTGGCTAGACGACTGGCTTTCTCCCAGTCTTCGAGGGGTTTGGTGGAATGGGGGGTCGGGTCACTTACACGGAGATGTGGGTGAGGTGAGTCCACCATCGGGGGGCGTGCTGCTGGGTTTAGAGTCTGGCATTGGGAGGGGCACTGGACGCGCCACAGGGGGGGGTGGAGGCAGCAAGAAGGAGCCCGGCATTTTGCTCTGGCCGCTCCCGTTCGGCTGCAGACGACACAAACAGGGTGAGGAGTACGGACACGCCCGACACCCCACAAATGGAAAAAACAACGCAGACTCGCTCAAAAAAAAAAAAAAAAAAAAAAAAAAAGAGGGGGAAAAAAAGTAATGGCGGGTGGCTGGTAGTGGAGAGTGTTGAGAGGGAAACAACCAAAAGGATGGTGAATGTCTGTTTGCTTTTGTTTATGAAAGAGTGTGTTTGTGTGCATGTTTGTGTGTCAACTTCACCACAGGCACAGACAGGAGCAGTGGAGGAGCTGGAAAAAACAAAAATGGGGGACTTTAGGCAGAAGGTGAGGAAGAAGTAGAAATGGACGCACGAATGGTGAGGTGTGCTTTGGTCCATGGAATGATGCCAAATCAAAATCAGGGTGCGAACAAAAACAAACCAAAAGCCACGTTTCACAACGCTGAAAAATGGCAGAAGCAGAACTGAGGAGGGAAGGCGCTACGCTGAAATGCGCTGAGGTCGTCAGCTGTTGCGCAGATGGGTTTTATCGTGGAAGTGGACAGAGAAGGAGAGATTAACTCAAGATCGTCTAGACAAGCACAAGATACATAACAGCGACCGATTAGTCGGCCTCAAAGACAAGGAACGCACACATTTGTTTCCATCGGAATAAACAGTATGCAGTTACTGTTAGCTTTATTATAGTTATCTTTACAGTGCATATAAAAAAATGTGAATTAAACATAAGTGTGTGTATATAATAAAAAAAGTACTTCAATTATATACATTTGTGCATTATTTAAGTTTTGGATACTTCAATCTTAGCTGGTCTGTTAATTGCGACGGATGTCTTCACAAGCTCAGTTTAACCAACTTTAAATGCTTGATAATGTTAGTTTTACAGAGAAACAAAAAATACATTTAATATCCATTTATTTGCATATTTGTGGCAAGTATTTTTGCTTGCTTGAAGCAAGCATGTTTGCTTAATATGACAACTAAGTTCTGTTTCATTAACATTTGGTTTGGAAGGAAGATTAAAAAAAAAAAAATCATGTCTTATATTTAAACAATGGCATACTGCACAGTATACACTATATTTTCAACAAACAGTATGTGAAACAGTAAGCAATGATAGATGTTTTATACAGTAGATTGTGACAACGGCCGTGTTCTAGGGGTGTAACGGTACACAAACATGACGGTTCAGTATATACCTCAGTATTAGTTCGGTATTGAACTAATTATAAAATTATTTTTCAATTATTATTCTATTCCAATTCATTATTTTTCAATTATTATTTTATTCCAATTCATTATTTTTCAATTATTATTCTATTCCAATTCATTTTTGAAATATAATCATTTACATAGTTACTGTCCAGTCAAAAGTTAGGAAACATTACTATTTTGAATGTTTTTGAACAAAGTCTCTTATGCTCATTAAGGCTGCATTTATTTCATAATAAATACAGAAAAAACTATAATATTGTGAAATATTATTACAATTTAAAATTATGGTTTTCTATTTTAATATACTTTAAAATGTAATTTATTCCTGTGATCAAAGCTGAATTGTTAACATAATTACTCCAGTCTTCAGTGTCACATGATCCTTCAGAAATCATTGTAATATGAGGATTTATTATCAGTGTTGGAAACAGTTGTGTTGCTTAATATTATTTTATAACCTCTGATACTTTTTCAGGATACTCTGATGAAAAAAAAAAAAAAATCAGCATTTATTTAAATTAAATCTTTTGTAACAATATACACTACCGTTCAAAAGTTTGGGGTCAGTAATTTTTTTTTTCTTTTTTTTTTTTGAAAGAAATGTATACTTTAATTCAGCACGGATGTGTTAAAGTGATAAAAAAGTGATAGAAAAGATTTATATTGTTAGAAAATATTTATATTTTGAATAAATGCTGTTCTTTTTAACTTTTTATTCATCAATGAATCCTGAAAAAAGTCACAGTTTCCAAAAAAAAAATATTAAGCAACACAACTGTTTCCAACATTGATAATAACTGAGTATCAAATCCTCATATTAGAATGATTTCTGAAGGATCATGTGACACTGAAGACTGGAGTAATGATGCTGAAAATTCAGCTTTGCATCATAGAAATAAATTATAAAGTATATTAAAATAGAAAACCATAATTTTAAATTGTAATAATATTTCACAATATTATTGTTTTTTTCTGTATTTATTATGAAATAAATGCAGCCTTAATGAGCATAAGAGACTTTGTTCAAAAACATTAAAATAGCAATGTTTCCAAACTTTTGACTGGTAGTGTATAGTGCATATATTTAGTGAAATGCTTAATTTCTCTAGTGAACTAAGATGCTGTGGACACTAAATGACTTGCCTGAGGTAAATGTAATGCTATGTGAGATATTATTCTAAGCTGTTTTATTGATGTCTTTCCGCGGTTAAAACACTGGTTGAGAAATTACACATAAACATATCTATGCACATATCCTGTTGTGGCTGTTAGCAAACGGTGTTGCATTACCGCCCCCTCTGATTGTATTCATCTTCTGACTGTATGAACCGAACTGTGACGTCTGGACTGGACTGGACTGCGACGGTTCGGGAAGAAAACATGTACCGTTACACCCCTACTGTGTTCAAAATGGAATACTACTGTAAAGCTTCCTAAAAGATCAAGTTGAACAGATTGCATTGTGGGATAGAGTATTCCACGCAGTCTTCTCCGCTGCATACTGTGTATTTTATGCAAACAGAAAATTTGCATGCGGTCGTATGATACTGTAGGATGCCATTCCCAAATTTCACTATTAAACCAGTCTGTGTTTAGTCAGAGAACAGCTGCATAAAACGTCCTGTATGAGGTCACTTCCTCTTACCTGACCGCTAGCCTGTCCTGATCCGTCGGCACACACGAACTGCACAAACTCCTTGAGCGGGTCCTGTCCCGGGTGGTGATGGTATCGGATGGTGGGATGGGTGAAATACGGGCTGGACTGCTGGATGATGGATGGCGAGGGGAAGTGCAGGGAGGAAGCTGAGGCACGGGGACTTCCTGCTGACAGACAGACACACACACAAAGAGAGAGGTTAGTGACTGATACTATACTAGTACAGTAGTATATTAATAATGAGTCCAAGCAAGACTGACACACAAGGAAACAACAGATGACATGAGATGGAAGTGATGGAAAGCAGTTCAGGAAAAATGGTGTGTGTGTTTGTGTGTGTGTGTGTGTGTGTTTAACTATAATTAGGGACAAAACTGTTCCCAGAACAGAGCTACATCAGACAAAACCTCCCTTTGGATCCCAGGGGATAATGTACACTGTAAAAAAAAAAAAAAATGTTGGTTTAACTAAAAAAAATTAAGTTACCTGGTTGCCTTAAAATTTTGAATTCATTTAAATTAAAAATTTGAGTTACTTCAATGAAGGTAATTGGTTTAATCAACAGAAACTCAAAATATTATGTT